>JAEQBH010005379.1:0-365618 GCA_016808115.1 Tetrastigma voinierianum
GGGAATATATTATTTGTGCATGTGGAGCGACGAGGAGACTCCGCTCTAATCAGAGGCTGATTTCAAGAAAGCCGGGTTATGGCTTTGTGTTTTAGTTGGATACATGTATTAGAATGTTTTAAACTTTTAATATATGTTGTATAAGAGTAAATTATTAACTCTTGAAACTATGGTATATAGTTAGTGTATATTGATGAGTATTGTTTGAGTGGGCCTGCGGGCCGCTTTACTCATGTATATGTCTTCTCATGTTGATGTTTGGGATGTGGTTCTCGGGTAGAGCTCTCACAAAGCGCGAGACTATGCCCATTTTCGTGAGTAGTGTCGTCACCCGACATTCACGAGTATTCTCATGGGTCGACAGTAGTCAACGGACCGCCTGGGTGTCACGCCTTTGGCATTAGAGCTTAGGTAAACGCTATCTAGGGAGCTCGCTTGGTATCCATCACCACTTGGTGGTTCGATGTTCGCTAGGGTATGAGATTATCAGGAAGCGCACAGACAAAATCCGTAATCAATCGCATTTACGTTGGCGCATGTGATGATTAGGTGATTGTTTACGAATTCACATCAGTTTTGAACAGCACGCAGCAAAAGATTTACGAACAAACAGCGATTGCGTTATTGCAACAAAAATTTTCGAAGCTCAGCGGCAACCCAAAGAAAATAAATGTGCCAAATCAATACCCATCAATATCGATACAGCAAATTTAAGGGTTTGGTATAACATTTAAAGAAAAGATTGAAGGTTTGAGGTCAATAAAATAACCAAAATTAACGAAAAGCAAAGAAACAGTTTTCAAGTTTACGCATGTAAAACTAAATAGTGACGAAGAAAATAAATTTTTATAAATTTATTTAGGTGTACTGAGAATGAGGGAAGGAAGAAAAAACAATGGATATGTTGTTTGTGATTTAGCTGGGAAAGAAAGGGAAAAAGTGTGAAAACGGAAAAAAAAAATGGAAGAGATCTATTCGTTATCGTTTACTGTGTCACAAATATTAATGGGAACAGATGTGACACAAGATTAAAAGTGGCTTTAACGTGGTTACATGTAATCACCCGCACTCAAATAATACAAGTTTCTAAACGCTGACCAAGTTTGACCAACACCAGAGGTGGGCCCAAGTCGACTTTTCAAGGATGAAGAATTGGGTTGATCTAAGACACCCATTTCTCGTAGGCCTCGTCGATGACGGTGTCCATACATCTGCTGAATACATTAAAACTGACTTACTGATAAAAAGCATGAATTTCGGGTTCAAACAAGCAGTTGTTTTGGAAGAACATTCAAACCACTAGTGGTTTTTACTCCTCGAAATGACCCCAGGCTCCATATAAACCTAGTTTTGCGTGCCAAATAGAACCCTAGCCCCAAAACACTCATATTATGAGCCCAAACGCTAGAAAACTCCCCAAGACCGCGGAACTTAACTGGTCGTTTTGACCCATTTTTAATTGAACGAAGTTTTCGCCGTGGAGGCGCCACACCGCCACCCCTTGCTACACGCCGCCGCCGGGAGGAGAGCCACCACCGCACAGACATTCCGTCCGCTTAGTTTCACTGCAACCACAATGACGCGCCGCATCGGGCCTACAATTACGCCGCGGTCGCCACAAAGGTCATCTGATTTTCACGCCCAACACCCCAGCTTCACCCATACCTCCTCCCCATTTTCGGGACTCTCGAACTCATTCGTATTCCTTTTTTGCATTCCTAACCGCTTTGAAAGATACGACGAAAAAAATTTGGTCGACCGTTTTGATCGAAGCTTTCCTGCACAATCACGCCAACCTTGACCAAGGTAAGGTACCGCTGTGTTCTCGCCCTCGCTTTCCGTTGATATAAAGTTTGTAAAATTCTGGACGCTGCTTGGTTAGTTTTCCATTTTTTGGGTCAATGAAAATTACGAAAAGGTTTGGACCGAAATTGGATACCAATTGGTCAAATTAGGCAAAATTGAAGTCGGATTAGTGAAATTGGATATTTTGGTGAGTTATTGGAAGGTTCAATTTCGAAAAATTAGCCTCCGGGTGAAAAGCCCCAATTGATATCTGCCCATAGGGCACATCAGAGCAATCAATCCGCCTGAGCCCAATTCTAGATAGCCATGGGCTCTAAATTATCCACATTCACGCCCCAATGTCTTTGTTTAGCATGGAGCCTAATGGAATTGTTATTATATTTTACATGCACCCACGCTAACCAAGACGATCCCAGGGAGCAAGGGACCGAGCACCGTAGCCTGCCAAGCATACATGTTTTAAATGTTTTGGCATTATTATGATATATAATTGTGGTTAATTATTATATATATAATCATTTTGATCGAATCTGGCTGATTTCTCTCATGCTGTGAAATATAATTATCCTCGTTTTTATATAAATTAGTTATCATTTCACGATTTTGTCAACATTTTAAATATTTGGAAATTTTACCGAAGTTCATGGATAAATTGGTGGTATTCAAACATTTTGGTACATGGATTAGGTTTAAACCATTTTGAAAAAAGCATGATTTAAGAAAATGATTTTGAGACTTTGTGAAATGATTATAACATGGGTTTGGAAAGGTTTATTAGTTACCACGTGATGCCGAGTTTACCCGGTTTATTAGTTGCCACGTGATGTCGGGCTTACCCGGTTTATTAGTTGTCACTGCGGAGGTTGGGTTTAACGATCATGATCATGGTATATGTGGTACGGCATTGTTGTTTTTGAGTAAGGTATAACCATTTCAATATTTATGGTCATTGTATGTTCATGATTATTTTTTTACGATACGATGGTTATATATATATTTTATGCTCAATTTTTATGTCAGGAATAAATTCAGTTATAAGGTTTCATACGATGTCTGCTAATTTTAGTACGGTTTCATATTGTCGACTGTATAAGATCGGTTTTGTGAAATGATTCCAAACTGGAACCTTACAAAGAGTGGACGGAGGTCTCGAGAGAGAAGGAATTTTCAAAGTAAAACATTGTTTTCCTTATAAATTATGTCACCACCGAGATTTATTATCTCACGCTTTATTGTTTTAAACTGCTTCAGTAATAAACAAATCAGAGACTCACCGCTTAGTTTCTACGCCACTACCAAGGACAAATAGAGTATTCATTCATCTATCCGCCTTTATTTTTATTTGGCCATGTATTTTCATCAGACTCTAAATTCGCAAACACTCTTAGAATGCTCGATCTTAGTATCGAACTCATATGAGTCTTTATCATGTGTGTTCAGGGTTACACCTACAGTGAAGATGTGGGCCTGGCTGTGGATTCAGTGGTCAGGATCTTTATACATATATCGAGGTATTATATTAATGCGTGTGTTTACTTTCTTTCTAGTTGGGTTCCACTGACAATCCCTTGGGGGTCAGACAATGGGAACTTCACTAGGCGAGACCACTCAGGGAATCTTAGGAGGGTTTCCAGGTCAGGTCTTGTCACACAATTCAAATATTGTATCAGGACACGCGAGGGGCGGGCCAGATAGAGTGTCACGATACACCCATTGTATCGTGACAGAGCGCCAGTCGGGTGAGGCCAATGATACAAACTGTATCGTGGACATGAGAGGGTTTGGCCCTCGTGAGAAAGCCAGCCACCTATACAAAATCAATTTGTATCGCGGACAGAGCCGGACTAAGCAGGTCGGATTGTATCACAATATTAACGTATTGTGACCAGAAGTCGCTTCGAGGCATCGGGTCACGGCCATCGAGTGTAATGGACCCAAAGAGAAGGTCGGGTCGGAATCTTGTAACAACGCACCGCAATACCGTGACAAGGAAGGAGTCAGGTCACCGCCTCGTCGCGTCATCGTGGCCATCATTAACGCCACCAAAGCCACGATCGCTTAGGGGCCCGCGCGACACGACCGCTGCTAAGCTGAGGATACTAGCAGCCTGTGCTTTACACGGCACCACTGAGAGTGCACGTGCGCGGCCTGAGCGCATCATGTGCTCATCATGTGCGTGTGTCTCCGTCACTATTATGCACTGGTGCACCTACCGCTTTTGGATTCGCATCGTTTGAGTCACCGTTGGACACTATTCATGAAAACTGTTCATGAACACTGTTCACAAAGATTTTTCGAAAAAAAAAATGAAATAAAATTTTTGAAAAATAAAATCAAATCAAATCAAATCAATGAAAAAATTTAAAATAAAATTTTTGATGTTGATAATGATCTGATAAAATGGAATTAATTGTCTCGCACGATATAAATGTAGGGGACATAGTATGAACCCGTATCCCGTAGGCGAATAGTGTCTCTGGAGATGTGTTTACGCCAGAGATATCGTGTGATCAGATTAACCACCATTTGAACTGCGGTAGATGGTTAGCCGAGGACGAGGACGCAGGGCGCCCAATGGCAATCGGGTCGCACCGCCACCAATACTTGATCACAGCTTTGTCAGGTCGAGGTATTGCGACTAAGCATATCGCATGTCGGTATAGTGGCTGGAGGTCCGAACCTGAGTTTAGGCGCATCATCCTCCGACATTACGTGGGAGGGGACTGGCGGTGGCGCACTACTGGTTCATGCAAGATCGATACTGCTGGCGCTGGCTGTGGCCACTCCCACGCCACCAGTGATGTACCAAATGCTGCTCTGGGCTAGAGCAATGAGGCCCGCGGCTGCGGAATGCGACCTCTAGAGATCTAGAGGCTGGCGACATGGGCAGAGTTTCGGTGAGTCGCAGGCGATGACATGGGCAGAGTTTCAGATTTGCACAAATCAGAGGTTCCGTAGCCGAAGCAGTAAGGCGATGACTGTGATGGATTACGTGGCTGATCCACGCGAGTTAGCCCGCTTTTTCCGATGATTACGCACACGCATACGGCCAAGGTGTGAGGGAGATTCGAGAATGGGCTGAAGTCAGCTCCATTCGGGGCCAGATTGTGTGGATCGCCACGTGTGATATGGACTTATCAGCCGACACTCGACCATGAGAGAGAGAATGTGAGGATGCCCCTGAGCACTTCGGATGCTATGTTAGTAGCAAGAGGAAGGAGAGCCGCTTTCTTCTAGTTCCCAGAGCAGTTTCTGAGGGCTTCTGGGCCATTGGTGGTTCCAGAACTAATAATCCGAGCCAGTGGTGTATGAGAGTCGGGCCGCCGACTAAAGCAGATAGTGCCATCGGGCCAAAGAAATGACATAAGGAGGAGGGATCGTCCCTGCAGATGTGAGTCCGTGATTTCGGGACAAAGACAGGGCCCCAGCGAGCCACAGGACAAGAGAGGGTGGGCCTCATTCCACCACACCCCAAGATAATGAGGAGCTGGCCGCCGTAGGTGTTGGCATGCACCTGAAGACATGGGCCGGCAGGGGGCCAGAGGGCTGGTGTGGCGCATAAGAGCCCCTGGCAGCCGTGATGCCGGTGACTCCAAAAATGCTCCACGCGACAGGTTGTAGGCCTGGCTACTGCATCGCCCTGACATACAGGTACGCTTTATACCCCACCATTTTGTAATCATGTTCACCATTAGAATGCACCTTGTGTGATAGTCAAAGGGATGTGAGGTCAGTTTTTGTGAAAAGTCAGAGAGGATGACGGTACCCTTCCCAAGACGAGTGGTGAGAGGTCAGTCAAATGTGTTTCCAGATCGTGGTCGGGACCCCGTAAAGGATCCCGTCACGCCAACTTTAGTGCGCACGACGGGTGCTGACGCCCGGCCCCTCGATTATGGGATGAGCTCGACGTACCATCGGGTCAGTCGATCGCGACCTACCGGTCATTACACCGGTTAATCTCGCTCGTGTTGCAGGAGGCCACATATGCACGTGATCGACAGATGTAGCAGAATCTAGACTTAATTCTCATGAGGATGAACGTGAGATCCTTAAATCTTAATTTTTCAAAGGCAAAATCGCATCATTCGTAAAGTCCAAATTTTTCTGTATCCTGATGACTAAACTAGAGACCTCCCTTGAACTGCCCAACCACTTACCACCCACCATCAATTTCATCACAAAATGAAATTTGCATGTTTTTCGAGGTATCGAGCATCGCCGTCAGAAAATTAAACTGAGGCATTGTAAAAGTCACCTATAATGACTACGCGACATACGCGCACTTAATACAGATGATGGAAAATTTACTTAGACGTGCCAATGTCTAAAATCCAAGCTTTAGGACATGATTGGCATTATTGAAATCAAGAAACTGATAACAGTGATGTAAAAGAAACAGATAATATCCTTCAAATTGAAAGTATGGAACAAAATGCGTACGAGAAAATCGACCACAGTCAGCTTAGGGTTCGAGTTTTTAGAGTGAGAGTTTGTCACTTCACAAAGCGCCGATCCGACCATCGATTCTCCTGTTGAGCAAGAAAGTCGCTCTATGCGGCCAGGCAACGCGCTGGCACCTGGGCTGGAGTTTCGAATAAACCCCATACAGGTTTATCCCACGGCTGCCACTCGCCGCTTTGTGATTGATTCCGCTGGTTCGAGGCCTCGAATGGTGCCGCTTCGATCTGGTCCCAAATTCGTGAACCGAGGCGTGGAAGTTTTAACTTATTCGGACGCTCCGGATCGGCTCACTGATCGTTTGGTTGTTCGCGTATAAATTTCGCAAGTATAAATTGTATTACGCGCAGATAAAGGCGCCTAAATGGCCATGATTTTGGGTCGGACAATGTGGAACCGGAGTGTCGATGATCGCCGCGGAATGTGCGAGTAAATTTGAGGGTTTCACTTATTCATGAATAGCGTTCACGCAAACAGCTCGCGTAAAATGCGTTCGGCCGAGTAATTCGCAAATAGAACCAGCCAATTCTACGCAATGGATTTCGCGTAAGCCGTGATAAATACGTCAGCGCGATTAACTGCGTTATGGCGATCATGTTATATATTAGTATGTGTTGTATAATTTGCAAGAAATTCCTAAGATATCGTATTTCAGGTAATCTGTAACTGGGAATTAAAGTGCTGTATGATGATATGAAAAATTCTGAAAGAAAACTGAATATATGTTAAAAAGGAATTTCACAGACAGATTTTCCTCGTGAATTTATGTCGAGGCGGTCCTGCTAAATTACATCGCCTGAGGAGCCCATGTAATACTGGCTGCCCTCCAACATGACACTCTCCGAGGGTAGTCCTATTATTTTCACCACACTTGCAATATTTTCAAAAACAACAAAAGCCAGCCAAAACAATCATTTTTCTCATGCTATGGCTTGGTGGTGGTTTTGAAGCAGCTTCTACGGCGACTACATACACGTGGAATGCACATTAGACATTCAAGTGCAGATCACCACCTATTAACGCGCTAAGACAGTGATCATCAAAGATACGCACTTAAAGTGCAGTGAACTGGCTTGAAGTTTCATTCCACTATTTGATTACTCATCCCTGTTTATAATATATTATTTGTGCAATGGAGCGTGATGAGAAACCCATCAATCTTTGCGAGGCCCATTTTCAAAGAAAGTTTCTAAGTCAGGGCTTAGGTGTTTTAGTTGATACACGCATTAGAATCGTTTTAACTTTTGAATATATGTTGTGCTAATAACAAATTATTAACCCTTGAAACTATGGTATATGAGTTAAAGTGCATACGGATGATATCATTGCACGACCCAAGCCTCATCGTTATTACTCAAGGTGATACGCCTCCCATGCTCATGTCGACTGATATTCTGGGCAGAGCTCTCCCATACAAAGCTAAAGACTCTAACTACTACAAAGAGTCATCATCAACTGACATTCACGAAGATTCTACTCGGGCCGACCGGATAATCAACTTAATTTCCTGCCGCATCGCCAAGAGGAACATTTGTTATCGCTTCAGATAGCTACATGGAATCATATTCGAAAAATTCATTATCGGCGGATACTTCTCGAGCCAGTGCGAAATGAGTATATGGATAATCTGCATGCCCCAAAATCAATCATGAAGGTCTAGGAGGAAAAGCTGCACAAGCTGATCGATTTTCTACGATTAATTTAAGAGAGAAATAGCAAATCAACTAAATTTGCTCATTAATTTTTGTTTTTATATTAAAAGTTTGGATATTTTTAAAAGTTTAGATTCTATTATTATTTTTTAAACATATTTGATGCCTTTTTGTTTTATATTATGATTATTTATGGATATATTTCTAGTGATTTGATTTTTACAATAATTAATAATTGTAGTGAAAAATAAAATATTATTGTAAAACTCTATTTATTTCTTGGATGAATATGTAATATAATACAATAAGGGTAAATATGTAAATGATAATTTTCAAGATTCTATTTATGTTATCAACAATATATTTATCTTCATCAATATCCACTGTCAAGAACTTTATCAAACAAATTTTTACAAGATGCATTTAATAATAATAAATTCAACACTTAATTTTTTCATTTTATCAAACAGTACCTTAGTTTCCTTGTTTTTGTTAGACACGTTGCTTTACTTAGAATTACATTATTTTCAGGTTAGGTATAAATTTTTTTTTTTTTAACATTTTAATTAATTTTCATTTTTTGAGAATATTATTTTTTTTTCCACTTCTTCTGTCTTTTAAGACAATTTTCGGTCTGATGCAAGAGCCAAGAAGATAAAAAAATTAAAATAAATAAAAGTAAATGTGAAATACAAAAGGGTAAAACTGAGTTGACCCAGGGTCTGGCAGCCCAACAACTCGCCCGAGTTAGAACGGTCCGGAGGGTTTAAAGCGGAGAGCTTGAGAGAGAGAGAGAGAGAGAGAGAGAAGGATGTTGGGAAGGAGGTTAATTTCCTTTCTGAAGAGGTCTCCGGCATCCCCAGTTTCCAGGTTAGATGTTATCGCACTATCATCTCTATTTTGTTCTTCTTTTGTTATGTTTTATTATATTTGAGGTTTAAGTCACCCTCCTCTGTTTGCCAAGCTGAGAAAACTGAGGCAGAGAAAATGGGAAATATTTTTTCTGGTTTTTATTTTATTTTATTTTTGGAACTACGAATTGCATTATGAAGAAACAAATATCTAAGGTTTTTCTATGGCTGTACACAGCTAGGTTCAGGGGAGGTTTTGTTTTCCCATTCTCCTGAATAAGGAGAGATGAAAAATTCAAAGTTTTAGTTTAGTTTATGTTCTTTCATTTTTCTCAGCAACCAAGTGAAAGGAGTTCTGTTGCAAATTTACAAGAGAAGGCGATCATGTTATTTCTGATCATACCTTTTCTATTGTATTATTTTTGTAGTTATGGATGAACTTTTGGTTTAGGGATGATATCAAGCTTCATAAAGGTTTGAAATTTGATCACTTTTGTTTGGATGCTGCAGAAAAAGAGAAAAGAAATAAAATAAAAATATGATACGTTTGAACAGGTAAAGATGGGTATGTATTTATTAGTAAAAGAAGAGCACACCGACGGGATGAAGAGGTGTTACCTAAGGCAATACCTAAAGGAAAAGCACAAAAACCTGACACTGTAAGACCCTGCCCACTCCAAAAAATCATGCAAAGGCTTTGAACATTCTCTTAAATACAAGCTAACTAAGCTGAAAGATTAAGAAGGAACAAAAATTTGATCAATTAGCCATTCTGATCCTTATCTTGAAAAGCTCTTTAATTGTGTTTGAGCCGAATTATCCAAAAGAATGTAAAGTGGGCAATTTTCCGCATCTTTTCCTTTTCTTTTCTTCAAAGGAAGAAATTTGTTAGGGTGCTAAATGATGGAGACTGGAGATTTGAAATTTGTTTCTCTTCCTACATGGGCAACTTTTTGCTGATAAAATTTCTCCTTTGAGTTCTCAATCAAATGGAACATAGACATTGAACTTAATTCTGAGCCACTTTTTGCAGTCCTGTAAAGTCTGGGAAGGAAGGGGAGAGCAAGGGCTTTGGTCGTAAGGCAGTGTCTTTCTTCTTGATTACTGTTTCAGGCGGTGTTGCTTTGAGTGCTCTTGATGACCTTGTTATTTATTATGGTTGTACCAGGTATGCCAATTGTTTCTTATGAAAGTGTGTTTATATCAATACAAATCTAAACTTTTGTTCAATGAAAATGAGGGATTTTGAGAATTTAATAGACATACCCGCTATTTTCATATGATTTTATTGCACCACATATTTAGTGCTAGGAGGTTAAAGAAAATTTTGATTCTTTATTTTTATGTTTAAGTTTCTCTTCAATATTCAAGTATTTAAGACTCTTAGACATCCTAAAAAAGTGAATTAGTAAATAAGCTCATAATTTGAAACTTGATCCCATGGCTTTCCAAAGAAGCAGGACCAAAGTATTAACTGCATATTGGGTGGAAGAAGTACACATAATACTGGAAAGAACTGTAAAATAATATTTCATGAAAGGCCTAAATATAATGTATGGAAATTTAAGAGAATCTTGCTAATTTTAGTTACTACACTTGATCTGTTAAATGGGACCTATCCAATGTGGTTTATGATTACTTTAAAAAGATGCAATTTGAGGTGCTTATAGGTGTGTGAGAACTTTAATCAAGGTTGCTGTTTAACAATCACAACGCCGCCCTCCTATCTCTCCATTTCTTTAACTTCTTTTCTCCTCCTTCATGAGCTTCCCAAGGGGAAAAAACTGCGGAGATTATAGAATGGAGCAAGAGGAATAAAAGATGACCGAAAAAGAAAAGAAAACTTTGACTTTACACTAATGTCTTTCAGCAATCACACAGTTTTTTGTGCGGTCATGCTTAGGAAGAAGATACTCATGCCCCCAAAGGAAGCATAATAGATGCTGAAGCTGCTATTATAGCTCTCCTTTTCTCCTTTGAAAGACTATATAGGTGTGTGTGTAGACTTTTATACCCTCCCTAACATGACAACTTTCCGAATTCCTAATCTTTCCTTGGAAGAATAGTAAACATGTGAAAGAAATATTATTTAGAATTTCAAAAGAAATTGAAACTTTTCTAATATAATAACAAGATCGTGAAGAAATGTAAGTTCGACAAAATGTCAACCATCACCAAAATGATAGGCTTAACAAAAGTAAACTACTAAATATCAATCCTAATGAAACAAGTCATTTTTGGAAGGCAATTCAAAGATGTCGACCTCGTCAAAGCAAGTTGCCTTTGTGGATTGAAACAGCTTAGAGTTAAGTCGAAAGACACTCGCTTCCGTACTACCCCTTTTATGCATCTTCCTAACATGTTTACTATGGCAAATTTTTAAAGCGAGGCGTGAAGTAGGGACCACTGGAGTGGACTTCGAGACGGGGTGGTTAGTTTCTGACTCTAACTTTCAATGATCGAAGTGGAGGAAGCTGAAAGGCTTTTGTGTGAACTTGAGAGATTTGTGCTAGCTGATGAGATTGAAAATGAGGTGAGATGGATGTTGACAAAAAGTAGGGTCTTCTCTGTGAAGTCAATGTTTACACTTTGCAACCTAGCATGAGCGAGCATTCTTTCCCGGCGCATGTCAGGAGATCCTATGTACAAACCAAAGATTAGCTTCTTCACTGGGAGGTGGCTTCGGGGGGGAAAATTTTTAGTAACCCTTGACTAGCTCCAAAGGAGGGGCATTTGTCTGAAGAAACACCCGCAACTCCGTGGCTATCAAAGTGAGGAATCTATGGACCACTAGCTTCATCGTCTAAGACAATAAGGTTGGGAGTTATTGTTTTCCCTGCACTCTTTTTGGATGATTCTAGTTCAGTTCCTGGAGTTACTTTCAGTCGAAGTGGTGTTTTTTTCGACAGTAGCTAAGGTGGCAAGCAGCCTCTATGCCTGTTGGGATGCTGTGAGGGCTAGGAATAGAATCGTGTTTCGGGATGATATTTTGTCTATACAAAAACTTAAATCTTTGTTTATCTTCTTGCTTTGGATGGAGGCCAAGTTGTTTATAGAAAATGGTCATCCCACCTTAGTTGGTTTTATTGATTGCACAAAGTGATAGGATGATTTTTGTATAGTGGGGCTTTGTGTGGAGCGATTTTAGAGACTTGCTTTATATTTCTTCTTATTTAAAAAAAAAAAAATTTCAATCCCCATGAAACAAAAAAAGGCTCTAAATAGGATAATGGCACCAAATCAATCCTCAAGGCAAGGCGGCCCCAAAATGCCTCAAGGAGTAAAAAAAAACATTTTTGAAAATATATTATTTTTATATTATAATCATTCAAATAAAATATTATTTACTATTCTATAAAAAATGAATATTTCGTTACTTGTTTCCTAAAAAATAGTTTTTAAAAAATATAATAAATTATTTTTGGTAAAATACAAACATTGTAGATCGGAAAATTATATTAAATATTTTAAAATAATTATATTAAAATCATTTTAAAATGGATATTAACATTTTATCCATATTCCAAAAATTATAATTTATTTTATACTATAATTATTCAAATAAACGGTTTCATTATATGTTAGAAAAATGGATATTAAATAAATTCCAAAAATGGATATTACTTATTTATTCCAAAATTTCAATTATTTTTATTATTTTTTATTCAATATAATGTTTTAATATATTATAAAAAGATTTATTAATTATATAATGTGATCACAAAAGGTTTACGCCTCACCTTATGTTTTTGTCTTTGAAAAACCATCAAGCTAGGCTATCCACCGTAGAGCATGATTTTCTTTAAAATAGAAAAGCAACAACAAACAAAATAAGCTATGAGGAAACAAATTCATCTGGCCATACCAAAAATTTCCATTCTAATCTTAGTCCGACGAACCTAGACATGCATAATAAGGTCATGAACATGGACAAGCTAGATAAAGTAATTCAACTGAAAGTGTTATCCTTCCACCTTTGGGCCGCATATCGCTCTCTTCCATAAGTGTCAAACTTCGCAAAACCTCTCCTATACCATCCCACAACCACTCAAATTATGTCGAGCAAACAAAGGAAGCCCGATAAGAGGTAAGGTTCCCACCCTTGCAACCTAACTTATGGGCCAAGTCCTCATTTTCAACCCTCCCCTAATCGGAATTATTTCACTTTGCTTAAATTCACTTTCAACCTTGAAATCGGGCTTCAAATCACATTAATAACCAGTTGAGATATGCCAATTGTTTCTAATGTGCCTCAAAAAAAACACAAGGGTATCATTTGCGTAGAGTAAATGAGATAACTAGCCCCTCTCCACCCCTTCCTTCATTTTCACAACTAGATTAGAAGTCCCCTTCTACTGGTCTAGCAATGAGACGACTCAAAGCCTCCATCCCAATGACAAAGAGGTAAGGTGAGAGGGTTATTTCGCTTGTAATTTTGGAACCATCGAAAAACTTGTAGGAGTGCCATTCACCAAAATGAAGAAGGTCACCTTAGAGATGCACCACTTTATCCAATTAATCCACTTTCTTCCAAAAACCATCTTGTCCATTACAAAAATCAAAAAGTCCCAATCTAGAAGGTCATAAGCCTTATCATTATCCAATCTGCATAAGAGCCCACTCTCTTTCTTTCTCAACAAGTAATCAATAACCTCATTAGTAATTACAGCAGTGTCTAGTATCTGTCTTCCCTTTGTGAAAGCTGCTAGTCAAGACGCTTTCCTTTTCCACCATCCTCTTAGTCTATCGTAGCTAATTTTAGCAAGAATCTTCAAACCGCCCACCAAGCTAATAAAGCTCAAAGTTCAAGATTAACAACATTCTCTTTTGGAATCAAAGGAAAATGTATTGTCTAACTTTAACAAATCTATTATGCTCATAAAACCCTTTCAAAAATCTGACCTCATCCAAAACCCGCCAAAATGGGATAAGGCGATCAAAGGAACTTATCCCACCAAGCGCTTTATCCCCATTCAAATCGAATAAGGCAACAAACACCTCCTCATGAGAGCGGAAGCCTTGAATCTCTGGCAAAGATTGTTCCATCAATTCTATTAAAATCAAGACTCGAGAGGGATTTTCATCCACCTAAGTCGACATTGAAAAATCATCCACTCATACCCCTCCGAACATACCCCCCCAACCGTGATGCCAAGTGAATCCTAATCTTTTCGTATAATTTCTTCTTCTATGGGAGTTGTCGATTCTTTTGAAAAATCCGATATTCCCGCCACCTTCCTTAGCTAAATTTCTAGATCTCTTTGTCGGATATCTCCTCCAAAAGAGACCATTTTAAAAATCCTCCTTAGCCACTTTTTTCCTTTTGCTTCCTCTAAAGAAAGCATTCTGGCCCTCTCTTGATCATCCCAAAAAATCACTCTACACAGGGCCTCGCTTTTATTCTCCCCCACCCTCCCAAACACCTCTTTGGTCCAAGTATTTAAGATGGCCTTTAGAGCTTGCAATTTAATCCATATCAAAAAGGAAATCAAAGAACCATTGTACTTCAAGACTTGCCACCACTTTTAACAACTCCTTAAAGCCCTTCTTTAGTCACATGTTCTAAAACAAAAGGAATGGGCCCTTTCCTAATCCCTCTCCATCAAGCGGGCTGGGAAATGATCTGACAGTTCAGAAGGGTACATTGTAGTGCTTCACTGAAATGTCTCCTAGTCCCCTCTAAAACCAAAAAGCCAGGTGGCTATTGACCCTGGACATCAAACTGATTGTTTCCCGCGATCCCTCCGTGTGAACAGACTTAAAGTGGAAGATCCCAAACCTAACTCTTCCGCGGACCTTTGAGAACCTCTCATTGAAGTAGAAAACCTTCCTCCCTTCTGACTCTACAAGAGTTTCATATCACAAGTTGCTTGTAGTTACTAGGAATATGCTGCTGTCGAGGGAGTTCGGGGGTGGGAGGAATGTTTCACTACTAAATTTTGAGAAATAAGAAATCATTAAAGTCGTTCTATAAAATCATCTCATATGTAATATTCCTTTGAAGTTTGCTAAACATTTAGAGATTATTTCAATAATCCTCACCATTTGCTTGAAAACCTTTCAGCAAGGCCATGGAAAAAGCCACTAAGAATCAGATGCTGATAGATGCTATTGGAGAACCTATTGTTAGAGGTCCTTGCATAATGCATCACTCTGGTGTAGCTCATAAGAGGCAGTCTAGAATCTTGCACGCTTTCCTGTTTCTGGACCACAAGGCACTGGAATTCAGTTGAAGGCAGTCTGTACTTGAGGCTGGGTATTTCTATGTTTTGATAGGTCTTTTTTTTTTATTGGTCAGTATATTTCTCTATGCAACCTCTTTCATTTTTGCAAATCTTTTTTGGTAGATATGAGTATATAGAAATTTGGATAAAAAGGATTTCACACAAGTATAGACACTTGGATATGGTATAAGCAAAAGAAAAGAGAAATCAATTAAATATCTATGTGCCAAAGATATCTTGATAAGAACTCTTCGCCCTTTCAATTTTATTCATGTCCTTCTACTACATCTAAATATTCTTATAACAGCTTACTTCTTATTAACTCTCATTTTTCTAAGGTAATTTAAAGTTAGAAAAGAATTAAGGATTCGATACCCACGCCCATATGACACAATTAAAATACATGAGCTGAAGATTCTTGGTATCATAGCAAATTATTTAGTTAGAAAAAGGCAGATGTTGAGTAACAATATTCTTTGTTGAAATTACTATATATATATATATATATATATACACACACACACATATACATCTTATAGGTAAGTATTTCTCTTCATTGGGACTTGAACCTGGAAGCCCCCACAAACCCTTCCTATTGCTTTACCACTTGAGCCAAACCTTAAGGTTTTGAGATTATTATATTGTTGCATGAGGATTATCTTAATTAAGTGGGTAGTTGAAGCAGTTCATTTGTAGTTCCCGCACTTACCATAGCTCACCTCTGGAAGCACAAACGGAGGGAGGTCAAGATGGCAGTTTCATCCTGCCGGGAACATTTTCTTATGTGTACTGGTTGGAGAGAACATTTCTGTAATGCAACTTACTACTTATTACTAGAATACTAGGCCAGTTTCAGACCACCGTCCAACTCTGCTTGACAGTGAAGGACTAGGAGAAGCCAAATGCCTTTCTGGTTTGAAAATATGTGGCTTAAGGTGGGTTCAATAATGTAGTTGCTGTATGGTCAAGCAGTTATGAGCCAAGGATGTGCTTGCCAATATTGCTGTCCATATGGCATCATTTTGGAGGTGATGAGAAGGGTGATTGGCCTCTGATGAAAAAGAAGCTAGGAAGAAAGACTCATCTTGCTTATAGGTGGCAGAGATGGTGGAAACATCCTGGAGGCAAAAATCTTTGCCCTTTTGCCTGAAAGAAGGGGATATAAATACCAGATTTTTCCTTGGCAGACTAAGGCTCATAGAAATATCAAATCTTTAGATGGAGAATGAGGTTTGATGGTTCTTATGTTCTCAGGGAAAAGCTCATCTGAGAAAGTAGATTGAAAAAATTGGCTTTTCAGCATCTCTTTCTGAGTCAGGGAGGTGGTGGATCAGCATAGAGAGGGAGGTCTTTAAGCCGCTGACGGAAGAGGACACTAGGGAGTTCAAAAGGCCTTCTGGTGGGGAGGAAATTTGGATCATTATTGGAGTTGGGAAGGGTCAAAGCTCAGGACCTGGATGGCTTTACCCTTGGTTTTTGGTAGAAGTAGTGAAGCTCGTTCGGGGCTGATATGTTGAATCTTTCCACGGTTCTACTCTTGTCGACTTCCGTGGAGGACATTGAATGCTTGATTAGTAGTCGACTCTCCACCATGTATGGGCCGATGTGAGGGAGGTGTTAAAGACATGATATTCATATTAACCCAAAACCCATGCTTCGAGCTTTTAGGAGAGTTTAGCTAAAAATCCTTAAGAAGGGGGTGCCAAGTGACAAAGAGTTTAGGCCATGTTTCAAGTAGATAGTCGTGTTGAACTTTCGCGAAGGTCTTATGTGTAAGCTCCAGGCAATCATTTGTAAGGTGATTTTTGGCTTCCAAAATGCCTTTATCAAGGGTAAATAGACACTGATGTGTTCCTCATTGCAAAGAGAGCTGTTGATTTAAGGGGTGAAAGCTTAAGATTAGGTGTAGTTCATAAGCTAGCCATAATGAAAAGGTATGACCATTTTGATTGAGATTTCTTGCTTTCAACATTGAACTTAATTAGTTTTGGTCAAAAGAGAGTGAGCTGGATTGAATCTTGTGTACCATGGACCCATGGTTTTCTTCTTTATTCATACAATCCTCACAAGATCCTTCTAGAGCACTAGAGGTCTAAATCAAAGAGATTCATTATCCTTTATTCATTAATTGTGGTCATGAAAGTTTCAATTGGCTTCATCCAAAGGCTTTCTGGGGCGGGTCTTATTAAGGGATGTAGAAAAGAGGATTGAAGAATAAAATGGTAGAAAATTTTTCTTCTACTTTTAGTATGGTATTGGTGACCTATATATATATATATATATATATATATATATATATATATATATATATATATATACACACACACATATATAGACATATTCCTAGTACCAACATTAGTAACCTTCCTAACCTAATTACAATCAATATCTTTAATTATGGGATTTTCCTAATTCACTTCCAATTACAACATTATACAGTCACAACTTTCTATCCCACTTTTCTACAAGAGTTTTAAAGTAGAAGAAAGATTTGAGGTTGAGAGTTCTCACCTCCTTTTTGTTATTGGCACTCTACTATTCCATGAGGTGGGTATGGAGTAATTACCTTATTCTATTATGTTTTTGAGGCAATTTCGTACTTGACAATTCATAAACTATCATTTACGGATACCTTTTTGGGTTAAATTGTATGTTACTGTTACTATCATGTCCTTGATTGACTTTATCGATTGTATTAGTTTAGAAGTGAGAAGAGGAAGAGAGGTTTTGTTTTTGTTCCTTTTTTCTTTCTTGCAAATGCATGTTCACTGAGGTCAAACATTTATTTTGCATTCATATATGTTCTTTCTTATTGCCTATCAACATGAAAGAGAGAGGACATGGAAATGAGTTAGGTTGTGGAGTGGGTTCTTTCGCACCAACTATTTGGGCCTAGAGATAGAGAGTGTGTGAACATCAAAGGTTGGCAAAAGAGTTTTTAGGGAGGGTTTCTTCCCACCAAGTATTTGGGCTTTGTTGAACATTCATTGTAGTCTTTATGGATTTATGGACCTATAGAGGAAAGATAAGAGAAGATTGACATCATGGAGAAGTTTTGTTTCTTTCAAAGGTTTGTGTCATTAAAAAGCTCATCAAGCCGTACTTTGCATCTTTTTCCTGACATGTAATTCCAGCAAGAGAGTGGAGAATATTAGGAAGAATTCACAGAGACTTTTTGTGTGGATGAGGCTAGTTGGACAAAAAGATGCGCCTAGTGAGGTGGTCCATTGTTGTGCTAAAAAATGGGTTTGGGGTGATAAGAGGCGCCTCTCAACGAAGCTCTTTGGAAAAGTGGCTATGGTGATTTCCTATAGAGCAATGCAACTTTTAGAAAAAGGTGATTATACGTGAAGTATGGGTAATTGGAAGGGGGATGCTTTTCTGAAACTTATGGATCAAGTTTCTGAATAGCCATTGGAAAGGGTGGGGATTTTATTTCTTTTGAGATCCTGATTTGACAAAGGGTATTGATCTTAGAATCAAATTTTAGTAAAAACCTTTGTGTCTTGAGGACCTTTTAAAGTATTGGCTCCTGAGTTTAGAATCTTGCAAGCAATTGGGAGGCTCCATAGCAAACATTGGGATGGTAATTGCTGGAAATCCCAATTAGAGAAGGAAATTTTTTTCGGTTGGAAGTTGTTGGAGATGGCCTGTTGTAACTGCTGAACCTGTTCTTTATTTTAGTGACTTGGAGACTGAATTAATTTTGGACGACTTTATGAAGGGTTCCTTCTTTGTTAAATTCTGTTACTCATCTCCGGTCTTGGTTGGAACCCCCTTAGTAGTAGGAATAAGATGGCTCGGAAAACAAAAGTGCCCACTTGTTGTATGATAAATAGCTACTGCATTGACAATCAAAATAACGAGTACATGGACCATATATCTCCATCCACTCTAAATGAATCTCTAAGTCATGTTTTTTTTTTTTTAATCTTTCTCCAGTGTTTTATGGATTTTCCCTTAGTTGTTGGCATGGTGATTTTGTGGCAACCAAGTGCAAGGTAGTGTGGAGGCTGATACATCTCCTTTGAAGATGATTAAGGCTTGGTGATGAAAGATGTAGTTCTTAAGGCTTTATTTACAACTTTACGTGGTCAAACAGGAGCTGGGCCCTTGTTTATATCTGTTTTGGATTTTGTTGGCAATATGGGGATTGGCTTGATTCGTAGTGGGCCTTTTTTTGGTTGTTTGGATTATTTGTTTATCGTATTTTTTATGTCATGCCCCCCTTGCATACATCGAGTGTACCTGCGATATATGCCCCCTTCCCCTTGTTAGGCTCTTATCCATTCCAATATCGTTATTTGCCTACACAATTAAAAAGTACAGGTCGCATTTCCATAGCAGTGAATTTAATAAGATAGTTTTCCAGTCTTGTATTTAGATTTTAATTAATGTTTTAGATGCAATGATGCCTTCAATGGCAGGGATTAATTGATTTCTAAGAGATAGGGAAAGTGTTTTGGGATTGTTTTAATTTAGGGACGTCAATTGAGAATTCGATGCACTGATGTCATGATTAAGCACATCTCCACTACTACTGTTTTAATCGGTTTTTACAAATGCTTCTGAGTTATAAAACATGTTTAGAATTTTAGTCCAAGCCTTTTGATTTCCTTTCCTTTGGGAAAGTGTTAAAGGTATAATATATATGATCTGAGAGAACATTTTTACACTGTTGTTGTTTGGGATGGAATTTGTTGTTTCCTAAATTTATAAATAGAAAGTGAGGAGTTTTTGGTCTTATGGAACAAGATGACAGCTGGTATTCATTTTTGCGTCTCGTGACTGGAGATTCGAATAATGGAAGCCTTCTCCATGCCCCTGCCAATGAAGAAAATTAGCAAACTCCGGACAAGCCCCACAGACAACTTATCTGCTCCAGATCCTAACGCCTGCGTTGCTTGCCAGGCGCAAAGTTCGGAGGCTACTGCTACTGAGAAGAAATGAGATTCCAATCTATCAAGAATTCAAGACTGTTACCCTGCTTGCCCTTCCCTCTCCTATACAAGTGTCCTTATTCTTTCAATTCCATTATGAAACTGATTGGTGGAGGAGAACCTCCCCCAGTCGATAGCGTTCATTTGAATAAATTATGTGACAAATTTTGTAATGTGTTTATTGTAGGAAGTGGGAACAATATTCTCTTGTTTTAAGGACACGGGTGACTGACTTAATATTCAATCCACGGCTGTGTAAGTAATCTCCTGCTTATGAGAGAGAGAGAGAGATGGCATCTCATGACCTCTTAACTCGGTGAGTAAATAAATCCCTTTGGAAGGATTTGAAGCCCAGTTGTGTGTTGACTGGACTTGTGAAATTGTGAAAAGATTAGGGTTTGTTTGATTCCCTGTTTAGAAAACACATGTGAACATCATTTTGGTGTTCTTTTTGAATTCACTCTTAACAGAAAAACAGTTTTGAAAAGTAGTAACCAAACCTAGTTTCAAAGACTACGAGTTTTGGACAAATATACGTTATTTAAAAAAAAAATTACTAACAAAGAGAAAAATCAAAATAACGCCCACTAAGATGCTCTAACCACGCCTGCATACACATCAGTAATGTCGCAATCAGTTAGAATGAGAATTTTAAGTTACAAATAATTGCCTAAATTACAACCTATTACGGATATCCAAAAATACAATCAATTCACATCACCTGCATTACAAATTAATTTATCCAAATTAATCAACTTTTACCCAAATCAACCTAATTGCATCAAATGATAACCAATACACATCACCCGCGTTACAAATATTTCATCAAAATTAACCAACTTTCATCCTAAGTGCATCAAAATGACAGCCAATACATAACAATTGATAATTTCATATATAAACAAAATTATATAAATATATACACAATGTAATACAAATAACAATAGATATCAATGAGTCCTACATGATGGAGGCTTTGTCTTTCTCTTAGGATGCCTAGAATAACATATGGACTCTCAAATGGCATGTGCGATTCAAATGGATCTGATGGCGGAATGACTCGGCTTGTACGTAGAGCGTAAGGTCGCCTAAGTGGGCATGCACCCTAGTTTAGAATAAGGTCAATTATGGTCTCATTAATGGGAGACAATTATGTAGGTGATGTCGTAGGGATGGTAAATGCGGGCCTCTAAGGTCGGGGATATAGGTGATAAATGGTATGGCATGTGCAGGGAAGTCTTGGGGTGGTGTGGAAACCTCGTGTGGTATGGAAGTCTGGGGTGGCGGAATACTGCGTCTGCTAAGTCTCATCACCTAACGATACAAAAACATGACCACCTCGCTTCATCAACTTGACCGGGCCTAAATCCATAACCTCACTCCATCACCTCTCCCTCCCGACCGGATCGGCTGCATCTCTAATCAGAAGTGATGACGATGAGGTCTAATGGATATTCATACGACGTAGGATGCCTCCTTATCTCGGTGGAAATGATGCGCCGATCCTCTCCATTACATGTGAACCTGATCTAACAATGTGACGAATGTCGTATAACAAGCTTGAGGAAGCACCATGAGATATAGTAGCAATCTCTACCATCCTAGATATCTAAAAAAAAACAAACCAAACAAAAGTAAATGTCAGCTCTATGCATTAAATATTGGAAATAATTTAGAATTTAAAGATGCTTACTTACCAACAAGTGTGATGTCACATAGGCATGGTACCATTCGATCCCTACGGAGGATGGTGGATCAAACGTCCTATAACACGCCGATACCCACCCATATACGGGATCACAATCCATAATATCACCCATAAGAGTGTGGCGGGACGATCTCTACACGTGTAGCCCATAAGGTGACGCAGGTGCTGATAGTAGTTTCCTAATCACACTGGGTGGCGCCTCGTCTGGCCAGTCCAAATGCAACCTTGCTTTAACGAGCAAGACGGAGGTATCCCCTGATGAAGGCCGAACTGATGCAAGACTCGCTCTGGACAATGTCATTGTATAGTCTCAAAGCAGATAAGTTGTGGCATCGTCCACCAAATCTTCGGATCAGCAAGACATATATTGTAGGACGTGGAAATCGACTCCCATGTATGGCTCCCATAACACCTACAATTTGCCCAATGTCAATATGACTAAATTATCATTATCATGGAATATGACTAAAAATAATTTATATTAATATATAATTACCTGATCAGAGTATGTGCATCCAAGTGGTTCCTCTGATATAAGACGAAAGACACCGCACGGGCTTACGACCCATGATAAAGGTACTTTCGCTTAACTAAACCCTAATGGATTACCGATTCTACGCCAAACAAATTTTCGCTAACTCCGAACCTTAGGCTCGCTGGTAATCCACGTTGTATACCTCAACCGGCGTTTCCATCAACCACATCGCCATGATCGTGTAAGTGGTGAGGGACTGATGCTGCGGGCCAGTCGCCCAAAATCGTGTCGACTCCACATGTAGTCTCCTGACCGTGAGATGGATAAAAACCATTCAATATTAGCAACATCTTAGTATTGACTTTTATATGTGTATGGTTATAAATATTGAAGAACATAATTGTGAATAAATGTAATACAACCGGAAATCTCAATAGCATTATCACAGCTCGCTTAGCATAACTCCCGGTATAAGTGTGCTAGAACTACACTACCCTAACTGTAAGTAGAGGTTTGCGTCAAATCTCTTAGTAAGGGGAGGAAACAGAGGTGGACATGCAGACCCTTCTTGTCTGCAAATAGAAAGGATTCTAGCAATGCTAGGATGAAACCATGTGCACTGTGCTCTAATGTCACCTCATCTGCGTCTATGGGTGGAGTCGATAACAAGTAAATACAACCATGAGTCGAGGACAAGAGATTCAAGCCTCACACATGGGACGCATTCGCAGCTCTTCGACATTGTACCAACCTACGGTGGATCACAATCTAGTAGCCCCCGACATAGCGACGAACACATCAAGTTCTGATCGTGTCCTGAATCCGTGTTTGTATGATGGCGCATATCCTATATGATCGTCATTTCCCCAACCGTAAATGAAATGTGTCTTAGACGCCTACCTCAACCGTACCTGATGAGGGCCTAATTGAGTGTGACGCGGTCTGAAGCGGTACGTAATCTCATAAAAAGCCTACTTGGATCAATGATCGCGGAACACGGAGGATCCATATGCCACTCCTTCGATGAACTTCTGACATTCACCGGGCCGGCATGTGAGTATCGACGAAGTCGCAAAGATGTCAATAAATAAATTCCTACCTTTCATTACATAATAATCGAAACAACATTCAAGTATTATGAAATGTACACCTGAGCAGGTCCACTAAACAGATCAATGTCCGTCCTATAAAACCAAGATAGATTTATTTAACGGTAATCCGCATCATAAGGCCCTCAATGTCATATTTGTAACATATAACAATCAATAACGGCAACAAATGAGCAAGTACTAGTGTATGGATACAATCCATTCATTGAAGGCAAATGAAACAACAACAAAATACATGTTTCCAACCCAACCTGATTCCTATGTCACAAGATTAAGGACAAGTGCACTGCGCTGTTTAGTAAAGACTCCACATGTGATAGTAGTCTCTCAATGATCCATTTCTATTATGTTCAGTTGATTTGCACGCCCACGGATGTGTGTTTCACTGACTCATAAGACATAAATGGTCGACCTTCATGTAAGGAGGCCATTTATATTCATCAAAAATGGGATGGAACAAGGTTGCCCATGTATCATAAAGTAATGCATTGAGTACTATGTATTTCAACAAATGATCGAAAATCTGCGGAGTGAAACCACAGCGCACGGCAATATGACCATAGGGAACGGCGTGGCGCTCCACTACAAATGCATTTATGATCATGTAAGTCGAGGCGATGTTCAAACTTCCTTCGATTTCGACATGAAATTGTCCCCGTTGTGATCGTAAGGAACAATCTCAAATGATCCAATTTTTGTTCATGTGCCTTTAATCTTAGCATCACATATGAAGTATACTCGTTTATCCGATGTCACAGAAGAGAAACTTGCTCCCTTTCAACAGCAGCTGCCAGAGTCTAAAAAGGTCAACAACTAATGTATTTACTGCAAGTCTCATCTCCCTTTTAAGAATATCATTAAAACCCTAAACATGTTTGTAGTCATTATTTTATATCTTCGACCTTCATCATGTGAAAGTGCTCATTTTTAAAAGGATTGCCTCTAACCATCACAGGTTTTTAAATTAATTCTCCCAATCAGGTCCACGTGTTTATCGAATTTTCCAACTTCCGCCAAAGCTACTCTCGCACACCGAAATTTTAAGGTTTTATCTTTGAATCGATTCATAAAGTTGATTGCAAGATGACGCGCAAACTATAGATATGGCAAATGTTCAATCCAACCAAGATGAACACCATCATCACGCCATGATGTCGATATTTAAAGCCACACGACAAAGTCCCATTCGCCGAGTTACCTAGTTTCTAATATGCCAAGAACCATCCCCTAACGCACAATATTCTTCATTCTCAATAGCAATGCTAGTGGAAACACTTGATTATTTCCATCACAACCCATAGCAATCATTAACGTGTCTTTATACTTCCCATACAAATGTGTACCATCAATACTCAAGATGGGTTCACAATAATCGAATCCTTCAATAGATGGATGAAACGCCCAGAAAGCACGTTGAAATACCTCAGTGTTATGCATATGATTGTCAAATGTTTTCCAAGTTACAGCACATTTAGGATTTGGTCGCTTCCATGTTACATAAAGAGCGACAATTTACATATGACTTATGGAAGTCCCAAAATAAGATTGTAAGTGCTTTATGTTTCCAAACCTAATGTCTTCAGATGATATTTCATATCTAAATTTCTATAGCCGGTTGTGCCGGATAGCAACCACTAACAAAGTGAAATGTGCCTTAATCATCGGGCTTGATATGATTAACAACCAAGTCAGGAAGGTCTAATCAAGGATGGTCCCTGATTTAAGCAAGCATTAACACAAGTATGTAGACCTTTATACTTATTGATTGCGAAGAGAGATGTATCTTTTACAACCATAGCATGAAGCTTCCATGTACATTGACACTCCTCGGCCTTCTTACATTTTAACACTAGCAATTTTTTTGAAGATGCAACAACCACATACTTTTGGTATGCTTTAATAAAGTACAACTTAACAACATCTTGCAAGGCAACTTTGGAACTAAAAACTTGGCCAACAACAAATTCTCCACTTGAGTTTGCAATATTATAGTTCACCCATGGAGTCCAGTTACTTGAAACAACATTATCAAAGTTTTTCGCATTTTCAAATTGAGGTGATGGTGCTAAGTAATAATTAATTGTTCCCTTCTCATCTGGGTCCTCAAGATCAAGGTCCTCGGGATCTGGTTTATTTGAGATATCACAACTTGGCACATCCACAGAGAGATATCTCCTTTGCTCATTCTCCATAAGTTGGTTAATGTTATAAGGACTAACCATCATCTTTAAACAACTCCACTTCAACACAACAATCTCCACCTCACTCGTCTATCTTCACAATCTCGACCATCTCGTTTTTACTTTACATCTATTAGTTACGTTGAATCGGAGGCTACTAGGCTCACACCCATAGTCCAATTTCAACATTAAAATTTCTCAAAGTAATAAATTTGTGTAAGTACTAGCCGGTCGATTCACTGTATTAACACGTACTCAGTTGAACTTTACAATTCAATTTCCTCAATTCCAATAGCATTAATCATTTCAACATTCTATATACTATTTGTACTAATCTCAAATTATACCCTAATAGTTTTATGATATGTTTGGGGTATAATAAAAGTTAAATTTGTGTTTTTCGGAAATTTAATAGTTAAGTGTAAAAAATGATATAGCCGGAATTATTAAAGAAGTGAAGAGGATAATGGTAAATTATTAAATTAGGGACTTATGGGACATTAAGTTAAAAGATTACATGCTATTGTAGGAATTATGATAAGTTGAATTGGAAATTAATGAAGTAGAAGGACTAAATAGCAAGGGCAAAACTTAAGGCTTAAAACAACAAACTTGTCTATGGAATGGAAAAAAATTTCCATTTTTGGCTTTGAAGGCCTAAGGCATACAGTTTGGGAGAAGAACCCATTTGTGGTTGCTTTTTCTCCTTTTGTTTAGGGTTTACTTTGTTCATGTAAAAAATGAAGAAGGAAGGAAAGGAGAAGAGAAGAAAAAAGGAAGAAAAGGAAGCTACTTTGAAGTGTCAAGAAATCAAGGCTAGGAAACTCCTTTGTTATGTGTGTTAAAGAAACCCTAACTCTTCCATAAATGTGTTTTTTGCCAGTTTGAGTCAAGCCAGGGGTTTGTCTTGAATTCGTTTTGTTTTGGTTTGGATGTATTTGGTGAAATAGGGCAAAAAAAAAAAAAAAAATGCCCCATTTCTATTTCTAGTCCGACGCCTCTCCGCCTAGGTGAAAGAGGCCACAGGAAGCTCTCGCCTAGCAAAGATCTGCGCTTACGACCGAGACCTCGGCTCTCTAGCTTATCATTCGCTCCGCTCTAGGCAAAGCGAACCCGCCTTATCAAGTGTGCTTGTCTTCGCTTCTATGCCTGTTTTGTTTTCTATTTTTTTATAAAGCCTAAACGAATGTTATAAATACTAGTATAAAAAGCTTTGAAACACATATAATCGTAGTCCTGCATAAGACCGGATAGTGAATGAATAGATACGTTTGTTTAGTGCTTCGACACTCTTGTCTAGTACGACGACACTTCTGTTTCGTGTGATAGGCACGTCTGATTAGTGCTACGACATTCCTGCATAGTGCTACAACACTTCTCTATTTCGTCAGGCACGGTCTCTGTCAGCTGCTTCCGACACTTCTATTCGCATCAGATCGTACCTCAGCACCTATCAGGTCAGGTCCTTCCTCATTCATTACTGGTCTATGTAGGCAAACATTTATATGATAAATATTTGAACAATGAAACATAAGAAAACAAAAGTAATCAGCTCTGATGCTAAGGCATAATTTGGTTCTGTTCTATAGTGTACCTACGAGTATCTTATGTTATGAGATTCTGTTATGTACTTTACCGAGATCAACATCTCCCGATATGCGAATTATTTTACATGGAGTATTAGAATTATGGTCACCACAAGTGGTCATATCTGTTATTTATTTTCCCACTAAGCTATAAGCTTAGCACGGGTGTTTTATCCGTGTAGGTATTGAAGAGATCATCATAGACATCCCGCATTCGCTAGAGCTAACACAACATTAGGAGTCTTTTTGATGTAGGTCCCTGAATCAGTTTTGTTGTATTGAAAATGTAAATGTAATTTTTTAAGATAGTGGAACTTGTGTAAATCTAAGTAATTGTGACTCGCATATACATGTACAAAGATAATTTAAACACTAATATGGTGATAATTTTACAAGTTTATGTCTTCATGAGTATATACTTGATAGGGGTCACTAATGTCAGGTTAATAGTTCTCTGTTCTATGTGACGTCCCCTCACTTGATGCGGTCTGGGGAAGGGGCGTTACACTATTGTCATCCCATATTGGACAAGGTTGGAACCTATTTCCGCTTTTCAATGGATACTTACAAGTGAGGAATAATTTAAACTTCTCTTCATCAATACCTGTTCTTGAGTATATCATAGCTAATAACTGATCAAATGTGCAATCAATCTGTACATCTAAAGACACAATAACAGCTTTGTTCCCAACATATTTCACATCTGTTTCAGTCCTTTCAAAATTTTCATTATAAAAACATATGACGTGAATAGTGGAGTCATATATTATTTACCTACAAAAAACAAAACACACCAATCGGAATGTCATTATTTTATATAAACCATGGACCAAATAGGCTCCTCGTGGTTCATATTGTGTATAAATGAATATATATATAAAACATGTTTGGTCGAGATGAGTCGCATTTTAGCTTAGGTGTCGTGAACAGATGAACATGAGTCATTTATTACACAGATAATGTCATAAGACCTATTTAACTTATTTGATAAATAAGATGAAATAATAAAGATAACTGATCAACACAATTCTAATTGATTATGCAAGTCTAACCCATCAACATGATTATAACTTGTTTAACTTTAACCTCCTTTTTTGAGTGGAAACAATGAAAATAGTATTAATAAGAAAAAACAAAGTACAAAGGAAGGATGAGATTTCCTTCCAAACAAAAACTATACAACCTGAACTTAGAGTTTAAAACCCCAACCTACAATAAGTGTGTCTAAGACCATGCTACCCCTATTTAGGTAGTTAATCACAAACCGCTAACCAATTAGATTGTAATATCAAAAGTAATTCTCCTTTAAATACAAGGGTACATGAAGCCCACAAGGACGAGAAAAAAAATAAAATAAGTCCCACACTTCCTCTTTCGTCTTCTCTTTATCCTCGAAAATCCTTACATTTCTCATTAAACAAATCCAGACTAAAGAGGTGCCAATTTACCACAATGCCTTGCTTCTAATAGACCTTCCAAAACCTTGAAAGGCAATGATAAACATATCTTTTATTCTCCTCGGGGGAACCCATACCAAGCTTGATGAATTGAAAAGCTTGTGCCACAACCCAATAGTGTAAGGATAATGAAGGAAAATATGATTGATCGACTCTTCTTTTTTGCAAAGAATACACCATCAAGGTTTAAGGGATTTGAAAAGTCGTCTCACCTGTAGTAAGTCATTGGTGTCACACCAGTCATTGATGTTTAACTTTAACCTCTTTAAGATATTAAATTTATTTTTTCAAATTTTTTATAGGTAAATTTTTTTTTTTTTCTTTGTTTCAATATTCACATTGAACCTCCCATGACTCCACCCCAACCTTTTACAATTTGAGCTAGCCACAAGGGGAAAATTTATATTTTAAAATTACTTTCTAGTTGTTTTAAGTTTTAATTTTTTCTCCTAGATGACAAATCTATTTTCCAATATCAATGGTGGTGTTTGTGTTTTGACATGTATCCTAATATTGCTTATAGAAGCAACATAAGTTGGTATAGAAAAGGTCCATGTTTTGAATTTTACTTCAACCTGTGACCTAAACATCCTTAAAATAAACAATTTTGGCTAATGTGATCTTGTGGACTTGGAACTGACCATGCAAACGAACCCTGAGATAATGAAATACTGCTTGAAGGACATCTAAAATCAACAATTTCATGTCTCAAAGATGTTACATAACAATAGTAGGCCTAATCCTAATGATGAAGGACCAAGTAGTTTCCAACTCATTCAAGTTAAAATGTGAACATTATGATATTTAAGAAAAAGTTGCAAACAGAGAAAAAGGTGGAACACTGATGAGTATGAAACTCATATAACTTTAAGTCCATTTTTGTATACATTTTTGAGGCCTTAATGCTTAATTTAATGCAAAATTATAAAATCTTCAGCAAAATTACTATTTTGCAAGAATCAATATCCAAAGAAGCAAAAAGAGCAAGAAAATGTGCTTAATTGACTAAGGCAGGAAACAAAGAAGGTTGTGACATTGCAACTTATGTCGCGACACAAACGTGAAGAGTCTTTGGAGGAGAAACAACTGAACAATATCACGACACTCACAAACTTGTAGCGACATTCATCCAAAAGGAGTG
The DNA here is from genome assembly GCA_016808115.1 of Tetrastigma voinierianum. Classification (NCBI taxonomy): domain Eukaryota; kingdom Viridiplantae; phylum Streptophyta; class Magnoliopsida; order Vitales; family Vitaceae; genus Tetrastigma; species Tetrastigma voinierianum. The sequence continues at coordinate 29,588 of JAEQBH010005379.1, forward strand.
TCAAACACGAATGTCATGACAATATCACGACATCCTTGAAGATCAACCAAAGACCACGTTGTCAATGGTCAAACGATTGCGTCGCGGACATTCATTCCGCAGGTCGACAATTGTACATCATGAGGCGTGGTCAATGGCTAGACCTAAAGACACGTATTTGAAGGGAAGGTCGCCACAATCAAAATAATGTCAGAACAGTCTCAATTCAATGTCAAAGGCAAAATCATTAGTTGAGTATTGCAACAACATCACGACAATGCCCTAGACATAGATGAAATGCTACAATGTCGCGACACAATTAGAAGGTTTGACTCATCATCTCAGGGGTTTATAAAGTCCACAAATCTATCTAGAATTCGCCCGAAGAATAATTGGACTATAAATAGGAAGTTTATAGGCTTGAAACGAAAGTTCGAGGATGTAGAGAAAGTAAAATAAAGTTTTAGAGAGTATTTTTCTTATTGAGAAGTTTTTAGTAGATCTAAACTAGAATTTTTTTATTATAATAGTTTATCTGAGCTGAGTTTTTAGGGAGAAAATATTGAAATCCAAGCTCCATTACCGTCCGAACTTGAAGAGAAGTATAAAACATTGTTTGAATTCTTCCTCATTTTCTGCTATAATCAAAATGAACTGCTTAAACGATTTGTCATCGTTATGTAATCCTGATGGAAGGCTACAAAACACCTCTCCTCGGGAAGGACTGCCTGGTGTAATTATTATGTTTGCAAGTATTTAATGTAGGTCAGGATTTGAACCTTGAATTGACATAATTATTTAGGAAGTGCATTTTCTTTTCCAACTCCAAGTGAACACACGCAAGAATTAAAATGAATGCTCAAACTGATGAATCTCAAGTAGTTACCCGCTATGGGAAGAGGAATGGCAGTATTGGATCTCAAAACCAAGCATGAGAGGAGGAGGAGAGGGGAGTGGTAGGAGAGGAAAGAAGAAACAACAAAGGGGGTGGTGTGGGATTATTTTGATTTTCTACTTATTTTCATAATTTTTTTTTTAAATAACTTATATTGGTCCAAAATTCAAAGACTACTGGGCCAACTGGGTATGGGGGCTACGGTAGCAAATTGAGTTTTTACTATATGTACAGCTTTTTTTTTTAAATAATATCTAAAATACGTATTTGCTAAAAAAAAATTCCAATTTACTATAGCTTTTTGTTGATTAGAAAGAGATAGTCGGAAAATTGCAGTTTCAATAAACGCATTTCTTCAATCCTTTCAATATCATTTTGAAAGCACAATTTTTCTCTCTCGTTTATTTCTTTCTTCGATCCATTTAGAAATCGTCTTTTAAAATGACGATTTCTTCAATCTAGAAATCGTCTTTTCAAAAGATGATTTCTTCAATCGCACATCCCCGTCTTTTGATTTCTAATATTGCAACAACTTTTTTTATAATTTGATAATAAATTATTATATTATAATTTAATGATAAAGTTATCATAAATATGTTGATGTTTTAAAAAAATGTTGATGTTAATATCAATTGAATTTATGTTTGTCAAGATTATTTTAACTTATTTGTTGTAATTGATCATTTTAAATTATCTTTTGAAAAAAATTTTATATTATAGTTACATATTATAAATATATTTTATCTTTATCTTTATATTTTTAATATTTTAATGATACATCATTTATTACTAATTAAAGAATAAAATATATAATATATTTACAATGATATAATAATTTTAAATATATATTATTTCAAATATATATATATATATATATATATATATATATTATAGTAAAATTAATTTGTTTTCTTAGATAATTTATTATATAAAAATAATTATATCATTTATGATATAGTATTTATAAATAGTAATATTTTTAAAAAATTACTTTTGATATTAAAAATAATATTATTTATCAAATGATATATTAATATAAAAATATGAATATTTTGATCGTTATTTCTCATTATTATATATATATAGTATATATATATATATATATATATATATATATATATATATATATATATATATATATATATATATAGGTAGCATAGAATAATTTGTTTCTTATATAATTTATTATAAAATAATTATATCATTTATGATATAGTATTTATAAATAGTAATATTTTAAAAAAAATTACTGTTTGATATTAAAAAATAATATTATTTATCAAATGATATATTAATATAAAAAATATGAATATTTTGATCATTATTTCTCATTATTATTTTTTATTTAAGAATTAAGAAACAACAACACAATTTGTTTATGAAATTTATTAAAAATCATAAAACAAACTTATAGTCAATTTTATTTTTAATAAATAATTATATGTAATAATAATTATGTTCTATTTTAATTTTTGACTCAAACAAATTTATTAAATACTATTCTTTAATTAAAATATAACTATAGCACGTTTTATTTATTAAATAATAAATCAATTTATTATTTAATAAATGATTTTTGAATAAAAATTTCAACTTTAAAAGATAAGATTTCGAGCATCAATCAATTTAAAATAAAATCGTAATCATGTGTAAACCAGCAAACGTGATTAATTTATTGAATAATAAATTAAGTTATTATTTAATAAACGATTTTTAAATAAAAATTTCAACTTTAAGGGATAAGATTTTAAGCATTATAAAATTTATTATTTGATAAATTCAATATATAGGATAAGTATAGTTATCATGATAAATTTTGTATAAATAATCATATTTAAAAATATATTTAAATTTTTTGACAACTATATATTCATATTTAGTATTTGATATTAAAACATTATTAATTTATAAATTTTATTCTGGTGCATTGGGCTGTTGTTGAGTTTTGAGTCTAAATACACATAAATATAGCAGTAATATTATGCTACATACAATATACATAAATATTGCTTCTGCATATAATTATTCTACTCCAATAAATAAAACAATAAATTAAAAAAAAAATTACATGTGAAACTCATCTATGTTTTGAGTTCATTTTAAATGCTATTTTCGAATATTTTATATTCATATTCATATAAAACTTATAACATTTCTTATAAACTTAAATAGAGACTCCTGATAGTTTTTAAGAATTTGATAAGAACAACAAGTTTTTAAATAAGAGCCGCTACATTAAGCAAGACTGAAATTCCGCTAAACTTCACCTATTATCAGATTTTATATTTAAAAGCTTTTAACGATACTTCATATATCCAAATCTGAATTAAAATAAAAAAATTATGACTCACGATAAATTGAAGAAAAAAACAAGTTATTGAACGGAATCTATTCAAACAGAGTCACTCCACACCCACTGTGTGAAAGACTACTGGGTATGAGGGGTAGGGTAGCAAATTCAAGACTGACTTGGTGGTGTACTGAAGTAAACAGTCGGGGAAAAAGGTAAATACAAAAGGATGATTACCTACCTGTATCTGTGTGGGAAGACCTAGGAGGAATGCATATGCATGGAGGGGGGAGGGAACAAGAGGAAGGAACCCAACCCAACCCAACTCCCCATTCCTATGTAGGCCAACAAGGAAAGTGGTCCAAAAAGAAGCCCCGGGGTGTTGGGGAATTTGCCAAGGAGATAGAGTTAATAAATAAAAGTGGAATGAAAGTAGTAGGGTTTAGGGTTTGTGTGTGTGTACGTGAGAACGTTGAAAAATGAATAGAGAGAGAGAGAGAGATATTTCATATTTGGCTATTGGGGTGGGGGGTCCTGGGTCCTGACTCCTGACTCTCCTGAGGTGTGTAGATCCATCACCCGGTCAGTATTTGTTATTGGGTCAACCATAGCCATCATCAACGCACAAGGTGAAGGGGCAGAGGGGCAGAGGGGCAGAGGCAGAGGCAGAGAGGCTGAGGCTGTATCATCACAGCTTTTGAAAAGCGGTCTGGCGCTGGCCCCTCCCCCCAACCCCTCTCTCCCACTCCCCTCCCTCTCTCTCTCTCTCTCTCTCTCTTTCTATATCTATATAATTAATGCCTCTGTTCCCCCGCCACATGACAGCGGTCGTACCCTACCCATCTCAGCCTCCTCCCTCCGGACTCCAAGCCATTTCCTTACCTCTCTCCCCCGGACCCCAAACCCCCTCTATAAAGATGGAGAGATGGTGGGAAAACTATTCTAAAGGGGGTTACCAATTTCATGTATTTGCAAATGAGGTTCAATATAACTGGTCTCTAACCCAATTAAATATTTGATAAAGGGGCTTATAAATGTATGAGCTCTATTTTGTTTCAAAAACTTTAATAAACTATAGGTATAAGATGTAATCATTAGATACTACTATGATATCATTAAGATACAATCCATATAAATCTTTAAGTAGTAAATAAGGATCACTCATACACCTATAGTCTTTTTTTTATCAAATATTTGAAGTTTTTTATTAAATATTTTATCATTAAACTTGGAATAAGTGAGAGAATTTTGTGTTTGTATACATCAATTTGAAAATATTAGTAAAATTGGAAACAAAAACGAGTTTTACATTATTCAGGTTATTGTGAAAAAAAATAATTATAAATCTAGTAAAAAAATAATTATGGCAAAATATAACCCCAAAACACACCTATTGTTACACGTACCCCCATATGTCCCCTCATTTCTCCCTTAAGCAAAATTAAAAAAGTATTTGAATTATCTCTTCTTTCATCTTCCTCCTTGATCGATCATGACATCATTGTTGAATGAGTGTGACTGGACAAGATTCCTCCCTCCTATCTCGTTGACCCCTTTGAACCATCTGTAGGTAAGTTAATATAAAAAACATAACATCTTATAAAACATATCTTCTTCTTCCTCCTTGGGATCATCACAACGACATTATAAGCTTTGTGCTGCTCTCCCTTTGTCTCCTTCGCCCCTTTAAAGCATTTGCAGGTAAGATAATTCCAAAACCCTAACATTTTCTTCTTCATCATTGGAAAACTCACCCTCCTCATTGGAACACCCATCACGAGATTTCTATGGAAAAGAAGAAAGCTTCCTCACGGCATTGGTCAGAAGGTGACAATGCCATCGCTTTTTAAATTTACTGCCATTGTAACATCCCAATTATACCCTACGCTTTATAAATGCTTCAGATAATAAATGTAACGACATTTATTTTAATAAAATAAAGATAAAAACAAAAAAGCAAAGGAATATGCATAAGTTAGATTACTAATAATAAAGAAGATTAGAGGTTATCAGAAAAATAATATAAATTGATTCAGAAAAGCAGTAAGAAATGGCGACCCAAAGAAAATAAAAGTTTTATAAGATCAACATGATAGCATCAAAAGATATATCTCATTTCGTCTTTGAGAAAGTGGCAGCAAATACGATAAGAGAAGAGAAAGAAAATGTAATAAAAAGCAAAGGCGTAAGAAGACATGGTGTATGGATTTCGTATGGAACCATGGTATTTGTATGGAACTACTACAAATGAGCATGTAAATACTGGGCTTTCGCATTTAACTAAGGATTTGCTATGTAAGCATTTAACCATGAATATGTGTATGTAAACTAGGTGCGTATGGAACTCGTGAATACAAAAGGAATATTACCGTGTCTTTGGTTGTGGCTAAGTCTAGTTTTGGTCTGTAATAAAGATGGATACATGTTTTAGAACCCCATCTTCAGGCGGCTTGGCTCGGGAACTCCTAAACTCATTTCTCGAGGGTTGAGTTGCGAAGAGCTTTAAGGCTCCTAAATACGTTAAGCCAGGCTAGCTTCACCAAATGAACCTTAAAATTCCCTATTGTCGACCATATGCAAGAACTGACCTAGAACTGGTTTTTGGTCAGAAATACAGGGAATTCAGAAGTAAGTCCCTCTCAGAAATCAGAAATTTCACATCAATGAACTTGATGTCAGCTTTAATTTCAATTCGGATCTGCAGCACTGCTTACATTCTTTAATTGATTAGTCAGAACGTGAGTGCCCACAAACAAGATCGCTTCAAACAAGACTCAAGCCAAACAGTTGGTCGCTTCACTCAACAGCTGGTCGTCCACCAACAAAGGGTCGTCTGACTACCAAGTATCGCCCACCAACAAGGGTCGCCCACTCAACAAGATTGGCCAACAAGATTGGCCAACAGTGTTCACAAATAAGATTTCACAAACAAGACTACAAACAAATTTCACTAAACAAGATTGGCTAAACAAGATCACAAACAAATGTCGCCTGACCAACAGTAGCGGGTCGCTCCACCAACAAAGGGTCGCCCACCAACAAGTGGGTCGCCAACAGCCACAAACTGTCGGCCCATCGTTCGGCCGCCGTCAAAGTTGACTACGCATGACCTCCAACTGGTCGCAACTTCTTCGCTTCAACTCCCGAGTGTTCTCCGGACCCTATGGAAAGCCCATTGAGTCAAGAATCCATCCATATGCATGAGGAAGATATTAGATGTCAGACCAAGGTCAGACCGAGCCTAGTCACTCAAAGGTGTACCGCCAACAGTCACTCGTCAAGATCGGATCGCAAGACACGACTCCAACTTCGAAGGTCATAACTTTTCATTCGAACTCGATTCGAAAGTGTTCTTGATTCTATGGAAAGCTCATTGAGTCAAGAATTCATCAATAGATAGCATGATAAGATTGGAACTCATATTAGTTCCAGAAAATGACGGAAAACAGTAGGCAGTACAGTAAACTATAGTTATTCATTTTATAAATACCGTAAGCATACATGGTAAGCATATTTATTACGCATATAATGAGATATGAAAAACGCAGTTATGAATAAATGATTGTATATTTATATATCACATGTGTGATTACCGAATAACAGCAATTATTCGAATAAGAGATATAAAAATACACATTGATCGGCTCGCTTAGAACCCGGTAGAGGGATAGATGCGCCTATTGCGGAAAACAGCTTGCCGCAGCGATAATGATAGCTGACAGATATTCCGACCTGCTTCGTCGATGACATAGATCCCGTTTGGATCAGTGGCCCTGGGGGCACACAAATACTTTCGGGCACACATGAATGGTCATCGGGTTTCATACAGTTGGATGATAATTTCGCATCATATTGGTCGGCACATGGATGGTCACTGCCTTTGGCACGCTGATGATACCTTCTGCATCATATTACGGCACACATGGATGGTCACCGGCTCATACAAAGGATGATACCTAGTATCATATTACCGCACACATGGACGGTCACTGGTTTCGAGACTAAAATACGATACCTTCAGTATCATATTACCGCACACATGGATGGTCACCGTTCGCCATGGATGGTCAATGCTCATACAAAGGATGATACCTTCAATATATTACCGGCACACATGGATGGTCACCGGTCTCATGGCAGCATGATACCTTCGGTATCATATTACCGCAGGCATATCGCCTCACACAATGATAATAAAGACTCGCTTCATATTTCCCGATCCTCTAAGGTTTATGCAGACATGAAACATAAAAAGAAATGACGTGTATATGCAAAGGAAACAGAGAATACATGATAGGATATGAGAAGACAATAATCGCTTATGTGATGATAGTATACAGCCATAAGAACAAGAAGTAAAGTACAAGCTGACATGAAAAGTAGATGGAAGATGATAAGAAATGAAACTCGGTTATGAAAGTATATATATATGAGGAAATGACAATCAGACATGTTATATGTGTTATACAGATTTGCATAGAGGTGTGATGACCCTTAATAGGTCATCCATGTGTGTATTAATTCCCACTGCCGCAGTTTAGCACGGTGTTCAATCCGTGTAGGTACGTAAGAGAGACCAGAGGACCACCCATCCACATCGCGAAATAAAGGCCACAAAGAATAGGTGCCCACTCGGAAGACCTTTAGGTCTATTTTGTATATGAAATTTTGTAACCAATGTAAATATTGTAGATGTTGAACATTTCCATATTTGGAGCTTGTAATTATATTTTGTAATCCGCTGCTACAGAATGTAATACAAGTTAATTGTTTAACATTATATGAATATGTAAGTGTAAAGTTTTAAAAAAAAAAAAAGTGACCTCACTTGACATCCTATGCCGTAGTCAAGGCCTACCATAACATACCGAGTGTACTACTATAAAGTATCGGGGTACTACCATAATTAAATAATTGTCAAAACCCCATTTGTTTATATGTATATTACATTTTTATTCCATTTTTCCTAGTAATGAGTATTGATTAGATTATGTGATTTAGCATCCTTGAAGTCAAATTGGTACTACTATAACATTACATTGTATTACTCGAGACTACCATAACAAACATTTGATTAAAACCTCATACAAATATGTTAACTAAGGTTTTATTCCATTTCTAAGTTTGTAATGAGTTAGGGAATTGTTATGGATCAGTTAAGTCATTGGTTGGCATTAATTAATGTTGCATTGGTACCACCATAACTGTAACATCTCAAAATATATCATAACAGTTTTATAACATGTTTAGGGTATAAAATAAGTTAAAATTGTATTTTTTTTTTTTAAATTTATATTGCTAAAAACGAAAAATGATAAAATCAAAATTAATACAATAGCTCAAGTGGCGAAAATAAGAAATGTCACATTAAGAACTCAAGGGTCATAAGAGAATAAGTTTATACGCCATCAGAATATTTGATGTTAGGTGTAAATGAAAGGAAAGGAAGGACTTCAATGCAAAAAATAAAACTTTAAAATGATAAGTCAAACATGACCTTATGAAAGAATAGGAGATAAGACCAAATTTGGTCTTATAAAGGAACATTTCTCCTTTGGTAGCTATGTTACGCTTGGAGAGAAGAAGAGAAGCAGGATTTTTGCCTCCATGATCAAGGATTTTGGTGATCAAGAAGAAGAAGGAAGAAGAAAGAATAGAAAATAAAAAGATTAAGGTAAGGAAACTAAACCTAAAACCCTTTTTGATGATGTTTGGGTTTGGGGAAAACCCTAACTTTGCATAATAATGATGGTTGTTGGTCTCAACTCAGTTATATGGTTGTTTGAGTTGATTGTGGTCCTCAATTGAGAAATGGTTGTATAAAGAAAATATTGAGGTTTTAGGGAAGATGTTGTCAAATTTTTTCCAAAACCCACGTTTTTGTCTTGGCCATCACTCATCCAAATTGAGTGATTTAAATTTTTGGGTAAACTAGACTCTAGAGAACAAATATCCTTGAATAAGTGTATTCAAATTTGGACCCCATCGACTCCAGAAAATTTGTCAAAGCTAAACTGGTTTTCGGCAGCTTGGTCTATTTTGGTACAACTTTAGTGTTTAGGCCATAACTTGACCATTACTCATCTAAATTGAGTGATTCAAATCTCTAGGTAAACTAGACTTCTAGAAGAACAAATCACCTTGAAATAAGTGTATTCAAATTTGGACCCCATTATACCCAGAAATCCGTCTAAAATGGAGCTCTATTTGTAGGAAATATTTTGGTATAAAGAGATTCAAGTGAATAAATGAAATTGTAAAAGAATTATAAAAGAGATTCAAAAATACCCTAAAATTTTTATAATAATTTTATTGTATGTTAAGGGTATAAATCGAGCCAAATAGGGGTTTGATAAATGATTAAATGAAAATGTTAAATGTTATATGATCGAAAATGAGTATATGATTGAATGATATATGCTAAGTTATTAAATGATCGAACCCGGATATTAACCCAAGTGTAAATGGAAAATTTGAAATTTGTAAAATAAGGACCTAAGGGTCATTTAAGACTAAGTTATATGTCTAAGTGTGATTATTGAGATTTGAAGTGCAACAAATGAAATGTGGGCTATATAGTAAATTGAGAGAACTTAACCCAAAAAAAAGAGTTTTGGTGAGCCAAACAAGACCTTGAGGAAATAGGGGTTTAAAGACCAAATTTTGGTCTAGGAAGCCCATTTTTGAGTAAATCCCGTTTTTGGGAGAGAAAGAGAGGAGAAAAGGGGAGAAGAGCAGCTTGGAAGAAGATCAGTTTTAGTTGGTTTCTTCCCATTTTTCTGTCTTTCTGTGGATCAAACAACTTGTGAAGTGAAGATTTGAAAGGCTAAGGTAAGAAAACAAAACCCTAACTTCATTTTTTTTGTGATTTTGATTTTGGAAAAAAGCCTTAACTTGGGAAAAAGAGGTTTTTATTGATTATAATCCATTATTGGAGTGGTTTGGGTAGGATTCCATGGTGGATTTTGAGATACATGAGTTTGGATGAAGTTATTTGAGTTTTCGCTGGTAAGAAATGGCAAATCATTAGCTTCGGCGTAACTAAAGACATTGGTACTGTACCCAAAGTGGGTATCAAAATCTATTGACGGAGGTAAAGTGGTACCGATACCGATCAAAATGGTACCGGTACCGATGCTTCCAACAACCCTGTTTTTGTACACCTTGCATTGTTAAGTCTCGTATTCGTACCCCGATTGTTTAGGGACCCTAATAAAGGTTTAATGTAAGTTCAAATATGAATGAAACTAAGTGAAAAACGCATCGTACCTCGCCGCCTCGATGAAACGAGATTCATAAGTGTGATAATTGTTTACCCACTAAAAGTGGTGTATTTATGTTTGACTAGGGCTGGTGAAGATCACCTAACCTAGGACTGGGATTGAAGAAAGAGAAACAAGAGCCGATAGCTTCGGTTAGTTCTTCGGACCTCTATTCTGATTCAAGTATTATTAGTTCTTTGTTCATTGAAATTATATTCATATTTCAAGTGTTTGGTAATTACTAAATAAACCTGAAATGAGTATATGGAATGAGTATATCCTTGAAATGATATTACGAAGTGCATATGGATTTGAAATGCGATATTGGAAATGTTTGATAATTAACGTATGTGAGTGATTAATCAAATTGTAAACGAATTGGTCAATTCTTGACATCTTGAATTGAATCGATATACCGAACGACCAACATGGTGGGATGCACAAATCGGCATCCATCATGAAGGCAAATCGAATTGAAACTGACGTCCCATGACAGATTTACAAATCGCATCCATGATGGTGTATGACATTGTTAAAATGTCCCACTTGGTGAGATGCACCAATCGCCATCCATTATGATGGCGTATGACATTTTTAAATGACCACATGGCCGGATGCACCAATCGCTCCGCCGCGATGGGACCAGAAAGCAAATGTATAAGCACATTATCAATGACAAAAGGACGGATTCACCGAACTAATCATGAATGAATTGCTGTATGTACAAAGTGAAATAACAAACTTGATGAGGAAATGAGATTTTGTAAAACTAAATACGTCCCTTAAGAGTATATGTTTGAATCTCAAGGATGGTTAAATGATTTTGCTGTATGTGAAAATGCATATTTTGATATGATCAACTATTTGTAAAGTGAAACCATATGTAAAAATGAATAAGATGAGTATAGTTTACATAAAGGCATGTGGTTTTGAAGATACAAATGCATGTTGTGTTAAACTCAAAATTGAATAGAACTATATAGAACCAATTTAACACAAAATGCTTAGCGTGTAGTTTTATCTATGCGCAGTTTCGAGGAATGAGAAGAAGGCCAAGAACAAGTAGCGAAGTCATAGGAGAAAGTTGCGGCGTATAAGTATATACCCCGACATATGCATACCATTCTTTTTGAACGTGTGACATTTTGTAAACAAAAGAGTTAATCTCTGAACTATTGTTTTGTATATCATTTGTAAAGGCATGAGACGCCATTTTGTAAACGTATTGCATAAAAGTAAATGTTTAGGGCCTACCATTTGAAACAGCTTCCGTGTATTTGAAACTCTAAAAAGAAATGATATAAATAAAATGTTTTTGATAAGATAAATGAAAACGGTCGGGGTAAACCGTGCTCCGATTCGAATCCGCCAATCGGGTTGGGTCGGGGATTTGGGTTGCGACACTTTTGAAAAAAATAAAAATAAATAAAAAGTAAATAAAAAGAATTAAAAGAGCATCCCGGAACCGGTTCAGATCCTCCATTTGGGTCGGGTCGAGAAGGGGTGCTACATGATTGCTATATGAAATATGATTACATGAATAGAAATATGAGCAATATTGAGAACATGATCATACATGTTATGATAAAAGTAACAGTTATAATATATGTATGTGTTGAATAACACTTAAAGTATCTCATGAATACATGGGATTGACATTATCCATGTATATGAGATCTCGCATAGCTTGAACACGAATAAAAATTTAATAAGATTGATTTGTCCGCAAATGTCCCCCAAGTAGATGGATGTGTGTAAGGCCTATTGGGGTATCATACGATATACCACCGTTTGAGTTGTCACAACGCCCCATTCGTTTCACATACGGTCCCGTTTTGGTCAATACAAGATGTGATCACCGTCTCGCACAAAGATAGTACCTTGGGTACATATAGCTATGTATCCACTTCTTGGAATATATACCGCAAGACATAAGATGATAAAAAATGATTGAAATGATTATAAGAACCATAACATGAAAACAATGATTTGAATTGAAAATGCTATGTAGTTACAAATAAAGTACTATGTATTATGAAGAATGAACATGAGAATCAATATAAGACCGAGAAAATTTCAATTTTCAAAATGGCAAAATCGTACGTCAAACCCGTTTTCTAGATCTCGAACACGGCCGGACTTCACGTTGGAATCGCCTCGCGAAATCTAGCTATTACATCAAATTTCAGCCACCCGGCATACCGGAATTTGCATCGCTGAGGCACGAGTATCGGGTGCCGTAAAAAGACATGTGATGTGACAAAAGTCACCTATAACATGTACTCTTGTGACACATGTTGCATGAGTAGAGAGATGATGGAAATGGACGGCCTAGATAGTGTCAAGTGTCAAGTGTCAAAAGTCAAAAATCTAGAAGAAGAGACATAATGGGAATTAAGTGAAAGTTTAATGAGATAATAAGACAAAATTTTGAATAGTGGTCATCTTCTCAAATTGAAAAGCCAAAAAACGTGTAGGGGAGATGCAATAACTGGTTTGTGATGTTTTTAGAGAGAGAGGGAGTGACTTCTCTCTAAGATCCCGTGAGATCGACAAAATGGATTTTTCGGGAGCAAGAAGGAAGGTTATTCACGCGCATGAGGCAATCGCGTGGAACACCCTGTTTCTTGGAGTTTCGACAAACTCCGTGAGGTAGGAGTTTTATCCTACTTGACTTACACTTTGTTTACGTGTTTTGTTAATGATTGAGTTGATTTGAAGCCGTGAGGGGCCGTTTGATTAGTCTCAAAACTTGGGACCGAATTATTGTGATTTTTGGAGCTCGTTTAGACAGTCCACGGACTGTTTGGACTGCTTATGTTGTGATTTATGCATTAAATCATGTTATGGTGTGTATGAGGCCGGAAATGGCCATGGATTTCGAGTTCACAAAGTGGAACCGATGTTGGGTGATTGGCCATGAACAGTAACCCGAGGGTTTCACTGTTCACGTGAATAGTGTTCACGCAAATTCATGCAAAGAATGCGTTTTTGGCCGGAAGAATTCAAATCGACCGCTTTATTTGTTAATCAGCCCAGCGCAGCCACTTTTTAAGTAATGGATTGAGAATTAATACAACATGTTGTTGTGATTTAATTTATGTCAATATATTCATGATGATGTATTTACATGTGTTACATAAATTATGTTGAAATGACATAATGCATTTCATATGCACCGGCAATCCTAGAAATTAGGTAAAAATGGCATGAAAGAAAATAAAACGAACATGCTGCGAAAGGAATTTCACATGATGATTTTTCTGAGAATGTGTTTGAGATGGTCCTACAATTACACGCCGGAGGAGCCCATGTATTATTTTGAAGGTTCTCCAACACATTCACCTCGTGATGGTAATCCCATATTTTTACCGAATTCTAGATGTATTTTCGAGAACAAGTTTCTTTGTTGAAATGATGTTTTCATACATGGCTTAGGCAAGTGTGAGGGAGCCTGAGGACTCCTGACATGGGTCAAGTCATTTAGACATTCAAGTAGGATCACGAATTTACTTGAGTGTGTGTTTACATTTGATCATTGCATATGACTTGTACAGGAGTAACCCATTTAGGTGATTCCACTCACTACATAACTCACCCCGTCGAGGAATATCATTTCAGTACAGGAGCGCTCGGGAGGAGACTTATCTGGCTTTAGAGGTCGATTTTGAAGAAGAAAGCCGGGTTGTGGCTTTGATGTTTTGGGATATATGTATTAGAATTATAAATTTATTATGTATTTGTATTAAGAGTAATATAACTTTGAACCATGTAATATAATTGGTTGAATGTTTTTGGATGAGCATTGGTTTACGGGTCTAATGTGCCATTTTTTACTGTATGGGTCTCGAGATACGAGACGTATAGATTTTCCGTGGGTTGATGGGTAGTCAAAGGACACCCCGGGTTTAGGGCGTCACATCTAATAAATGACATAGTGTATAAGTCGTCGGATATACGAATAGCTAATGTGCAAATAGGAATTGTGTTAATTGTATATTGTCATTGAGGACCACTATAAGTGGTCATATATGTTATATGTTTCCCACTAAGCTATAAGTTTAGCATGGGTGTTTCATCCTTCGTGGTAGGTAATCAAGAGAACATTCCTACCCAGACAAAGATTACGTGAGGGCCAATACAAAAGAATGGTGGAGTCAACATCTATAGTTTCCATACCTTTGATTTTGAATATGCACATAAAGTTTTTTTTCATAATAGACTTGTATATGGCAAGTCAATGGGACTCGATATTTGTACATAACATTATGAACATTATGGTGATAGTGTTAAAAGTTTTATTTTTATGGATTAAGTTTAAGTTATATTCGATACATTCAAGAGAGCCGAATGAGCCCATTGATGCTTACCCCAGTGGCCTGCTCCCTCTCTCTCGCCTAGGCGGGGTTTAGGGCGCGACAATAACATATTGGGGTACTACCATAACATACTGAGGGGTACTATCATAACGTACTGGGGGTACTATTTGATACTACCATAATGAAAAAAATGGGCAATTGGAAAAAAAATGGCCAAGACAGCATACAAATAAATATGCTACACACCTAACCTATTATATATATGTTTATGATTATAATGAGTTAGACCATTGGTAAGCTACTTGTTTGAAATAGATAGTACTACCATAATATATTGAGTGTACTATCATAACATACTGAGTATATTACTAGATACTACCATAACTCTTTGGTTATTATTTGATCTATTATAGATGTCTAACAAGTAGTAGTTATGCTTGAAGGTAAATTAAATCTAGAGAGAAAATGATAAATTATTATGTTGTATTTGTTGGTTAGAAACATGTGGCGTATGCGATTCATGGATTGAATGTCAAAAAATGGTGATATTCTATAAAGGGGGTCTATACAAAGCCTACACTTCCAGAGACAAAGCTATGCTATCATGGGTGCTATATTCACCAAGATGGAAGAGACCTAATCTATTTGGTGTTGGAATATCTTTCCCTACTCCTAATTATGGACATGAAGACAAAAAACAAACGAATAAGTATTCAAGTTCTATGTATAGTTGTTTCATTATTTGAGTCATAATAGGATTAATGTATGTGATTGTAATGAGATAATTGTTGTAATGCCTTCAACAAATTGTATAAATGAAAATTTTCTTGAAATGGTATCATCTTGTTTATGGAATGATCATAATCTTACTTGATATGGACGAAATTCGATTTTCCTCAAATACACTTTGTAATCATAAAACATATCGCCTTCTTGACTCAACATGTCAACAAAACATCCATACAAATGGATAAAAACACTTAAAAATAAAAACAAACTATTAGTAGATCGCATCTAAAAGGTGCGTCCACTTGACCACACAACAAAAGTACCCTCAACTGGACACATTATAGTGCGTCCGAACACACTATCGGGCGCACTATTATGGTAGTACCTCCGGTATGTTATGGTAGTATCGGGTGGTACCTCCAATATATTATGATAGTACAAATAGTACCTCAGTCTATTATGGTATTATCTCACGTATTTCATGAAATTGAGATCGATGCTCAAGTACAATATGGCCTAAATTTCATCTAACTTCAACTTTCTTCAACCGTAGATTAAATTCGACCATAAATGACGAACAACACACACAACAAAAGCAAAAATTATGGAATAAGTCTTCACCATTTGGATTTCTATGGAACCACATAACAATGGAAAGAAAAATGTTTAAATTATTGTAAAAATTGAATAATAAGCCATATAAAACACATATTACATAAATGTTCCCTTCCATTTACAATGAAACTTGTTCAACTATTGCAAATGTATTACTTCATTGGTAAAGTTCACAATTTATATTATACAATAATCAACAATATTGATAAATGAGTTACATCAACAATGCACTTTAACTATTTTTGCATATATTGGTTGTCTTCATGTCAATATCTTGGAGTTAGTGAAGAAATGTAGCAGGTCCATCTTGGTGTATATAGCACCTATGCTCGCATTGCTTATCTTTATAAGTATAAGCTTTGTGTACAACACTTTCATGGAATAACACCTTTCATTGACATTCAAACCAAAAGTCAAAACCTACGTTTTTTTACCAACAAAGACAACACAATAGGTTGCCATTTTGGATTCTTGAAAGGTTAAGTAATAATGGTTATGTAACACCTCAAAATACACCCTAGTTGTTTTTAAACATAATTAGGGTATATTATTAGTACATTTGGAAATTTTTCGTAATTATTATTTTGTTAAGTAAGAAAATTTCGAAACCCGTAATTTGTACAAGTATGCAAGGGTAAATTTGTAACTTGTCAAATGACACAAAAGTCATAAGATACAGACATAGGTTAAAGTGAAATATGCATAACTTGATTTGGTAAATAGAGGAGATGAAGACCAAAGTGGCCAAAAGGAAAAATTAACTATAAAAAGGGGATGAGTAAAAAAATATCTCATTTTGGTCTAAGAATGGAGACCCAAACGTGAAGAATAAGAGAGGAGAAGAGAAGAAGAAGAGGAAGAAGTTAAGAAGGAAGGTATGAATAATATGGATTTGTATGGAACTGTTAAGTTTCAGATGGAATCATTAGTATGGCTTTGGGTATGGATTGCTATGGTTTTCATGGATTCTCGGTTCTGATCTAGTTCCTCGAGCTAGGTTTGAGGTGTTAAAGAGTGTGAGTACTTGTCGAGTATAGAATCCACCCGAGTATGAATTCTTGCTTATTATGTAGAGATACATGCTCGGGGTGTTAGGAAATTAACTCTAACTTACAAGAATTTGAGCTCGGTTTGGAAAACCTCACCACCTTATATGTTTGTTTTAGTTCGGGTTATGAACCATTTTGGAGATGTTTTTAGAGAGTATACCAAGACCCTTTTGGTGGAATTTCCGGCAAAGGACATGAAATCAGCCATTTCTCGGGCAATCCAAGAATTCTGATCGATACCCAAACAAGGGTGGTACCGCACTCCATATACAAAACTAAATGGTATTTGCATCAAGACAAAGTGGTACCCCAGACCCACTTACATGTGAACAGGCTGCACCTAAGATCAATCAAAGTGGCACCTGCACTCTGATGTTTCCAATGCTCGATTGTTGTACTCTTGCATTGTTAAGTCTCAAATTCGTACACCAATAATATAGGAACCCTAATAAATGACTAATGAGGGTTCAAATAAGAATGAAACTAAGTGAAAAACATATTGTACCTCGCCGCCTCGGCGAAGCGAACGATAAACTTAATGCCTCTATAATAAATAGTAAGTTCCTAAACACATATAATTGTAGGACTACCTAAAAACCTGATATCAACGACATACAGACCTCCTCGTTACGCAGCGCACACGCATAGTACTTTTGCATCGGGATTAGTGCGACGACACCTCTCGTCAATGCTCACACTTCGCCTTTGTGCTACGACGCCAAGATTATAAACTGCACTTCGGCACTTATTGTGATGTCCTACTCATTTCAGACATCGTCCGGTAGTTAAACGCTTATATGATAAGAATCAATAATGAATAAGAGTAAAGTAATGTACATTGTTCGCTTCCGAATACCACTGCACTTCATATAAAGATAAGCTCCGTAGCACTACTTTATCTCTATCTAAGTATGTTTCTTAGTAACTCCTACGTGATATCTGAATAAGTATAAGTTTGCTATAAGTACAAGTATGTGTATAAGTTTATTATATGAATTCATGAAAATTCATGGTATCTGCTATTGTATATCTGTTACTGTTATATGCTCACTATAAAAGAGTATTAATACATGTGTATACGTATAAGCCATATATTCCCAATTAAGCCGCAGTTTAAATACCCAGTTTTTAATCCGCAGGTACGTAAGATGACGTCCGCGATCTTCCACAGACAGTTAGGCCAACAAACTAGCAAGAGTCTATCATAGTAGGTTGTGCGCTTTGATTATGTAAATGTAATTATACAGTTTTTGTATATGTATATGTAAATGGGACTCAGGACTGTATGTATATGACTCTATTAACACCACTACAAATTTGCAGTTTGCTTTGTATATTTGCATGTAATTTAAATATACCCTCAACACTGGACATGTTTAGGTATAATAAAAGTAAAAGGATAATTATCGTGAATAAAATACAATAACTTGGAATTAATACAACAATTAAGTGGTAAATTACTAAATTACTAAATTCACAATTATGGTCATAATATAATAAGTTCATATAAGGTCAGTAGGGTTTTGATAAATTGAATAGAGAATAAACCGAAGGAGGACCAAAGAAAGAATAAAGAAAGATATTGGGAATAAAATAAGGAATAAATTTAAAAAGACAAGTAATAAAGGAGGGAGGAAGCTTTCCTCCTTGGAAAGTGAAATAAAAGGGATAAGATCAATAGCGGAGAAGACCAAGTTAAATATCTCATTTTGGTCTTAGAGAGAGAGAAGAGAGAGCAAAACTGGAGAAGAAGAAGCAAGAAGAGAGAAAAGAAAAGAAAGCACATATGAAAGGAAGAGTAAGATCATGCGCACGAATCGTGAATATTTGTTAATACATGTCTTGGGTTTGGAAACTCCCAATCTCATTTCTGTTGGGGATTCGTTGAGAAGAGCTCTAAGGATCCTAGATATGTGCTTTAGGAAGGGTCTAGTTGCAGTTGAACCAAGAAATTCTATTTTGACTCATATGCGCAGTTTTAATTACAGAAACTAGAAGTTTTTAGGTCAGAAGTAAGGAATCTATAAGTCCTTCGATAATTGTAGCCACATCAATTAATCCTGATGTTAGGCTTTTAAATTTCGATTTGACCTTTAGACTGGGGTTATAGTCCTTTGATCGAGGTCACCAAATGCAACCGGGTCGGGTCGGCTCGCCAATTCGGTCAACTAGCCAGACCTTAGAATGGTTTTTGGGTAGAAATAAAGAGAATTTGGCAGTAAGTCCTTCAGGAAATTGTAGCCACATCAATGAAATTAATTGTTAGGCTTTTGAATCTCTTAACTCTGACCCCAGACCAAGTTATGGTCTTTACTCCGAACACCAACAAGTAGTCACCATAGAGGCTTCTCCCGCCCCAGGAGGTCAGCTGCAGACCGGTAGAGGCCGCCAGTCCCTGTAGAGGTCAGCCAGTCCCTCAGAGGTCACGTCCCGCAGAGGTCGTCGTGTCCCGTAGGGTCGTCGATTTTGTAGAGGGTCAAGTTTGAACTCGAAGAGGTCAAACATTAAGACTGACGCACATGACCTCCAACTTCTGAAAGTCATATCTCCTTCTGCTTCAACTTCCGGGATGGTATTCTTGAATTTGAAAGCCCATTGAGTCAAGAATCCATCCATATGCCTGGAAGAGATTATCAGATGCTTCAGACCGAGGTGTTAGACTGAGCTCGTCACTTTAGTGCAGCTCGTCACATCAAAGCCGCCCCGTAAAGACCGGATCGGGCATGACCTCAAACTTCCTAAGGTCATATCTCCTTCGCTTGAACTCCACCTGCGTTCTCGACTCATGGAAAGCCCATTGAGTCAATAATCCATCCATATGCCTGAAGAGATTATTTGATGTCAAACCGAGGTGTTAGACTGAGCTCATCACTTCAGTGCAGCTCATCAGTCTAGGTCAGCTCGTCAAGACTGACTGCGCATGACCTCCAACTTCGGAAGGTCATATCTCCTTCGTTTGAACTCCGATTTGGGTGTTCTTGGACTCTATGGAAAGCCCATTGAGTCAAGAATCCATCCATATGCCTGAGGAGGATATTAGATGTCAGACCAAGGTGTTAGACTGAGCTCGTCACTTCAAAGGTAGCCACAAATTCAGTCACTCGTCAAGACTAACCCGCGCATGACCTCCAACTTTGAAGGTCACATCTCCTGTTTGAACCCGATTTGGTGTTCTTGACTCTATGGAAAGCCCATTGAGTCAAGAATCCATCCATATGCCTGAAGATATTATTAGATGTCAGACCGAGTGTTAGACTGACTCCATCACTTCAAGCGCAGCTCGTCAATTCAGCCAGCTCGTCAAGATCGATTAAGCTCATGACCTCCAACTTCTGGTCATATCTCCTTCGCTTGAACTCCGATTTAGTGCCTTGACCTCATGGAAAGTCAATATCAAGAATACATCTGGCATACCTGATGAAGATAGATGTCAGGACTGAGGTGTTATACTGAGCCTCATCACTTCAATGCAGTCATTAATTCAGGTCACTGTCAAGATCGATCGCGCACGACCTCCAACTTCGGCGTCATATCTCCTTCGCTTGAACTCCGATCAGTGTTCTTGGACTCTATGGAAGCCCATTGAGTCAAGAATACATCGATATTCCTGAGGAGTATAGAAGGCGTTTGACCGAGGCGATAGGACCGTTACCGAGTGTCAGCTCAGTTTCGCCCAGTCACCGTCTGAAGGACTATGCATGACCTCCAACTGAAGGTCATCTCCTCAACCGAACTGATTTGCGTTCTTAGACTCTATGAAAGCCCATTGAGTCAAGAATACAGCCATACACATGATAAAAGTGGAACTCATATTAGGTCCATAAATATAAAAACATAGATATGAACAAGAAACGACAACATAAGTAGATTTGATTATGTAAAGGAATATAGAAGAAAAGAATAAAATGATAAGTCTAAAGAAAACGTGATAACGTGGACTCCGCTAAGACCGGAGTATTGAATGACAAGACATATATGATCGCTTCGCACTGCTTAGTGTTTCTACACTTCTATTACGCGGCGTACACGCTCGTTTCAGACCGCATCAGACCTTCGGTATATATTGTACCGAGTCTCGTTCATTCCTTATCTCCGGTCCAAGCAAGCGAATATTTATACATGTGTATCTGAATAAGAAAGGATAAAAAGGTAATAGTTTGGACATGAAGGGTACCTAAGGGTATTTAAGAAGAAGTCTAGGTTCTGCACTCCTATGGGAGATAGAACAGTTTGATAAAACACAAGTAAAACGTACAAGTATAGAAATGTATAGGTATATGTCATAAGATAAGTGATAGTATAATAAAGTACATGAAGATATAAGTTAATAAGATATAAGATGTTAACTCTAATGGCACCCTATTACACGACGATAAGCATATATGAATATAAGAATGAGTAAATGGCCATGATAAAACTATAGGAATATATGTATTATAGAGAAATATGATGAATACAAGTTATGAAGCATGATATGAGAACTAAAATGATTTAAAGAAATGATGGCATAAATTGCATAATGATTTTAACCAAACTAAGGAATGGGGTTTGTTCTACCAACTCCATCTCGCTTCAAGTTTTTGCATGTTTGTTCTGAGTTATTTTAACTTGATTTAACATCGGAGAAAGATTTATGAAATGTTTGGTACATAAACTGCATGATTATTGAAAGCAACGTTTATACAAGCGCATATATTGTACTATATTTTGCCAGAAGATCAACGCTGAATAGAACAGCAACCATTATTTGCATTAAGGGATAGAGATTTCGCGCTCAACAGGTCAACAGCGCATCGGGCGAACTATTGATGTGTCACTCCGACAAGGAGTTCTTCACGGACCGTGACGCAGAGTTTTCACTTTTTTATTTTCGATTGTTTATAATCACAAGAAATTTCAGAGGGACCGTACTTCGTGTTATAAACCATTTGATATCACCAGGAAACAGGATCGTGCCACTAATATCTCAGATATCAAGACACAGGTTAAATTCTAAGGGCGATAACTCGAATTGACTTAAGATAACCCGCTCATCTGCCACCAACTGATCAAAGGGCATTAACCTAATTGATTTTCAGAATCTAATCGACTTTTTTAACTGAATTTGAAACGCCTAACTAAATTGGAATTTGTGGTTGGCATTTGAATTTGGACGGAGATCAGAAATAGTGATTATGGAAATGTATTTATGGGATGAACAATGAACCCATAATTATTGGGTAATATATATGAACAAAGCATATGTAATGTATTATGACATCATCCATGAACATTTGAAGGTTTTGAATTCTCCTGTTAAATCAAGATAATGGACAACAAGATGTGGAAAAACAAGATATTAAATAGAGTATACTAAATGGTATATGGAAGTATGGCAACCATGAGCAATATATGTGGTAAGAAACAAGATACATGCAACACAGATACGTAATATGAATCAGAAAGATAACAGACTAAACTATAAGTACCAGAATAAGAAACATATGACATGAATATATGATATTTATGCACCTAACGAATAGAGGAAAACAGGAGATGCAAAGATGACAGCACCAGAATGATGTTAAAAGTATAGATAGGAGATACGTCAGTTACGTGCAGAATGGCTACACGATAAGAAGAAAGATGATAAGCAACATAAAGTTAATGAATGATAGCCATGACCACTTTGATGGTGGTTTGGTCCATGCTATATGTTCCACTAAGCGCAGTTTAGCATCGGGTGTTCAGAATCCGTGAAGTACGTAATGCAAGATGTATATAAAGACAGACATCCCACATCGCAGAGCAGCTGGCCAGGATAAAGTGTCAATTCGATCGCCCATCTCCATGTTTTGTAGAAAAAAATCTGTATACTTGGCAGTTAAGTGACTCAAGATATGTATATAGATATGAGAGACACCACCGTATAAATCTTTTATATATGAAAACTACTTTAAGTATTACGTGAATGATTTCTGAGATAAATCCATTAAAAGATAAGTTTCGCCCCAGAAAGAACAGTCAATAACTGGAGTCCCAAAGATATAGTCTGCGCCAACTCTGCCTCTGACCGCATTCTGCCTGACGGACGACGTGACATGTATATCGGCATTGTTACGCTTATGCCACGCCCAACAATGTTCGTAAAACTTCACAAAGAGTCCCAAGATAGTGTCTCGACCCCCTGGGGCTGATAGGTTAATTATACATAAGTAAATCCACAACAAGTCTTCAAACTTAATAAATGCTATGGAATTGTTGTTCAAGCCTTTAGATGGTAAAACAATGGATGGAGGATTTTTGTATGTAATAACATGGTTTAATGCTTAGAATAAGTGAAATAACCATTATTTAAAAGGTGTCAAACATGTAAGAAATTACATAGCAATAAAGAATATTTCTTCAAAGTCATTATTTCCAAATAAGTAGCCTCACTAATTCTAACAAATGCCTTGACTCATAACAAACATAAACACTAGAATAACAACTATTGTACATATTTGTATGACGATTTGTCCAATTTTTATTATAGTAGTACCCCCAATATATTATAATAATACCCTCGGTATGTTATGCTAGTACTAATTGTAAAAACAAGGGAGCTCGTCCAATATACTAGATATTATGCTAATAGATAATATTTGGAGCAAAATACTCATTTCCATAACACACTATAACATAAATCTTGTGAGGAAGTTTTTTTTTTCCCCCATAGAAATCTCGTGATGGATGTTCTAATGAAGAAGAAGAAGATGTAAGAGTTTTGGGATTACCTTACTTGTATATGCTTTAAATGGGTCGACGGGACAAGAGGGAAGTGTGAGTATTATGGTCTTTAGACCTAGACTCACTACTGGATAACAGGTCGATTAGCCCAAGAAAGATGAAACGGGTCAAACGCACTTACCGTATTAAACCAAACGTAACCCAACTGTGACGGGGAACTTTAAAGCACACATATGAGAGTTCCTCCACATATTGTAGACTCACTCATGGCGGCCTGGTTTAAGGTTTCAAGTCCTCAAATGTCACCCATCATATGGGAAGTTTGTTGCTGAGTAAACATACAAAAAGTCGAAAATACACAGCAGGATTTATCATGATTCTGGGTCAAATCCCATATTTTTAAAATTAATATTTGATATGAATAACATATTTTATCCCTAAAATTAAGAGAGATTTTATTCCTAAAATTAACTAAGATTGGTGAACCACGCCTATAAATTGGGGAGATTCTCCTACATGTAGGGTATCTAAACATTCAAAAACTCTATACTTCTTTCTCCGCTAATAATTTAATTATCAAGAGAATGGGCTTATTAATTCATTTTGGATCACTTTTATAGTTCATATTGCGCCGCATTTACTGGAGTTTCGGTTAACTAAGGTAATAATTGAGAACAATCACCTATACGTCGCTAGATTCAAGGAGAAAGAAGAATATGTGTTTTATAAGAAGTTAAAGTTTTAAGATTAGCTTACCTGTACATGATTCAAAGGAATTGGGACGGGAAGGAGGAACATTGGCCAACTACACTTATCCAACAATGACATCATGATCGATCAAGAAGAAATAAGAAGAAGTTGTTTTTGTTTTTTTTTATTTTTATTTTACTTATAGGAGTGAGAGGGTAAGTTTTTATATGCTATTTTTACCATAATTACTTTTACTAGATTTATACATATATATATATATATATATATATATATATATATATATATATATTTTGACAAGTAGCTTGAGTAATGCAAAATCCATTATTCTTTTCAATTTTGCAAATATTTCCAAATTGAGGGTAGACAACACAAGATTCCCAATAAATGATATTGAACCTCATTTTTCAAATATTATAAAATTATACCCCTGAGCATAGTGTTTTTGGGCAAGGCAGCAGGCGTATCCTTCACTCGATCCCCTCCACAAACCAACTGAAACTGAGCTGTCTCCCGCCGACAAGGCCATCGTTTGTTGCTCCCCAGTCCCCACCACACTCTCTTTGCTTGGCCTTCCCCCTTCCCCCTCCCCCCTTCCTTCCGAGTTCCGCCCCCACCCCAGATCCCACACGTGCCAGCCTCAACCACCTTCCCTCCTCTCTCCTATCTCCTAACTCCTAACTCCTAAGTCCTAACTCCTACCTACGTGTTTGGAGGCTGGGAAAAGTGGCCCCCACACCCTGTCGGCTTGTCGTTTGACTCTACACCGCAAGCCTTCCCTTCATTACGCCAACAATCTTCCTTTCTTATCATTATCTTATAATTATTAATTACTTCCGCGGTTTGTTGGGCCTCCTGGACCCTCAATTCTCTAATGCTCTACTTCAATTTTTTCACTTTCGTTCTTTTATTTAATGGTGAAAACAACAATTTTTTCAATTGTAGGAGGCAGGAGCTGCCTCCTAGGTCAGTTTTGCGCACATAGACTCCGTTAATCTCCTAACGATGATCTTTGAATGACCCAAGAAAACCTGTTTCTTAGGAAATTAGGGGAAAAGAAAATCAATATGGATTATATCATGAGATGGATGGGCTACAGAAAACTGAAATGAAAAGGGGAGACAAGGTATGATGCAGTGGAAATGATGGGAGTTGAATTGAGGAAAGAAGATGATCCAATATAGTGCACTGCAGAGAAAGGGTCCTAAAATGAATAATGATTTGGAAGTGGATATAAAAATAAAAACCCCATAAAAAAAAAAACCTTGAGGTGATATGATATGTGAATTTGGGAGGAGTAGGACCAGACGGGGGGCTCTATTATGCACTGTTTGGGTTGGAATTATGTACTTTGTCTGTAAAAAGGACCGACCCCACATAATCATCATTCATCAACACACTCTAAAATCACATTAGAAAAATGAAATGAAAATGTCGAATGATTCAGAAAGAAGAAAGGGTCCCATAAGAGCAGACACATGGGGACCCTTGCCACCACCGAACCTACCTTTCCGAACAAACACACCCCCATTCAACAACGCTACGCTACAAGCCTTCTTCTTTTCTGCCCCCTCTCCCTTCCTTCTTCCTCTCTTCCCTTAAAACTCTCAAACCCTTCTCTTGATCTGTTCTTTCTTTCTTTCTTTCTTTCCTGACTGACTTCAATGGAAGGTGGTAGTGAGGAGCGTACAAGCTGGTCGATGTCCAGTGTCTAAAGAGGACAATCCTGAAGGTCCATTGAGGCCTCTTCCCTACCCAGATGAAGCAGGGCTTGGAGTTAGGTCTCGGGTTGAGCCTTGGTGGCGGTAGGCTGGCCTCAAGAACAGGTGGGTCATGGGAAGGATCTTGACTGGCAAGGACTTCCTCTACAGTTTCATCTTCATCTTCATCCTCTTCTTCGTTGAGCAGAGCTAATAGAACGACAGCGGGTATCAAGAGAAGAGCTGATTCCGTGGCCGCTTCCAACAGTGGCAGGTATGATGCTTTTTCCCTGGTTGTCCAAAACTATATCTTTGATTTCTGTATCTTGGTATCGCTTTGTTCTTTGATCTAATTATTTATTGAATGTGTTTTCTATAATTACGTTCATTTATTTCCTTTTCTATGAATCTTTTCTTTTTCCTTTTCCTTAAAAAAATTTCTTTCTAATTTGTGCTAACTGCCTTGTTGAATTCGTTGGATCTGATGCAAATAATGAAATGGGCTTTTGCTTTCTCTTTCTGTAAATTTTGTTTTTTCAAACAACTGCTTTGACCAGATTTACATGGAAAGTTGTTTCTGCTAAAGCTAAGACACTAGATGAAAAGAAAAAGGGAAGCTGAAATTGAGACCCCTAAATCTTCTTTTTATATATTTTGTCAGAACCTAGAAACAAACTTGACTCAACTAGAACAATTATTGGGTCGCATTAATGATAATTATTGGTGCCATATCGTTTCATCCTTATATTTTTCTTAGGAGCCGAAGGCAACAGTAACTGCTATGGTTTTTATATGCATTTTCCGCTCTTTCTCTGTTTTCTCCAATCAAGCAAAGTATCCTGAAAATTGATGGGAAACAACCTTAACTGAGTCATCTTATTAGGAATAAATATTATCTTCTCAAATTTTTTTCCTAAACAAGAAATTGGAGAATATATGAAGAATATGGAGGAAAGAAAGAGAGTGGCCTGGAGTGTAGTTTCTGTGGGAAACTTACTATGGGCAACTCATTATCAAAGCTAGACAAAACTTTAAGGAGATCTTAGGAGAGAAATTTTTGGAACTTGTTTTTTAAAAAATGAGCTTTAAAAAAATTATTTTCTCATATTTTAAAAAATTTTGAAAGAATTTTTTTAAGAATAATGTAAGTCGATGCTTTTTATGTAAGAGTGACTATATTTTATATGGAAGTCACTAGTATTTTCTATTTTTAGAGTTCAAAAAAACAAGATGCGTATGCAAATGGGCACTTAGTTTGTGACTTTTGCTTTCTTCTTTTATGTCAAATATATAACATCTTGATTCTTAATGAATCTTAACGTGTTTATGTGCTTTTGATTAAGTGGGCCTCTTGTGATGGTTTTTAATTCCTAATTCGGGGTTTTGTTATGTTTTCAATTTTTGCCCCCTTTCATTTGACTTTTGATTAATTATTTCTTTCTCCAGTTTTTTGTCAGTTATTATTGGATTTGAACAATCTCAAAACACTAATAACTGAATCATTTTAAGAACATTTTAAAACTGAAAGAGAAACTCATATCAACTCAGCTAGATTTTGAATTTTATTTCTCCATGGTTCCTAATTATTGGATCTAATTGTTGTATCTTTTCCTTTTTTTGGGAAATGGCCTTTAAGGATTACCAAGTTTTTATCAAAGGAAATTTCTTACTCTAAATGCTTTTCCTTTTCCTTTTATCATGCCTATATTCTCCTTATCCTATATGTAAATTGTGGGTCCTTTTTAGCCAATTCCTGCATCTTGAAATTTGCAGTTTAACAAATTCAACTCCTAGATATGCACCATTGGCACCTGAGTCTTAGCTCTTGGGGAACTACAAAACTAAGTCTATACCAACAAGACAATAGGAGATGCTTAATTTAATGGAGATATTGTTGAAATTATTGGGAGTTATCATTTAACCTTTTATAAGTATTTTTAATTTGCTACATATTTATGACATCACCATTCAGCCATGTTTTAACCACCAGTTTTGACCATTGAACTTTAAACTGGTGGTTTACTAGTTCAATGGTCTAGTTTGAAAACAATGTGTTCACTAAGTAAACATTGCTCCCCCATCATACATTGTTTTCATGATTCCCACGTCTGCATTCCTCTTTTATGATGTACATCAACGATATAGAGTTTGGTGAATGAATATTACCTATTTACCTCTCTTCATCTTATTGACCAATGAGCTCTGGTTTTGATTTGATTCTTAAAGCAGTCAGGTTGTTAGGATGGCCACTCCTATATAGACTTATAGGATGAACGAACCTTCTTAGTCAAAATCACCAGTCACTGAAGACATGAATTCAATAGTCGAGAAAAATAAAAGTACAAACACAATAGCGGAGAAGACATATGAAGGAAGCAACAGCACCAATGGTTATGCCAAGAAGAAAGGGCCCCTCAGCCGCCGTTCTTTGTGAAAGTGAATATGGATGGAATTTGGTGGAAGGAAGGTTGATCTGAGTGCTCATAGTTTGCTACGAGACATTGTAAAAAACATTGGAAGAGATGTTTCAGGAACCTTCTAACATCAATGCGTTATTGATTTATATCTTGAGCTTCCACCAAGCTAGTTGAATAAAAAAAAATAGTGTGATTTGGTCTTTAGTTGTACGTTGATGAGAATATTACCTGATTCAATTGCTTGGGTGTTGTACGTAAGAAAGAGTTTTAAGTTCAGTTTCAAACTTGAGACAAAAAATCAATTTGTGCCAGTCTTCTAAACCCTTGGATCTTTTCTCCAACCAAATTGAAAATATATTCTAAATTTCAAATTTTCTTCCAAAGTGGACCCAATAGTTGAATTTGTAGAGAGATTTGAAGTTGATTGGAACCTTGAATTGATGCCAATTCGTAATTGTACTAACTATCAATTAACCAACTATTTGTCTGAATATTTACTTTTCTATTTTTCTTTATTGTGGGTAAAATTATTGATCGAAACTTTGCTCAATTACGATCAATCAATGAGGAATTCGATGTAATGGCAGAATCAACAAGACCCTCAAGATTATTGGATGGTTCATCTGAGTTTGTGCTCACCTACGAAGACAAGGAGGGAGACTGGATGCTGGTTGGAGATGTTCCTTGGGGGTAAGGTGTCTTCCATTCACTATAATGCAAATGTGTACTATTTGTGCCTGTTAATAAATAAACTACATATCAGTTATTATATTTTGACATCCCTTCGCAAAATCCATTGTTAAATCCTTGAACCTCCAGTTTTTTGTACCCATTTGAATAATGTTCCTTACAGACCTAGATATTAATTCTTAGGCACATAGGGCATGAGGCAGCAGCCTATTTGTTTCAGTACTTTGACATGATCTTAATTGCAGATTTTCTCTTTTACGGAAGTACACAAAAGCTACAATTTAGTATTGAATCTTTCTTAATTAGGTGCTTATACTTATTAAAAAGAGATTAAATGAACACAACTTAGTAATATTGTGCTCAAGCTGTTGAAACGACGAAGCTAAAGCAAATATTTAGCTTTTTTTAATTTAGAAAATTCATGTGCCAATTTAGAAGTCTATGTACATGCTGTGTAGTTATGCAGTGTGTTGTTAAAGTAGTGAATTCATAATTCAACTCCAAAGGGGCTTATTAAAAAAAAAATCAACTTCAAAGGTTTTCACCCGCAAATCATCACATAACCACAGCCAGATTTGCACCATACAATTTACTGTTTCATGAAATTATTCAAATGATTTATAATTAGTAAATAAATTTAACATATACCAAAAAAGAATCAGCCTAAAATTCATCTGTTAGTGTTACAACAAAGCTAACTGTATCCTTGGTAAGGATATGATTCTCCTTGCCTTAACTGTGTCAAATCCAATTAAAGTGCTTATGGTTTGTTATAGTCTAACAGGCCTCCATCCTGTGGAACTTGTTAGCTTGATTTACTTCGTTGGCTCATTACTCTTATATTTCAAGCTCTGGTTGAACATGATTTTAGAGCTGTATTTCCTAAAGTTTCCAAGTTGGAATCTCCTATGTTTGTTCCGCCATTTATTTGTCTCCATTTGATCAATTGCCTCTTCCTTTATGGATGGCAGTTGCACGATAGAAGACTCTCTTGTAGAACTATTATTGTT
The DNA here is from genome assembly GCA_016808115.1 of Tetrastigma voinierianum. NCBI lineage: Eukaryota > Viridiplantae > Streptophyta > Magnoliopsida > Vitales > Vitaceae > Tetrastigma > Tetrastigma voinierianum. Next base: position 59,959 of record JAEQBH010005379.1, read on the forward strand.
TGTTTTGTTATATCATGTATTGTTATATGTTTGATTGTTTTGTCTTTGTGCATGGTTGAAAGTTCATGAGCCTAAAGCTTGCAGTGACAGTTTATTTGCATTGTCTTGGGACTTGTGGTTAATGTAGGTAATAGTTGGTCATTGGTGAGGTAATGGGAACTCTGGGTCTTGCTACATGGATTTTAAAGTAATCCCAAAAGTGAAAGAAACTCATGACATTTCTTTTGGTTAATGGACTTAACACCTGAACTAGGTCCAAATATTTCATTGTTGCAATTGCAATAATAAACCATGTCAATAAGTAGTTTACTTCTTTGGCTTACCATTATTGTGAGAGCAATGCTCTATCTCTGAATTGAGAACTGATTAAACCAATGGAACTTGTATAATTTCAACATCTTCTGTCATGGTTGAGTTCTGTCCATTTATGGCCATGTGTTATGTGGTCATGAATTGATACTATATTACAAACTTCCCCCTTGCCATTTCGTGTGCACCTGAAGAATGTATCTTTCATCCTAAATCTCAAGGGTTTAGCTCCATAACCTCTTATAATTGTTGAAAAGCTCCGAGTTGTGCTCTCCTAATTTTCTCCCTTTGTGTTTATGTTGTGGACTTGTTAGGGTTTCTGTGCACCTATTCAACTTCCAGAAGATGGAAGAATGAAAAAGCCCCATCTAATATGAGAAAAAGAAAGTAATGGAGCAGACTAATTAATTTTACATTGGAGTGTTAGTCTTTTCCTAATAACCTATATGTTCTCTTGTTAGATTTAATTGCCTACAGAATTTAGTTTATCTAAACTCTGGAGGTCATTTTATCTGGTTTTTCATTTTTTTCTTGTTTGATAAGTAAGTATTTTTCTGGTTTTCTTTCTCATCACTCTTACTATAATTTGTATTCAGGATGTTCCTGGGCTCTGCAAGGAGGCTCAGAATCATGAGGACATCTGATGCTAATGGACTAGGTATGTAATCTGTGATCGACAATGTGATTCTCCTATCAAAAGCTACCTTTTTATGAATCCCATTTATCTTTATTTATTCTCATTTTTGCAGCTCAAGGATCAAGAGAAAGAAATGGGAGGCAAAGAAGCATAAGGAATTTAAATCCTAAATTTTTTGGTCATCTTCTGGAAAAGGAAAACTGTCAGCTCGAGAAGTGAAATATAAGGAGAGGACATAATTAGTCAAAGCCACTTTGCCAGAAATGTGAATGCTGATCGTCCACTGCCCCATCTATATGTTTTGGTTTCTGCTTTTGTTTATTCTTCTGCATACTGTTGTATAAGTATTCACCCATTGTTGGGTAATTATATATAGCCTTTATTTTTGCTTCATTGAAAGGCATAAGAATCTCAGTATTCAGTGTCATACACAATGCATACTTTTGAAATGGTGTGCTCTAACTATGCAATGTGTAAATAGATGGGAGTGCTAAACCACTGGCATCTGGAGTTAGGTGCGCCCAAATATGGAATCATATTTTTCCTTTCTAATTAATGGAAAAGAAAGTTTGAATGGTTTTTATACCTTCATTGCTGCTGCTCTTCCTTCTGTTCTGATGTTGGTCTCCACCTTTTGCTTTTTCCATATTTGTGGTCAATGAAATACATTCACTGTGTAAGAAATAAAAAGAAAGATGAGGAAGGATTTCATCTTGAGACATCTTAGAGTTCAAGTATAATTTATTTTTCTTTAAATGATTTGCAGATCCATCTAGGTTATTTTTGGAATGATCTCATTTTGCCTTCATTTTGAAAAATGATTAGTATTGTCCACCATTGTTGTTAGATTTTGTGCATTGGCTACTACTTTTTTGTCTTTCTGGCCTTTTTTCCTTCAGTGTTTTGGTTGCTCTGCATTCATAATGTATTTTTTTTCCTTTTTTTTTAATATAATCTTCACTTGCTTATCCAAAAAAAAAAAAAGTTAAAAAGGAGGAAAAGAAAAAAAAGAAAGAAATGGAAAATTGCCCACCATCCCCCAGCAAGTGTTTATAATTAATCCATTCTATTCAATGAAGCTGTTCTAGTAGACGATACTTTCAGGAACAACAGAGATGCTATTCCAAGCAAAATCAATAACTGTTTGATTAAAAACCCAGAAAGAAAAAGGGCTATTAATGAGGTGAATCCACTTTGATATACTCAATGCATTGATGATCTAGACAACAATGTCCATAATTGATCATGAACAGGAAGAAAAAAAGTGCATACAAAGAATCTAATTGAACAGAATGAAAAAGGCCAGAGAGGAACTGATAATTTGGTTCCTACATAAGGCCATTTACAGGTGATGTGCTGAACGCTGGTCTCTCTTTGTTAATTTCATATCCATTGCTGTTGCTGCCACGCCTTATTTGCCTCCCCAAACATTGTTATCACATCCCACTCATGGATGGCCTGTCCTTGGGAGCTTAGCAGTGCTAAGTGCTATCCTCATGACCAAAAGCATCTCTTCTTGAACATATTTGCAGTTTCCTACATTGCGGGTCTAAGGCTACTTCCAAGGCTCTGTTATTTTAATCTTCCTCTAACCCACATTCACAATGTCACTGTTTACCAGTTACGTCTAGCGGCTTTTTGGTGAAGCTCAGCCAATTTTCTCAGCTGTAGATGTCGATCTTCTCATCAACCTTCAAAGTGTATCCATACTCTGCAATGGAAAAATAAAATAAAAATCATTCATCGGTAAAACTAAACTAAAAACATCCTCTACTCCTCTAGTTTCTGCACTGGAAAAAAAAAAGGTAAAAGAACTAGTAACTCACCAGAGCAATGTATCCCTTACGATCCAGCCACCATGGAAACTGTCTCATTGTCTTCCTGAAGCCATCATCTGGCCAACCCAAAATCTGTAATTCCTCAAGATTTGCATCAAGAAGTATGTTATTGACAGCGTCGCGATGAATGGCGGGCGAATGACAGTCATGGTGAAGATAGTGGTAGTGTAGCCGACAACCACCAATTGCTATGTTGTATCTAGAAACCCAGTCAACCAGCAACCTTCCTGCTTGTTTCCCATGTAAGGCTTCTCCAAGGCTGCCATTGTGCATGAACTCATAGACTATCATCACATCAGAATCATTATGAAGAAAACCCAGAAGCCGGACAATGTTCCGATGCCTTAGCCGTCCTAGGAGGTTCACTTCCCCCACTAGATCCACTGCTCCCCATTTTTCAATATCTGTTTCCTGACCTCCATGGCTGTGACTGCAACTACTGTGTTTAGCCTAGGCATCTCAGCTTTGTAGACAATCCCAGTAGCTCCAGCTCCAATCACATTTGATTCTTTGATGCAGGCCAGAATGTCAGCACTAGTGAAGCGAAGTCTCTGGAATTCCATCAATCTCCATGGCCATTCTCCATAGCCCACTTCAAATCTCTCCGTAAAGCAGCTTCCATTTGAGTACCACCTCTTGTACAGAGACCTAGCACCAAAAACCGCAACTCCGACAGCTAAGACTGTGGAAATTCCAATCACCCATCCAGCAACAATGTGCTTTGCATGAACCCCACCATGTCTTGATGCAGTTTCTGCACCCCTGGAGCAGGGAGGGAGGACGCCACCACAGAGACCGGCATTGCCGACGAGATCATCAGGGTTTATCGTTCGAAGCACACCGTTCGTTGGAATAGGCCCCTCTAGCCGGTTATACGAGACATTGAACGATTCCAAGGCAGGAGAGGTACCAGTTTTCAGAATGGTACCAGTTAGAAATTGGAGAGATCAAGGATGGCCAATGTGGGCATGGTGGCAACTGCCTTTGGGATTTGCCCTGTATGATTTGTTCCTGAGATTCAAGTTATTCTTCTCCGCATGGAAATGCTTGCTGTTTTCCGCTTCCAGTGAAGGTGATTTGATGAGAGGTCAAGCACAGTAATCGAAGGAGAATCCTGGAATTGAGTCTGGGTTTGCTTTCAAGTTGTTATGAGGCCATGAAGTTCACCTGTCAGGAATGGAAAGAATGGTGGATGGCAATGAAAGGGTGCAGGTGGGTTCCGCAGAATCCAATGAAGGAAAGAGTAGAAGCAGCAATATGCCAGGATTCGCCAGTGAGGCTATTATTCGCCAGCTCTAGCCTCTAAAGCTATAAGTTTTCCCGCGAACCGACTGGGATTGTCGGAGATGAGATTGTTATGTATTCGGACTCGAGCCAACGATGCACACGCTGATAGTCCATTGGGGATCAGACAGAGAAGCCATTGTTGAATAGAATGAGCTTAGTGAGGTTACCTGTATCACACAAGCTTGGAGGATCAGACCAATGATGAATAGATTGGACGAAACATCCAACCACTGCAATGGAGAATTCTTCCCAAGTTCAATAAACGGACCGGTCAAGGAGTTGTTCCATAGCTTCAAGCACCTCCAATGCAAGGCAACCATCAATCCAGAAGGGAACTGAACCTGAAGCTGGTTACACATTAGATTCAACGGCACAGATCTTTTCAATTCACCAATCTCAGCTGGAATTTCTCCTGTCAACAGGTTATCGGAGAGATCCAGCAGCTGCATTGAAGTCACATGCCGATTTCAGCCTTGGAATCTCGCCTTCAAAATTGCTTTTATACAAGAAAACAGTGTTCAGCATCTTCAGCCTCCCAATTCAAGATGGAGATCCTGCCGCCGCCATGGTTGCCAACTTGGAAATCGATAAAGTTGGTGAGATTCCCAATCTCCACTGGGATTTCCCCTGTAAATTCATTGTACCCAAGAATGATGGTCTCCAGTGATGAAAGCTCCCCAATCTCCCTCGGGATTTCGCCGGTCAGGTTATTCCCGGAAAGGCCAAGAAACTTCAACTTCTGCAAGTTCTTGAAAGATTTCGGGACCGACCCTTGAAAGAAACTCCCCCTGAGATCTAGAATCTCCAGAGCAGTCACGTTCCCAAGATCCTCAGGGAGAAACCCAGAGAAACTATTGCTTGAAGCATTCAGGATTTTCAATCCAATCGCCCGTCCAAATCCCACCGGAAATCCACCCACAAAGAAATTCACGACGATAAGAAATAACTATTTGCCAGAAAATTTCATTGATTTTTAGCAAAGGCGAGAGAGAACCTGGCCTTAAAGATTCAAATAGGCAAGACCATGAGCTTTTCGTCTCGGCGACACTGCAGCCGCTCAGTTCTATATGGGAAGATCAAGCCTCTCAACACTGCCATTAGAGCTGCAACACACAGTCAATTACAGTGAACTGAAGATCCATTCCACCCAGCCTCCACTTTCTCGGTCTCCCAAACGATTCAGAGGATCAACCAGACCCCTTTTAATCTGACAACTAAAACTGTAGAAACTTCATCTTTCTCAGCTTCCCTACCAATGCAACAGTGGAAGGAAGAACAACACCACAAGTGTCTCAGCAACCACTATGTTGTTCTTCCCCACTAAAGAACCCACTAATTTACCATTTCGACATCATCTGAAGAGGGTAAAGAGTTATATGAGAGAATTGACGAATAGAAGGAACAGTTAGTGGAGTGTTAAATAAGTAAAATATTAATATAATCGCCATGATTGGATGGGTTTTAATATGGATAGCTCGTGGGAACCGGGTTCTGCAGCAGCAGCTGTTGTGTAGCTAATGACTGTGAGCTTTGGACTTATTTGGACCTTCTCCATTGTTAAACATGGAGAGAGTGTATTCTTATTGCTGATGCATCGTTTCTTCTTCTTCTTCCTGTTTACCTCTGTGTATATCTATGGTTAACTCAGTGAGTAATAATTATGAATTTTTTTATTTTTTTGGTTTCATTTTTCTTGGTTTGAGAATTATTGCATTCATGATACAAGAAGTGGGGGGAGAGTGTTTGTTCTTTTGGTCATTGAAGCAATAATTTTGATGGACACAGTGATGGATTAAGTGAAAGACTTGGGTTCTTGTTTCTTGTCTTGCTGATTAAGATATCACTGAAAACAGACAATCAATCTAACATAACTTGTCACATAATATCCATTGTTTGAACTTTATTCTAATTTTTACCTTTACATTGATCCCAGCATTATTTGTATACTATTTCATTTTCAAATCCCAGTTATTCTTTCTTATATTATAATTTATATAATATGCAGTGACATCAATCAAGTTCATTATAAGGTTAAGAATATTTATATTATACTGTTTTAATCCAAATTATATAAGACATACTTGAAAGATTACTATTCATGATGAAACTCTAAAGTAAAGGGAAAATGTAGCTAAAGTATTTAAACTAGTATTATATTGGATAAGTTAATCTTGAAAAAGCTTCTTTTTGGGCACATTAGGGGGTTACTCAAGCTCATGCCCAAATGATTTAGCACAAGCCGACTGAGAAAAGGATGACTTCCAAGAATGACTAGGATTCATCGTAAATGCCTAAAGTGAACACAGATTGGGGGCCTATGATCAAACTAGCAATCAAAAGATCAAGGGTGAATACAAAATATTTGATGCATGATCACCAAGCCACAACTTCCAAGCCTCAATAAAGAATGGAAAAAAAAGACTGGCCCCAATGATCCAATAACACTGTGATCAAGTAGGTCATTTATCACACTATATGGTGAATATGAGCATGAGAGAATCATACATCATTATATATGACCCAACAATGGAAACAAGAACCAACAACTAACTCTACCCATATACCCACAATATTTTAGATATTTGCCCCTAGATTTTAAGGAGCTTTTTGTAGTGAAAATCTTAAATGTGATTCTGTTGATAATTTGTGGGCAGTTTTATTTCTACTAGTGGCTGTGGATTATGGGCATGGAAAGGGGGAGGGTGGTGAGGGAAGGGGAAAGATTTGTGGGTCAAGATGAGTCCTAAAAGTAAAGGGGTAGCCTAAAAAATGGAAATGGGTGGTTAGTGGTGAGGAGAATAAAGGGAATGAAAATAATAGTGGGGGGCACTGAAAAACAGGAGGAAATGGGAGAAAGTGATGAAGGTTATGAATAATGGAGGAAGGAGGAGCCCACCAACCGCCATTGCTGAGGATAAGAAGATTAATTTAACTGCCGAAGTTCACATGGACACATGTGGAGTGATTGATAAGTGGAGTGGGGGGTGGAGGGAAGGGGGTTTGAATGCAAGTAGTAGTAGTGAATTATTAATGGAAATGAAGAAAGAAGGGGTGAGATGGGGACCATGTGAGATAACAGGAGGCCAACTTCATTGGGGAAAAGGGCCTCTTCTCTCTCTGCAGAATAATACCCCATCTTCGTCCTATTATTTAGAAGAAAGAGAAAGTAGAGTAAATGGTAGCGAGGTGCCACCACATGGATTTAATAACTAAACCACACTATACCAGCATTATATGTTTTGTATTAAAGCTTTCAAAGAAAAGCAGAAAGATGGGAGATGGTGTCAGTACCGGGTTCGTCTAACCTCCGAGACATCAACGATTTGGTATAAACCTGTAAAAAATAAGGGATTTCGATGACGATATGCGGGCCGACCTTTGCTTAAGTTAGCGAGGATAGAAGAAGAAAAGAAAGTGGAATGGAGTTAAGTTTGCGTCTGTTTCGCAGTGGGGAGTTTTGTTTTATATTGGAATTTCTCCTTTGATTAACTGAAAGATAATCTTATCGATTTGGTGGTAGAGTCTATCTGGTCTAAAGCGATTTTGGAAGGCCATATCAGTAAACATGTAGAATTTGAGCTTTTCGTATGGCCAAAATTTTCCTCATTTAGGATTATTGTTTTGAGACGTGATGAATTAAGTGATCCGCTGATGGATATCTTGTAAGCGGCAGGACGGTCGGCTAGGGTACTCGGGATTTTAGACAGAACGCAGGTCTTTCCCATATGATTTTGAGGTAACAGACTGTTTTGGGCTATATTGGGGTTTGAATCAGGCAATGAAACCATTCAGATGTTGTACTTATTGAATAGTGAATTTTGGACCCAAAAGCCATCGTACTCTGGAGTAAATTGGAACAGATTGGGGCCTGGGGGATTACTAATCATGGTGCCCCACCTGCAACCCTTTTGCTTTTAGGTCCCATACCTAATCTTCCCTATTTTTATAATACTTAGTAAGAAGTTATTTATATTTATTACACCATTTTGATTGGTTTTGTTTGCCATTTCACACTGAAAATGGTAATTACTTTGCATTGTGTGATTTTATTCAATCATGTTGTTCATGGATTGTTCCAAAACTAAAATTCATTCCCTATGTAGAAAATACATATGCTCCACCATCATATTTTATTATCTTTTCAGTTTCTCTGAGTTTTTCTGTTTTTGCATTTTGCAAAACAGTCAGCTTATATTTAAACAGTGTTGTTTTTCCAAGAAAAGAATAAACAGACACAAATAAAAGCAATAAAATTGATCTTTTCATTGAAATAAATATTTATTCATTTTATGTACAATATTGTTGAAATTTTAGACTTGTATTTCAATTGAAGATCATGACGTGGTTGGAACTAGGTATGTCATCTCTCCAAAGAGGTTACCCGGAAGTTGGGCTCTCTCCAAAACAACAGCAAAGCCCATATCAGTATTCCAGTTTGACACACCTAAGAGTAAGAGGGTGCCAACATTCTTTATAGAAAGTGTTTTATTGATTCTAGAAAATGGTTTTGGGTTTAGTTTTATTGTTTATTTTATTATATTATTATAGTGAGAGAAGTAAAAACACAGCAACAAATGTTGGGTGGATTACATTTCAAAAACATACCCATTGGCTGTTACCCCCTTCACTAAATGCCAAATGCCAATCCATGGCATCATCATGGAAACAAAAGGGAGTGCTAATTGCTAAAAATCTCAATTACAGTTTTATTAGTGGGACTTGGACAAGGAAATAACAACAATTCCACCAGAATTTACAACAAATGTTTTTGATTCATGAGAACATCTATTACATATAATTCCCACAGAATTAAATTTTAAATTAATTAAGTGAATTTTACAAAAAAGACCATCTGCCACCAATCATTCATTCTGAACAAAAAAAATTCTATATTGCAATTTTGATGGAGCAGCAACTCCTATGAGAGGAAGGATGCAAAGAAAGATATATAAAAGAAGAAAGAAAAGAGAAAGAATTAAGAAAAAAAAGGAAGCATCCTCCATCCAAAATCTATCTATATAGATAGTGGTGATATCTACCCCCACTGCTTCAATCCCTCTCAATGCTAACATTGAGTTGAAGATAGAAAAGAAGGATGATAGAGATCAACAATGACTATTTCCTATCCCCCTATCTAACCTCTTTAAGTACAAAATATATGTATACCTCTCTGGATGGCTGCCCCTGGAGACAAAGAAAAAAAGGAATACCCTGACTGACAATGTGGCGCTCAGTAAAACTAGCCACAATCTATACCACCTGTATATCCCCCTACTGTAAGAATTTCTTTTGTGTTTGTTCTCAGAGAAACATGGTCTTCACGATCCAAAAAAGAATGCATTTATCTCACTCCAACTGGAGACTGTGTAAAGAATGCCAGACAGCCCTTTCCAATTAGGAGAATACCTTCATGGTAGTTCCCGTTGTTTCTTCACCAAACAGAGAACAGTGGAACAATTGAAACATACTAAACCAATTCGATCTCCTCAGGTTCACATTTGAGACCGATCACAATGCCCCTATATCTGCCTCAAGCAAACAAAAGTAAAGTCACCAACTAGTTCAATACCTCTCTGGCTGTAGGGGCTCCTCTCTATCATCATTGCATCCCTCCTTTAAGATGTCCTTATAAGCCTGAAGCTTTTCCATGGGAGACTCCATCTTCTTAATTATTTCACCCGTGGAAATGGACTCCTCAAAAGCCAACTCATTTGAGTATACTCCCACAACATCCAGTTCCAGTACTTCATGAAATAGGAAAAAGAGAACTTTCAATCAGAGCAATATATGGGAAAATGAATCTCCATAATTAAAAACTCTTCTAGAAATAAATGAAGCTTGTTTAAAGCAAAGGACAGCATTATGCTGAAATCATCAAAACCAATCTCTGGGAAGGCATGGGCACCAAAGTAAGCCCCTCAACTAATAATCATAATACAAATGAAATGTTTGTATGAAAGTATTTCAAAACAGATTCCAACCAAGATTCATATGAAACAGCTTATTTAATAATAAACATGGTTTCTTACTTGGAAATCATAATTGTTCTAATTGAGGGGATTTTTCTACATTTTACTGTACCTCATTAAAAACTTGCCAATTAAACAAAGCATTTAAACCTGTACTCCAAGTGAAAATAGAGACCAAGATTGCCAAATAAAAAACTAGGCAGAAAATAAGGAGATGAGAGAGAGAGAGAGCACCAAGACAAAGATAGGTAACAATTCATGCACCCAGAAAGGCCAGACTTTAAACCCAGAATCACATCAACAAAATAGTTGAGGGAAAGATATTTTTTGAGATTTACTTTCCATTCGATATTATCAACTCTTTTTTTTATTGGCATTCGATATTATCAACTCTTGAACTTGACAATCATTTTAAATTCAATCTACAACTGTCCCGGATAATAAACCACCAAAAGAACACAAAATAAGGATAATAAAACACCAAAAGAACACAAAATAAGGATAATAAAACACCAAATGAACACAAAATAAGGATAATAAAACGCCAAAAGAACATAAAATACCAAATTCCCTTAACCATTAAACCAAATTTAACACTTCTTACTAAATCGTAATACTTAAAACTGATATCAAACTGACATCAATACATTTTTTGTTAATATCTCACTTGTGAGGAAAACAATCAAATGAAAGTTTGCAGCCTTGAATTGTGATTTACTAGCATGTGCAATTTCATATATAGCGAGTAAGGTGGCAAAGAATATTACATGGCAATATATGAGCATATATATAAAAATACAAGGTGGGACCAAAGCTGTCAGTTATTAATATCACATCTAAAACATATCAACAACTTATATGAAATAAGAGATAAATGGATACATCAAATGAGTGCTAAACTAAACAAACTAGAAATATCGGCAACACAAATTAAATTACAGGAAGTTCGTGATCTCTAAGATGACTGTTCTGACTAACTTGTAGCTGAAATTAAAACTTCAAATATTTTCCCTGCACCTTGGGCAACACCTTTCCCAAATGATCATTCGGGTTAAATACTAGAGCAATTTGCATCCTCATTGTTTGTCATCCATTGGCTGAATTCAGCATGGCCCATGATGGGCTTCACAACAGCACAATTCATTTTTATCTCTTTCAGTAGACAGATATAATGGAGAATTTATTGCTCGGCATAAGCCCAGCAGATAGCTGGTAATTGATCATGAAGATTTACGATCAAACATCCACAATCCCTTCCCTCAAAGGAAGTCAGAGGTTAATACGCAGCAGTCTATCTATTGTCCATGACCTTTGAATCACATAAATCAATTAAGAAAGACAAACAGTCAAGACTTAATAAAATCTCAATCACAACCAGACAAAGAAAGCACCACCCACAAGTTCAGATTAAGCATCAGTGCCAAGGATAATTCCATTGGCTGGAGACAAGTGATAATATTATAGACAAATAAACAAATGCTGCACTGTGAAATTCATGACATACAATGTTGTTCTAAAATAAAGTTAATACCTGATGAAAATGCAGATCTAATGAATTGGCCACCAGCTAATGAAATGCGTTAATATCTTGCTCTCAGATTGAAGAATCTTTTGAAGAACATAACGCAACCATCCTGAAAGATAAGCATGACAGCCACGTTTTATATCCTCTAGATTTAAACCCTTCAATACTGCAGACTGAACCACTCTTGAATTTGCCTTTTTCTCAAAGTCAGAAAGTAGCTCAAGTGCTTTACATAAGCCTTCATAATTGAATTTTTCCACTGTAATAAGAATAGGGTTTCGAATTGCCATTTTAATAAGTTGCATTTTTTCTATACTGTTTACAAACCAAAAACAAAAACAGAAACCAGCAAGAAGTGATCCTAATTATCAGTCATTGTACCTTTTCACTATTTGACATTGCCCCATCCATACATTTTCAAGCTCTGCAGTGATGCTGGGTAGATGAGCTTTTATGTGTTCTTCAGATCAGTTGATGACATCCGAACAATTGAGTATTATCAGATGGATTTTGTCATCTTGGGTGTGATAATTGCAATCTCCGCTAACAGGCAGATAGATCAATGGGTGCACGTCATGTCAAAATCACAGAATACGTGAAGTGTTTCACATTATCGTACTCGTGAGCAAATGGGAATTATAGTTTGCTGACAACTGATTAGACATAGAATTCCCGCTTCTAAGCAGCAGCTTGGTGATGACAACACCTAATATTTAGAAACTGCGGATCAAAGAAATGTGGTCCAGCAGAATCTTTGTTTTGACGACACAGTGACTGAATTCAGAAAGATGATATATAATTAATCAAAGCAATCGATGCATACCAACAAAGATAAAGACCAAGGAAAATGTGCAAATAATTAGACAAACCTGAAAACTTTGCGAGGAATAACTGTCAATCCACTTTTTATATTTATGACTGCCATCATTAGGATCTAGAAGAGTCTGAATCTCTTTACTTATGAATGCATAGAACCTCAAGTAAGGAGCCATAGCAGCAAGTGTATAAGCAGCAAGTTTTGTCTTCTCAAAGGGTTGCAGCTTTCTCTGAGGCAGTTGAGAGCAAAAAATCTGTGTATTTTGATGTTGCAGAGTTGCAAGGAATTTCTTTTGGTAACTCAAAGCCCCATTCCTGAACAGAAAATTCTCTCAGAATGTGCAGCAAGAAAAGGCTTGCAAACAAGTATAAGTATTAGGAAAAAGAAGAGGAGGTTGCCACATGCAGTAGAAGCTCAATTCTTAGTTAATTCTACCAGTTACAAGAATTCAGCACAAAAAAGAAACAATGATGAAAAATCTAGTAATAAACATAGGAAAAAGAAAAGTGTTGGAGGAGGTTGGATTCCAAGAGAAGTGTCCATTGCATATGCAAATGCTAAACCTTACATGAAAGCCATCAGTCCAAGAATTCATTGGCTAATATCCAGCTATCAATAGGGCATGAATCAAGTAGGCATGGGTATAGAAGGATTTTAGATTTATCATCTGCCAATCAAGCACAGAAATTATTTTCACAGGATTCGATTTGTGCTTAATGGTGCCAAAGACCAGAAGCCAATGAACTTAAAAATCTTTGCTAGCCATCCAGCTAAAATCACAATCATAACTCAGAAGAGCTAAACCAAAAATGGAGTAGAAAGAAATACTAATAGCACAGCAGTTTCATTTTTCCAAATCAATCCAAGAACTCTGCTAAAAGAGATACTTAATTCATGTTCTGTCCCTACACTCAACTTCTACTGATGTCCAGGAAACTTCAAGAAGTTTTTTAATTAAAGAAGTTTGGTCATAAAGAAAACTACTCTACTGTTTTCTCTTCAAGAACTTTATCTTTTGTTGAAACATATTCATAGCATTTAGAAGCTATGAAATTGGTTGTCAGCATTTCCCTTATGCTTGAGATTTAACATTGATTCTTGCAAACCAGACTATCCCAAGCTGCTTTCACTACCTTCCATCGTTATAATAATAGCAAGAAGAATAATAATAGTAATAACAATGTGATGACAAGAACTATGACAATGGTTATTCTTTATCAAATTTTGAAGAATAATGCCGCAGAATGCTAACGTTTGGTTAAATTATCTTATAAAATAAAATAAAATAAATGAAAAACAAATTATGCTCTCTGTATTTCTGTCTTATTTCCTTAAAGAACAAGCTCATCAATGTGTAAATGAAAAGAAACAGCAAAAAGATAAAAAAATAAAACATCAGATCACCATTTCGAATAGTGATTAAACTAATGGAGAAGAAAGAATCAGAATGAAAATACCAAAAGCAAAATCGCCATAAAATAAAATATCAATATAATTATTCACTTCTGTTTTGCACAGGCTTAAACTAATGAAAGCAAACATTGCCAGTTCACTAAAGCCCCTATAGTAAATAAAAAAGGAAAACTTCCTATAAATGCAGAACCCATTCATGTGAAACTTTAGAATCCATTTCTTGACTATTTATTTTGCAAAGAAAAAGAAACTTGAAGAAGCAGGATCAAAATGCTAAGAACAAAACAATCAGGAAAGTAAAGATTCATGTTAAGTATCATATGATTCCAATTGGGCATGATGTTATAGTACAGAGAGTAAAAACCGCAAAGTCACTGAAACCCTAAAAAATAAAATACCCATTTCTTGATTATTCCTTTAGAAAGAAAAGAAAAATAAAAGAAGCAGAATCAAAATGCCAAAAACAGACCCATCAAACAAAATGCCAAAAACAATAATCGAAAGCAAGATGAGAGAAAGAAAGGCAAGCAAACAAAAAAGACCATCGCATCATGTTGGAAGGAATTTTCTCGTTTCCGAAAGCAAGAAAAGCAACAAGCGATCAAGAACGTACCTGAACGGCATCATCGCGCATTCTAAGGGCTTCTTCCATAAGTTTCCTCATCTTCCGAATGGCGGCCTTATCTTCGTCATCATCTGCGCAATCCTCCGCCCTTTCGTACCTGAAAAACCCACAAATCGAGACCCTCAAGAATCCAAGATTGTCAAGAGAAGCAAACAAGAAGAAGGATAGATTAAAAAGGACGAATGGGGAATACGCTTGTGAAAAGGCCTTGACGAAGTGAACATCCTGAGAAATACAATTCAGAAACACGTCTATCTCCAATTCCCCAGAAGCCAAACACACTAAGAAAGGAGTGTACATGGCGACAACCGAATCTTTCTGGTACTTGATCCATAGCTTCCTGGCCATCCCTTCTTCATCCACCACCCCTCCCATCCTGAAACAAAGTCGTTTTCAATGATGGGCGATAACTGCTCGATTCGAATCAAACCGCGTAATCCAAAAGAGAAACCAAAAATGTTCACGACGATGATCTAGAAAGAGAAACAAGAAAGAGAGAAGAAGAGAGAGAGAGTGCGAATGGGTTTGGGTTGGTGAATGAATTGTATTTTACGTCTGATTTGTACTAGTCCAATTTTGCGGGAAATTGAAAGAAAGTTTCGGAAAAGGGGGAAGAGAGAGAGAGAGAGAGAGAGAGGCCGGCGGTCAACTTGGATCATGGAAGCCTCGTGAGTGCAGAGGAGTTATGGGGTGTGATGACCGGCTCGGCCAGTCACCCGTCTTCCAAGGATTTTCACTTTTAATCACTAATTACTAATTAGTTTACTAAATACTAATTATTACTCGCTTAAATTTGTTCTTTGACACATCACCTTCCACGTCAGCCCATTTAATTTTGTCTGGACTCCCACGTCATCATAACTTCCAATGCCCACGACCTGGAGTGGTGCCCCCTCTTCTTATTTACCACACCAATTTCCACGTCCATTCAGTTATAACTGAATTTTCTTGATTTTCTTTAAAATCATTTCCCTCTACAGAATTCCAAAATAATAATTAAAAATGCAGATATAATGAAAAAACTATTTTTATTTTTACTAATTTTTTAAATTGTTTCCAAAAGTATCATTATTTTATTAAATATTTGATCAAAAGATATCAAATAATCTTAAATGTGTGAACATAACATCTCCCATATTTTTTACTTGAAAATTAGCCAATTGAACAAAATGACGCTTGCTCATTTTACAACTTATTTATGTTATCTTTAATAGGAAATAGTCATTTTTACAAGAAAATAAGAATGTCATTTTTGTCAAAATCATGTCAAAAATTGATGAAATGTCAAAATTTCAAAATTGGAATTTGAAAGGTTATTTTATGATTAGAATCTCCTTCAAAAATGTTTCAAATTTTACCTTAGAATATTTTATTCAAAAAAATAGCTTAGAATATATATTTTAATAAATAATATATATATATATATATAGATATAATATTCTTAATAAAATATAAGATTTTTAAATAAAAGATGATTATAAAATTTTATAGAAGGAAAAAAATTAACGAGATAGATTAAAATTTTAAATGTACAAATAAAAATATCTGAAAAAGTGAGACACACTTTATAAAACAAGAAACTTATGGAAATAAAATATGTTTTAAGTTTATGATTTTTTTTTTTTGAAAGCTAAAATTTGACGTTTATTTATAATATTATTGATAATGTAGTGGACTGCATTTGTTTTTGGACTCAGGATTTTTTATTTGCTAATGTGGTGGATTTTTCAAAATCAAGTTAAATATATTATATTTAAGGAAATAATTATATAAAAAAATGGACCTATCAAAAAAATTATATAAATAAAAATGGATGAGATGACTATTAATCTATTATTAAGAATAATACAACATTCCTTTCAAAAAAATAATACAATATTAAAAAAATGATACAAATAAAACCAACCAATAAATCATTTTATTATTATTCATATCCAATTTAGATGAGACATTAACAACTACAGTTTTATTTTTAAATTTTTTTTAAAGTCAATAATTTTTTAATACAATGCAACAAATTGTCTTAATTAAGACTTAAACTCTTTTTCTTTTTATGTCCGAACGCTTTAATCAATTAAGTTAGGCTTATTGATTTATAGTTTTATTTAGACAAACAATATTGGTAGTGAACGAGATGTCAATTTATTTTTTAAAATTAAAAATATTAAGCAAGTAATTAGTTTTGGCACCTATAAATGTAATTGATAATTTGATAGTACATTTATAATGGAAAATAATTTTAACTATAAGTACATTGGGATTCGTTATTTGTATCAATAAGGATAAGATTTTGATAGTATTAAGAGGATATTGAATAATGTTGAACAATATTCCTAAATTGATAGGTGGGGGCGCCCTAAACATTTTAGGCATAACCATAAATAAGAAAAATGTGTTAAAGAAATTAAATAATCATATTGGATAAGGTTATGACATAGGAGCCACGTAATAAAGTTTATTGTATGGTACTATTAAAGTTGACAAAGGTATAAAAAAAATATTTTAAAAGTACGCCTAAAGTCCGCCAAGGATTAGAAATATGGAAGATTAGGAGGGATAAATGATCCGGACTAATAGTTGTATGTCCAATTTATTTTTTGGGTTTTTTTTTTGTCCATAAAGGTGTCCTCGATGTTAGCGATCGTAGTTCATTCATGTTTATGTCATTATGAGTTTGCACATATAAACAAACGGATGTTTAAACACCACTTATATGAAGGGTCATATGAATAGCTCATGTTGGGATCACTCATTTAACCAAAAATTGATATCGAAATTGCCATTGTTTCCTCTTCAAATTGCTATTGTAATCAAAAGGCCTCATTCTTCTTGCCCTAATTTCTTCCCCAATTTGATTTTTTTTCCTCCAATTTTACCTTAATATGAGGTCAGAATTAAAAAGGGAAAAACCTTAACTTCATACCATAGATTGGAGGTTTTTTGAGCTCTGATCACAGTCGAATTGGGTTTGCTTTTTTGTAGGTTTGTACTATTGATGTTTGCTTTGGGGTTCTGTTTTGAAAAATTTGTGAGGCTTTGATTTATGGGTTTGATCAATGGAGGCTAAAAGTGGAGGTGAAGCTCATCATTTCGTTGGTATTGTGACATTTGATTTGTGTGCGATGGGGAAAAGGAGTTTGGAATGGGATTTGAATGATCGAAAATGGAATGGGGATCTATTCACAGTTGGTCCCAATTTGCGTGTTTTGGTAAAATTGAAATTAGGGTTTTTTCTCCCTTAAATTTCTTTTTATCTTTGATGCAAAGTGGGTTAAATAACTACGGGGAATGCGGCTTTGAAGTATCTGTACCCATTAGCCTGTTGGTAGGGATGGGCCGAGGCGATAAAGTTATCATGCGTGGATTACGTCTCGAGTACCGGGTTTGACACTCTTTACGGATTCAAGCCAAGGTAGGCATGACCAATGCTACACATATGTTTAATGGTTTCACGCTAATTCGATATCATATTATGATGAAATTGGGAAAAAAAATTCAATCTCATATTAAGAATGATAAAAATTGGCCAATAATATTTCAGCGCTTTTGATTTCGATGTCGGAATAGGGATAAATGGGGCAACGGAACGGGCTATGAGTTGAAATTAAAGGCAGTTTTCGATGACATATTGGAGGGGAGATTAAAGCAAGAAGAAAATCCCTTTTGATTTTGATTGCAATTTGGGGAGGAAAGTATGGCAATTTTGATATCAATTTTGGATTAAATGAAGTGGTGTGGTATCATAGACCTCCATGTCAACGACATTTTAACATTTCATTTAATAGTTTGTCTGAATTCATGCGGCATGTGGAGTATGAATAAATTCTGACGTTAAATGTCGAGGGCACCTAAGGACTGAAAAAAACTCAGCTAAATTGGACATGCTATTATAAATTATGGGCATTTATATGACATTTCGCTTATGAAGATTGCAGAGTTAAGCCCCTCTTGGTTGAGCGGATTAGAGGATGAATCATGAGTTGATAGCTAATTCACCCCCAATTAGCTCTTTTAGGGTGCTTGGTAAAGACACCTAATCAGCTTTTGATAGCTTATTATGGCTAATCAGGGGTTAATGAGCTTTTTCTGAAACGCTCATATAAAATTTTACATTTTCCATTTTTATCCTATAAATTTTCAAACAAACTTTTATTTTTATAAACTTTATCTAATTATTTTTTAATTTTGAGATAATACTTTTATTGAATAATTTTATCTAGAAGTTTATCTTCTTTTTTTTTTAATTGAAATTTCATATCAATATTTTAAATAATTTGTTTTCTTAATTTATTTGTATACAGATAAATATTTTAAATAAAAATTTGTCTTAATTTATTCGTAATAATTAAACAAATTCAAATTTTATTTTTAATTTGATATTAATTTTTTTAATTTTATTTTTAGTTATTTAATATAATTAAATCATAAATCAAAATAAACTCTACTTCAAAATAAAATTTATGACATGATTTATGAATATATTGACATAGAAACAAAAGGAAATAAAACGAATATGAACCCCCTCATCTTAATTAATTTTTATTTATCATAAATTATATATTTAATAAACCATGCTTAGCAATGGCATGATTATTAATCTATAACATCATATTAAAAAATATATAATAATAGATCTACATTATTTAAAAAAACAATTTAGTGTTAGAGTTTTTATTAATATTTTGGTCGATGAAATACTTGGAATCGAGAAATCGAAATGGTGAACAAAGTCTGAGGTTATAGATAGAAAAAGAAATATTATTTTAACCTATATAGGGTGTAGTGTTGCGTTATTTTTCTCCAACAAAATTCAAGAATCTCACTTAGGTTTTTGCTTGTGTAATTGCATAGTTTTGCTAGTGTGTGCATTGTTTTTATATCTCACTATCATGTCTATATAGGTAAATTTACATTCAATAAGCTATCGGCTACTTTGCAACGATGTATAATCTGACTCTGTACGATTAATACAAACACCCCCGGTGCTTCTGGCGCGATGTCTGGCGCGACTATCGGCTCTTAACAGTTGTTAGCTACCGTCTATTATGAAAGAGACTTAATTATTGAGGGTTGAGGTATATAAATATCTTGTACAAGACGATAAAATTAAAAACATAGAGACAATAAAAGGAATCCTAAATATACTCTAATATGCCCCCTCAAGATGGTGTGCTAGAAATAACACCAATCTTGTTATAGGGAAAAGAAGCGAGGCCGAGATAGAGATTTGGTAAGGGCATCAACAAGCTGGTCACCAGTGGAGACATGAACAACACACAACTCAAACAATTGAACCAGGTCACAAACAAAATGATAATCGATCATAAGGTGTTTTATGCGAGAATGAAAGACAAGATTAGCGTAGAGATAAGTGGCATCAAGGTTGTCTGAGAATAGGGTAGGCAGGGACTGCACTAGGATAAGAAGTTTCGACATCAACGATTTCACCCATTGTGCCGGTTCGGCATTAGCGCAATAGCACGATGCAACCTCGGTGGAAGAGAGCAGCGGCAGTGTGTTGCTTTGTAGAACTCGGGAGATTCGATTAGCACTAAAATGAAAATCACTTGTGGATGTATACGATCATAAGGTTACCGGCCCGGTGCGCATCGAAACCATGCAATGTGCGAAGTGTGCGCAGAAGGTTTGTATGCCGAGGATCTCGTGTCATTAAGATAAAGAAGCAGACTTTTGACCGCTCCTAAATGGTGTTCAGATGGCGCATGCATAAACTAAGAGAGTTTATTCATGGAAAAAGAAATATCTAATCGAGTCATCTGGAGATGTTGGAGGCCACCAACCACATGATGGTACGTGGTGGCATTGACCGGCGTAGTTCCATCATGAGCAGCTAGAGAAGTACCTACGACAAGCGGTGTAGAGACAAATTTGGAGCCGAGCATGTTATGTTTG
Organism: Tetrastigma voinierianum; assembly: GCA_016808115.1. Taxonomy (NCBI): domain Eukaryota; kingdom Viridiplantae; phylum Streptophyta; class Magnoliopsida; order Vitales; family Vitaceae; genus Tetrastigma; species Tetrastigma voinierianum. The sequence goes on from JAEQBH010005379.1 coordinate 80,292, forward strand.
CTTAGGAGATCAATGACATACTTTTGTTGAGATAGTAGGAGACCTGTGGAAGTAACCAAAACCTCAACACCACAGAAGTAAGATAGCGCCTCGAGATCCTTGGTGGAGAATTTAGAGTCAAGTTGCCCAATAATAGTGTCAACTAGTGAGGGGTCACTCCCGATAATAATCAAATCATCAACATAGACCAGGAAGTAGAGATGTGCATTACCATGGGAATAAACAAAGAGAGACGAGTCTGTACGGAATGTAACAAAGTCGAGAGAAAGCAAGAAAGTGCAGAGCTCCTGGTACCAAACTTGGGGAGCTTATTTGAGCTCATAAATAGCCTTGAATAAACGACTGACATGATGCGGATAATCGGTGTTGCGCATGCCCTGCGGCTGTGCCATATAAACCTCCTCCGTGAGATGCCCATTGAGAAGGACATTATTTACATCAAGTTGGCGAAGGCCCCACTTACGATGAAGTGCAATGTTAAGAATAGTACAGATAGTGATGAGATTTATTACGGGACTAAAAGTCTCATGAAAGTCAATACCCGGTTGGTGGTGAAAGCCTTTAGAAACAAACCGAGCTTTATACCTTGTAGTAGAGCCATCAAGATTTTGTTTGATGCAAAACACCCATTTGTTGCCCACTATATTCTGCTAAGAGACCAAGTACCATTCCGGCTGAGAGCATCATATTCCTCATGCATATCCTGAACCCACTTTGGATCTTGGAGAGCTCGGGCGATAGTGTTGGGTTCAGGGAGAGGTGGAAGTATAGTGGTGAAGCCATATCTCGGGTTAGATTTGGTGATGGCATTTTTAGAGCGGGTTTGCTTAGGATGAAGGTTTAGTGGGGGAGAGGGGATGGGTAAGGGGTTGGGAGGATGTCTAGGTGAGGGTGGGGAGGGTGTCGGACCCAATATGCTAGAAGATGGAGACGACTACTAGAAAGGAGTGGCGAGGTCGGGGATGCAGGTCGGCGAGAGGTCTGGCAGGGACTCAATAGTTCGGGTGAGCTTAGTGGTGCTGGAAAGTCACCCGAGGTGAACAATGAGGCGGGGATGGCAGAGTCTGTGTCTATTACCGTTGTTGTGGAGGTAGGGGGAGACGTGAATGGGAAAACAATTTCCATAAACTTGACAGGACAGGACACAAAGAGTTTGTTGAGAGTGGGATCAAAGCAGAGAAAGGTACTCTGAGTGAGGGAGTAGCCGAGAAAGACACACGGACTGGATTGGAGATCGAGTTTGTGGGAAGAATAGGGATGCAATAGGAAAACATAAGAACAGCCAGGAACCTTGGTTTGGAAGGGTCGAGCTTTGTTGAATAACCTTTCAAGCGAGGAGCCAAGAGACCCGACTTTAGGCATTACATTTATTAAATAAGCAGTCGTAGCAAAGGCCTGCTGACTAGAAGGTTAGAGGAAAGAAGGCGTGCGGGAGAGTGAGACTCGTTTCGACGTATGTCGATCTGGGTGTTGTCTCAACACCCCTTCCGGTCGGACTTCATTTGTGAGTCGCCGGTCCGGGATGCTTGTTTAATTCTTTTATTTACTTTTCATTTGGTTGTTTTTTGCTTAAAGTGTCATGACCTGAATCAGCAAAGGGCATGTCAGAAAGCAGACGGTTTACTCCGACTGTTTTCATTTATCTTATCAAAACATTTTATTTATGTCATTTCTTTTTAGGGTTTTCAATTACGCGGAAGCACTTCAAATGGTAGGCTCAAAAACATTTACTCTTATACAATTCGTTTACAAAATGGCGTATCATGCCTTTACAAAATGATGTCTGAAACAATAGTTCGAGTTTGCTCTTTTGTTCACAAAATGGCACATGTTAAAGAATGATATGGCCCGGAAATTTATATATTTATACGCAGCAACTTTCTATATGACTCTGATCTTCTTCATCTTGCCTTCTTTCCTGATTACTCAAAACCTGCGCATAGATAAAAATTACATGCTAAGCATTTTCATGTTTAATGGTTCTATACAGTTTTATTCAAATTTTCAGTTTAACATGACATGTATTTATCATAAAACCATGCCTTTTATAACAAACTATACTCATGCTTATTCACTTTCACATGCTTTCACTTTACAAATAATTGATCATATCAAAATATGCATTTTCACATGCTTTCAATTCTTAAATCAAATCATGAATTCAAACATATACTCCAAGAATGTATTTAGTTTATCAATCCCATTTACCTCATCAAAGTTTATTATTTCACTTTGTATACAATTCCATGGCCAGTTCATTATGATGAATCAGTCCTTTTTTAATCATTGACAATGTGCTTGTTTAACAATTTGTTATCCCATGTAGCCCGGATGCGATTGGTGGAGAAATCAGCCAAGTGGTCATTTTAAAAATGTCATACGTCATCGCCCAGCGGATGCAGGTGGTGCATCCGCTAGTAGGACATTTGCAATGCCATACACCATCGCGCCGGATCTTGGGTGGTGCATCCACGCCATGGAACATTGCATAATTTTGGTTTGCCTTCATGACGGATGCCAGTTGGTGCATCCCGCCATGTTGATCGTTCGGTATATCATTCAATTCAAGATGTCAAGAATTGACCAATTCGTTTACAAATCGATTAATCACTCACATGCAATTAATCGTCAAACATTTCAAATATCACATTTTCAAATCCATATGCACTTTCGTAATATCATTTCAAAGATATACGCATTCCATATAATCATTTCATATTTATTTGGTAAACTACCAAAACACTTGAAATAAGGATAAAGGGTCAGTGAACAAACCGAAGCTGTCGGCTCTCGTTTCCTTCCCTTTGATCTCAGTCCTAGGTTAGGTGATCCTCACTCATCCCTAGTCAATAGCAATTACGCCACTCTTAGTGCATAAACAATTATTATATTATAGTGAATGATGATTAATCTTCGTTGGTTTTGGGTTCGGACACTAAGTACGCGAAGACGAGAACTTGTCGAGCGGTGAGGTACGTCTGTTTTTCATTTAGTTTTATCCTTATTTGGTGGAGCCAAATTTAATGATTTATTAGGGTCCTTAAACTATTGGTGTACGAATACGAGGTGTTCGGAAACAAAAATCCGAAATTTGTTCACTGTGAACAGTAGCTACGCCGCGGCGTAGCACTGCTACGCTACGGTGTAGGCCTTCGCTGCGGCGTAGCGTTGCTATGCCGTGGCGTACCCGGGTGCCATTTTGGCATCTTGACCTCGCCGCAGCGAGGCATCCCATGCTGCGGTGTAGGTCTACGTCGCGGCGTGGGTTCCCTACGCTGCGGCGTAGGAGCCCAATGTACCTAGATTTTCCAGTTTGCTCTTTTGCGATTTTTCTCCAAAAATCCTCATAAACCCAAAACAAATCATAGGAATCACTCGATAACATCCTAATATCATCTAAACTAACAGAGCAAAACCCATGCATGGATTAGGGTTTTTCTAATCGAACATCATTTAAAGAAATCTAGGGTTTGGTTCTTGTAAATCCTTTGAATCTTCTTTACCAGATGTGATCACTTAGAAGCAAAGAATGGGGATGGTCTCACCCAATCTTCTTCATCTTGCAAACCCCTAGCTTTCTCTCTCACTATCTTCTCAAAGCATTTTTTAGCATAATATGCTTTCAAGACCAAATGTGGTCTTAAGTCACTTATTCTCTTAAGGCTGTGGCAGCTCGAAACCCGTTTTCCATTTTTCTGCTTAAAACACTAGTCTCCTTATTTGCACATTCACTTATCATTTATTTCACATTAGCACTTAAGCGCATTTTGGCGTGACTCCACATCATTTGGCCATGGATCCTCATTTTACAAATTTTCCAAATTTGCCCTTTCACCTTAGGTTTATTTCAGTTGTCAATTCTCATTTTAACATATAACATTTAATCATATATATTCATTTACTTTTCACAATTGATCGATTTCAGGAAAAACCCAAGTTTGGCTCAATTCATACCCGGAATATATAATAAAATTATTATAAAAATTCTAGGGTATTTTTGGGACGTTACATTCAAAATACCCATTATGTTTAGGAGTGTGGAGAGGTGTAGTGAGATGGGATATACCATGGGTCACAAGGAAGGACCGAAGAGTTAGAAATTCGCCCCCATTATCTGTGTAAAGAGTGGTAATGGTGGTGGTGAAATAGTTTTCAACAAGGTTCTTGAAGGCAACAAAGGTTGAATGAACATCCGATTTATGACGTAACTGGTAAAGCCAAATATACTTTGTATAATGGTCAACAAAAATAACATAGTGGTGAAAATCATTAGAAGAGAAGCGAGGAGAGTTTAAACGTCGAAAAAGATAGTCTCGGTGGAGATGAAGAGGTAATGCTTAATGTAGCAAAAGGTAACTTGTGGCTTTTATTAATATTGCAGGAGTTATAAGAGAAGGAACAAAAATGCTCTTCGGGAAAAGAAATACTTAAAACACTAAGAAATTTTCGAAAAATGGGCAAAGATGGATGACTGAGACGATTGTGCCACATAGAGATAGTGGAAAGCGAGGACTGAATTGAGGAAGACAAAGCTAGGGCTGAAGACGGAAGGGGGTGAATTGACCCCGATGTGGAGTGCAGATCCCACGTTGCTCTTGTGAAAGGGGCCGTGTGACGATCTTGCGCTTTAAAGAAAAGTCAAGAACAAAGAAATTAACAAGGTTATTGTACGAAAGTAGAGGCGAAATAAGGTTTTTAGACATGATAGGTACATATAGCACATTGGAAAAAAGTAAAGGTGTAGGGAGAGAGGTAAGGGAGAAGGAGCTGACGTTGGCAATTGATAAACTTGAGCCATCACCAATAATAACATTGTCAGGGGCGGTGTAAGGCTTATGAAGAGTCAGAGCAGCAAGATTCGAAGTCACATGGTAAGAGGCGCTCGAATCAATGACTCAATCTGGAGATGTATTAGGATTGGGGTAATGGATTGCAGTGTGAGCATAAGATGTAACGAAGGTCAAGCGCGGAGCCTAGCTAAGGGCGAGGGGAGAGAAGCAAGGGTCCAGGCGGAGAGATGACTGCTACTTAGAGTAGAGTGCAGTTATGCCACAAATTTGACAATGAGTGAAGGTTGTGCCCGAGTGGAGTCGATGGAGTTGGTGATAAATGCAGCGGGTGTCGGGTAGGGCATATTTGTTGAGATAGGATTATGGTTCACGCTGCACGATTATGTGATCGCGATGGGAAAAGGGCCGGTAGAGTATAGAAGTAGTGGTGGGTGGTGCTAAAGAAACAGAGAATTGTAGTTGGGCCTCATAATTAAGTAGGTGCTCAAACAATTCCTCAAAAACGTCTTGAGTTTCTCGAACTTGTAGGACATGGGATATGTTCGAGTAGGCTGGGGCAAGTTCGTTCAAGACACGGATGGACAACTCATCAAAGTCAATAGGGACATTCATGAGAGCAAGAGGGTCAATGTTGTGTTTGACATCTTGCATATAGGTTGTAATAGTTCTATTACCTTGCTGAGGGTTGACAAGATTTTGGCAATGGATCATGATCCGTCCTCGCGAAGGAGAGGCATATATCTTCTCGAGAGTAGTCCACCTAGCCCGAGAAGTGGTGGAGGTAGAGATAAATTGCACTAGGGTGCCAGAGACGGATCCAATAATTGCATTGAGAAGCAATTGGGTCTTGCCAGCCCAGAAAGTATGATGCGAATTTGGGGAGGAGAAACAACGTCGGGCAAAGTTATCCTTCACGGACCTTTGTTTTGAGCCGTAATGATCCGTCATCATCTGAATAAGAGAGATGTGAATTGGAGACACCACGCTGAATAATTCATGGTTGTGAGTTTTAACGGTGCTTGAGCACTGACATTGAGAACGATTAAGTTCTAAGGCGGATCAGTCCCGTTTAAGACTTTTGGACGACGAGGAGGCACGACGACAATGGTGGAAGAAGATTCGTCAGTCATTGAGAAGGATAAGGACTAACAAAGAAATCAGTTCATTAGTGGCGTGATGCAATTTTAGCCCAGGGTTTTGTTATTAAAACATTAACCTGATATATTATATTGAATCATGGTTTTGCAATCCAAACACAATCAAAAGAGAGTTAGGAGGTTTCTAACAAGCAAATGGATAATCCCATTATTTGCTTTCTTAAAACCTTCAAATCGGCTTCACTTTTCTTATTTTCTTGCAAAACTTTGAACAATGGAGAACAATCACCAACAGTAAATCCTTCTCAGAACCTATAACCATAGCTCTCTCCCTTTTTCCAAAACGTGAAAAATACCCGTTTATAATCTCGAATTTTGGCCTTATCGGCTACGTGATTCTGAGGCCTTATTTGGTATCTCTTTTTGACTCTTTTCTCATTTTTGCATTAAAGCCCTTCATTTTATATTTCATTTACACAGCAACTTATCGCACATTTACTGCTTTGGCGTATCTTTCTTGCGCATGATCTTTGGGTCACTTGTTTGTTACTATTTTGACCTTGACTCTTATATTAATTTCGATTTATTTTATTATATTTTTTTTTAATAGCATTTTAAATTCGAAAAATTCCAAATTTGCTTGTGTTATACCTTTAAGCATGTCGCACAAATTCTTTTAGAGCTTAATTTGGGGTGCACTAATCCACTATGCAAATTCTCACTTTAAAAACCTCTATTTTTATTACTTTAAACCAATAAAATATCGAATAAATAAAATAAATTTTTTTATAATAACAGAAAATGCTATAAAGTAAAATAATAATAAAAATGCTATTTTTGGGATGTTACAACGACAACTAGGGTTTTTGCTGTTAAGCTTATTGCTCTGATACCATATTATGAAAAAGATTTAATTATTATCAAGAGAGTTGTGGTATATAAATATACCAATACGAGGACAAAAAGGTAAAAACATAGAGACAGTAAAAAAAATCCTAAATATATTATAATACCAGTTATCAACTAAAACTGAAAAACAAAACCATGAAGGTCTTGAAACCAAAGTGAATAACATCATATCAACGAGAATTTTTCATTGCCATTTTTAATTTTATATTATTTTTAGAAATTAATAGGTGTTTTAAAAAAACTATTTTTGGAACTATGCAATAAAGAGAACATAAAAGTTTTCAATCATGAAATATTTGCAATTCTGATGATTGTAATATGTTTATTATTTAACATCTTATCCTTTTAAGAGTGGTGAACATCTGTTATGAAGAGAATAATTCAATTGTAGTCCAAAAACGAAAGAGGGTTTAGCAATAATTTGAGTTGAGAAATATTTTAAAAAGGAAAAATAATAAATAATGATATTTTGATGAGTAGGCCACAAAATAGGACCATTAAGTGGTGGTCAAAACTCATACGCATTCATTAAAGGTAAAGACTTTTTTGAAACATTAAAAAGCATTAATATATGAATTATGTTTTAATTTAGTTCTCACCACTTGTTATTCAATTATCTAGACTCATTCTCACATACGTATTCAATTTGTGTTAAAAAATGTTTTCGTGCTTTTGAAAATCAACCTTTTGAAATTATTTTGTTTTTGGAAGTGTTTGGTTAAGCTGATAGAGAGTATTGATACTTGATTCACTCCTAATTAGATTGCTTAGTATAGGCTCCTGATCAATTATTAATAACTAATTAAAACTAAAAAGGCTCTTGATTGAAAAAAGTTATAACGGCTACATAGACTGCTCATAAAAAAAACCTACAAATCATAGCTTATTATGATATGTTTTTATTAAAATAACAAAATTCCTTTTTTTTTATCACTCATTCTTTATTATAATATCAAAATTATTTTTTTATTTACGTAGATTGTTAATATATCTTTTTTCTTCATTTATAATTATACATTTTTTCATTTTTGCTATATATTACATATTTTTTATTTATAGCCATAAATTTTTATAATTTCATATACATTTTTTTTTGCTATCACGTTCACATCTTTTTCTCTATTTAAATGTATACCAAATTTTATAATTTCATATACATTTTATTTTTACCATTTTATATATAATTATTGTTTTATATCCTTATCATGTCTATAAATCAGCCTTGGATCAGTTAGTAATTTATATAAGCTATCGAATTATACCCAAACAACACTCCCTCACCAAATTTTGAAATAAAAAAAAGCATGATCCAACATAAAAAAAAAAGAAAGAGAGAGGATGGAGATTGGAGAAGCCACACCCTTTTTCTTTCTTTCTTTTTGTTGTCTTTATGGCACCAAAAAAATAAACTCAAAAAGAAAAAAAAATTAAAAAAAAAAGAAAAAGGAAAAGATAAAAGGGAAAGAGGTCAATGGGCCTGAACTTCCACAACCTTCTAGAATCGCAAAGAATTTTCTACGACTCTCTTTGATAATTTCTCTGAGGACTGAGTGTTTTTTTTATCAAGAAAATACATGACTATTGCGCCCAAACCACCCCCATCACACAGCCCAATCACATCACAGGTTAGTGTCCTACAATTTGAAAGGCCACTTTTTTTTTTTGGTAAAAGTTCTTACATATTTTTAATTTAAGCCTTCTTTTAATTATTATTATATGGGATCCTGAAGCTAAAGCCTTCTTTTAATTCAAGCCTCTTTTTTTTTTCTTTTTTTTTTCTTTTTTTTTAATTTGAAAACAAACTGAACTTTCATTCAAACAGAATAGACAGAGATACACCATTTTCCACTGTCCCCTACAAGAAAGGAGGTACTGCACCCCATATAATAGACGAGATGAGAAATGATGCTGCCTTAGCCAAATCATCGACTGCCATATTTGGCTAATTCAATCCTTTCTTGATTATGGTTATTGTAAGATTTTATTGGTTTGGAGTGGAAATAAATGATACTTGTTAAAGCGTAGAATTCGGTGATGTCTTTATTGCTTCAAGTTTAAAACAAATCATTGTGATGGAATCTTTATTCATTTTTTACAGTATGAACACCTTGTCAGTGAGTGCTTAGATGATTCTCAAATGTTGAAAATTTTACCCATAAAATATATGTTATCTCTCTTATATTTCTCACATTAAAAAAAAAAAAGAACCCAAGATATGAATCAAAGTCCTATTCTTATAGGTTTTGATTCACATTCCTTAGAAAGAGACATGTCTTTTGTCAAGGGAGACATCCAACGGGTCTTAAGTTGGGTCAAACCTATATGGGCAACCCATGCCCCATAACCCAACATCTCCCACTCGTCCTATAGCGACCCTGGCAGGCTACGACCCGGTTGGGCGGATTTAGGCAAGGCTTAGGACGTGGTAAAGCTATTAATCAAATCCATTTATCAAAATACGTTTCATTAATATAAGTGTTTTTCGTTTTTTTAAATGTTGCGAAACGTTTGATTTAAGTGATCCAAACACTTTACAAATTCAATGCAATTCCTTTACAAAATATGTATTTAATCAAAAATGACATTTTATGTCGTTTACTACATAATATCCAAAATCATATTAAGATATAGGTGCAAAAATAATTTCGGAGTTGAACTCCTTTTGTTTACAAAACAATGTTATGCTCAAAAACGGTGAGGATGCATGTGAAGGAGCATCTGTCAGACTTTGAATATTTCACGAGCTCACGACGCGGGGTCAGCTTTGTCAGCTGCTGTCGCTTTCGATGCATAACGCGTTGATGAAAGCAATCTGTTAAGCATTTTCATCTTTAGTAAGTTCATCTGATTCTCTATTCCATTTGATTCAATCTGAATCATGCATTTATCAAAATAATGTCTTTATACAATGTCTATGTGTAATGTAAAAGATACTTATACAAACACACTTTTAATATCATATTTAAGCTTTTCGGTTTGGAATTTCACATATATTTATAGAGTTAACGTTGACGAGTTGGTTGATGAATCTTGTGTCGCATTTGTGGTCGATGCTTGATGTTGTAGCCTTGACCTTATTGAATGTTATAATGGTAGTTGTTGGGCGATTAGGAGTCGATGATAGAAATTACGAGTAGATTAAATTTAGAGCGCTCGGACGTCATTTGGGCATAAGTGAAAATTTCGAAAATTTTCAGGATGCCTAATGAATAGTAATTCTTCTTATTATATCGGATGGAGGGTTTGAAATGAATTTTAAATTTAGTTCATATGACTTTGGCGATATTTAGAAAATTGGAGATTTAAGTAAATAGTGATTTGGGACTAAAATTCGGGTATAGTATTTGAAATTTTTTTTTTTTTTTAATTGGGCCGAAAATGCAATGTCAGAATTAATCGTAAGTCACAACGAAACTGAAGCGGAGTGAAGCGAGTCGTTTGAATAGTTTCCGAACTGTCCGAGGCGTCGTCGGATGTCTGGGATTTAGATTTAGCGATTTTAAATCGGATTTCGGTGATTTGAGCTTGGAATCCTTGTGAAGGATGTAATTAGAGCTATATTTGTATTCGATTTGAGTTTAGGCGACCATGGAATATTTTGAAATTTAATCGGTATAAGCGTATAGGTGAAAATAAATAAAATATGATATAAGAGAGATATTTTTGCTTTGTGAGGCCCGTGGCGGCTTCTTGTGAGTTAAGTTTATGATTTAAATAATGGATTGGTGGATTTGTATTTCGTAAGAATGGGCCGATGTGAGTGGCGTAAGTCGGCTTTCTGTCAATAAATGATTTATGGGCTTAAGTGCAATTTGGCAAGTTGTTAGGATCAAAATGTAAATTCAAGAAGTTGAGTTTGCTCAAGAGGAGGAAACTCGGCTTGAGAGGAAAAGAAAGAAAGGAAAGAAAAGAGAAGGAAGGAAAAAAAAAACGTGTGAGGCAAGGTGGAGCAAGGTGGGATGTGATTCTCTTCTCCTTCAAGCTTCCCAAGTGAGATCCAAGTGGAATCAAGGAAGAGAAGCCAAGGAAAAACAAGAAAACAAGTAAGTTTCTATTGGTGGAAAGTTGATTTTTATGTTTTTCACTGACTAATCTTATGATTTTCTTGAATGGATGTGAATTAGTGGTATTTAAGATTTAATCATGATGATTTTGATATAAGTTGACAAAGAAATAGTTAGGTTAGGGTTTGAAAAAAAATAAAGTGAGTGATGGTTAGGGTTTGATAGTGCATTTTGTGACATGTTGAAATTGGTTAGAATTAGTAGTGAGGTATAAGGCATTAGATTGGAGTGATTAGAATGAAGAAAATGGAAGAACAAAATTGAATATGACTTGGGCATATTTCGGCCAAAAAGGGAAATGAGAGGGGTCAAGGGTAGTTTGGTAATTTCCATGTGTTTTAGGGTGAATATTAACTCTAGAAATGCATTGGAATTGGTTAGAAAAAAAAGGATTTGAATTTAGGGCATTAACGTCATTTTGTAAAGAAAGTATTTTGGTCATTTCCTTAATTATTTTTTAAAAATTAATGGTTAAATGGGATTAAAGTGAATGTGATGGTTGGGTGAAAATGAATGTGTATGAGTGGATTAAAATGGAAGTATGGTTAATGTTTAGTGTGGTTTTTCTTGAAAAAGGTAGAAAATGACTATCGGGCGGAAACGGAAAGTGGGCGGGAAGCAGCGGGATTGAGCGGTGAGCGACAGGTGTAAAACTGATTTTTGAAAATTGAGTTTTAAAAAGTGAAAGATTTTAATGTTAAAATGAAAAGTTTAACAAATGTTTGTTTATATATGTATATTAAATATGTATGCATATGTTAAGACATTATGAAAGTTTAAAAATGTGTAAAGAATGCATATGTGTTTTAATGATAGTAAGGATTTTAATGGATTTATAAATGTATTTTGAAGAAATGTTTCGCGATGGTTACCTAACCTATATATTTGTTATGTTGATATGTTGCGATGCGTAAATGTGTAAAGGATTTAGAGGAATAGTTATAGGATTCTTGTTGAGGAGGAAATAGATTTTAGTGTAATGTCAATGCAGCGTGATAAGGTCTTATGGCGGAACCCTATGCAAGGCGTGAGTTTCTCTATAGCGTAGATGGTTATATTTGGATTGAGGCTTTGTCCGCCATGTCGATGCCGGAAGCTGTGGTGTGTTTACCCTCTGGGTTCCATTAGAAAGAAAGTTTAAAGCATAAATTGGTTTTTAATTGTATAAGTATTTATTACTTTGATATATACTGAAAATGCTGTTTAAATGAAAATGTACACTCACTGAGCTCCTTTAGCTCACTTTTTCCCATGTTTCAAAATATTTTCAGACTGAGACAGTGCGCCAGAGAGTACCCTCCCCGTGCAAAGGAGTCAGCCATCGAGGAAAGACGACGCCTCAGACCACATTGTATGGAATATTTCATATCGATACGTTAATATTTTGTCAGCGTATATATGTATATTGCATATATTCGAAAGTAACTAATGATCTGCTACACAAAGAGGGTGATCCTAATCAACAAAATTTATATCCTATATTCCTCCTATTGCCGTAGTCAAGCTAACGCAAAGATAGTGTCTAGGGTCGAACACTGGATGGGTTCACATAAAATGATTTAAGAAGTCAAAATGGTGAATCTAATTTGGATTTTAAGGTTTGGTAAAAACAGGGAGTTGATTGGTTTGTAAACTGAAATTTTAAATAAAATAAAATGTAAAATAGAACTCTTAAAGTTTTGGGGTCACTAGTTTAGTGTGTTTAAGGCAACTAACATGTCTCTGGTCTTTTTCTCAGATTGGGAACATGACATATAATCATTTCAACCGGATCTTCATATGACATTAAAAACCTAAACCCTAAAATCATTTCTTCTAATATAGCATTTGTTACCCCTTATGTTTCGTTAAACGCTTAAAACCATCACTCCATCTAACCCCAGCATTTCATAACATAATTAATGGGCATCAAGGGATCTAATAGTAAGCATCCACCGAACTCTTGAAAGCTTCGGGCATCACACTGGGGTACATCGCCGTTGATTCAAACCCCAAAAAGTGAGATACATAGACAAGAAGAGAACAAATGCTTTGCGTTGAAAACATGAGGGCGCAGTTTTTACCTTCAAACATTCACTCCGCTGGCCCTTCTCTTCAAGGAGGAAGATAGGTTCAGCCAAACATCCTCCAGTCACATCCTCAGAGGAGTGTTTGGTAGCCGAGAAAATAAGAGAAAGAGGAGAGAGAAGAGAGCAAAATGAAAAGTTATGCTGTGATGTACTGAAAGATTAAAGTTAGGGTTACAAAAGCCATAAGTTGGCTTATATAGCTATCCCAATATGAAATGACAAAAAGGCCTAAAATATGAAATTACAATATGGACAAAATGGTAATTAATCAAAACGAGGTCGTTTAGAATCAAAAACATCAAAAACACAAGGGCAGGATTTTCGCTATGAACAAAGTGAATTCAAGAGAGATAAAATTTCAATATATAGCTTAAAATTTCGCTATATAGCTAAAAACGCAAGAAAAGACATAAATCATGTACTCCCGCCATGAATGCAGTTTCGCTGTTACTTAAATTCCTCGCATTAATAAAATTATGGCATAGCTTAGTTCTCGAATTTTCGCTATGCACAATAAATTTCGCTAAGATAGCGAAAAACTGTGCATAGCGAAATTCACTGTTCCCTGCATCCTACGGCTATTACTCCCACTGCTTCCTGCATCCTCTTTTTTTCTTATTTCTTCCATTTTCTGCTCTTCTTTCCTCTTGGTCTCTGATCTATGGTGTTGAGTTTGACTCAAATTCTTCATGTTTGGATTGACTCAACAATGTTGGCATAATTAGCCTGTGAAACTCCGCAAAATTTGCCACAAAATATGATCATTAAAATAGTAGGGGTCAGAATGTAAATTTGGAAAGACTATAATGATTAGTATACAAAAGCACTGTACCTATAATAATGTGGTTCAAAATAGCACTGGGGTACTAATCAATACCCCTCAATCCCACACATTGCCAGTCCCTTAGCAATGAAAGAAAGAAAGAAAGAGAGAACATACAAAATGAATAACAAAATAACGCTCACAAAAATGGTACTTCAAAAAGGTTGTGATGAGTACGTCTGTTAACCCTGGGTAAGAATCATCAAAACTCGTGTCCAATAACTGGCTATGAGAGAATGAATGCCATACAAAATCGAGTATTGGAAAGAGTCCATTCCTTGGTGAATCAACCAAACTTCCACCAAAATCTAAGTGTTTATTTGATTAGCTCTCAAATAATAACCGTCAACCGCACCTCCCCCAACCCAGCTGCTACTACCACCGACTCCAGTTACGCAACCACCTAAATAGATCGTGATCTAATTCTCTTATTCCACAATTCTTTGCGTCAGAGGGCGTCGAGGAATCACCACCAACGCCCATAACTGTGGATCTACCGATGACTCTAACCAATTAAGGCTAGTGGCACCAAGTCATGAGGATCTTTCACTAACTCTTCGTGTTTCACCTTTAACTGAATGATTTCAGACTCCAAATACTCTCCTACAATCCTTGCAACCCACCCATCCACCCATGTAACGAGTACTAAGTTGGTGGCTCCCAACCGCTGAAGGTTTAGGGCATCATGCTTTAAAGGCTTTCATTTATATACCCTCGGACTGTGTTTCGGTTTCAAGGCAAAGCATTTAAATATTTATTCTTTTTCTCTTTCTTTTCTTTTTCTTTCTTTTACTTTTCTTTCTCTTTTTTTTTCGAAGACATTGGCCTTTCTTTTCCACATGGGTCCTAACCTATTAAAGTGTCAATGAAACTAGGGTAGGTTATGCAAAGTAAAGGAGGTTGCCAGCTTTTCACCCTATCATTGAAACCTAATGTGCTCGCAGGTGGTTAGCCAAAAGGTGAAGAAAAGGTTAAAAGCAAACAAGAATTCAACTAATCATCCAATTAATTAGCATGAAACCTATCTAACATCAATAGAATTGGACAAATTTTCAATTTTTCAAACTATGAGCTAGAGAAAACACACACAAAAATTCTTGGTTGCAAAACGGGTCCAAATTTTTTAAAAGAAAGTCAATGGTATAATGTTTTATAGAAGGGAACCCAACAAGCATCGAACATCACAAAATGGGCTTCTGTACAAAATAATAACAAAACATAAATACAAAAGCCACTTCCTCATAACTCTCCCAACCCAAACATCTCTGTCCGAAATGGGCTCTTGACTGGAAAATTAGAGACAATCTGTTACCTCCCTTGATGAGATGTGATCATTGCTGGATAGGAGATTTCGTAAGCTTCCATCTATACCTCATTCACTCCGTCATTTCCAAATAAACAAGTTAGAATAAAGAGAGGAAAAAGTGACCAATATAATTTTAAAATTACACTTTCATAATAATCCTCAAAATGTTCTTTCTCGGCCATATTTGGATTCTACACTCTGCTTCCAACTGGCACTACATAGAATCGCCTAAACTGAGTTCTGATAAAAGCTATGGGCTAAACAAAATTCGACAAGAAAAGTGGGGCCCATAGCTTAAGATTTTCGCTAGGCTATTTAATTTCGACATAGCTTAAAATTTCGCATAAGCCATAAATTTTCGCTATGTCTAATAATAAAATTTTTGAATTTTTTGAATTTTTGAATTTTTTTTGAAAAATCAAATAAAATAAATAATAATAAAAAAATTAATAATAAATTTTTTTATAAAATAAAAGATTTTTTTAAATGATTTTTTTATATATAAAATTTTAAAATAAAATAAATTTAAAAAATTTTTTTTTTTTTTGAAATAAAATAATATATATATAAAAAAACAAACGCTTTTTTAATATATAAAATATATAAAATAAAATAAAATGGAAATACTGTGCGCTATTTTGTCCTTTAGTGAAATGCTATCACTGTTGATTTCGCTAAGCTAGCGAAATGCACTGTTCCTAGCGAAATTTTCCAATTTCGCTATCTCACAAAAATTTCGTTAGGGTTATCGAAATTCCTCGCACTTAATGTGTACCATCTATAATAAATTTTCGTGATTACTAGAATTACAAATTTTCGCTATAGTTGCGAAACTTCTTCGCTACGCTTGGCCGATTTTCAATCCAAAGCTCAAAATTTGCACAAAAACCGCAAAATTAATGCAAGAGAAATCGTGAAAATTGCGTAGCAAAATTAATTTAAAACATAAATTAACTAAAAATTAAAGAAAATATAAGAAGAAAAATGACAAAATCAAAATAAAATACGATAAAATAAAAACAAACAAGAAAAATTAAACAAAAAGTGGGGGAAGAATGCCAGATTCGTGTACCCAACCGAATCGCACTGAACTAACCATCGTATACAATGTAGGCAACATGTGCCTTTACATATACATACACACATAATAATAATACAATAATACAATAATAATAATAATACACAATAATAATACAATAACACACAATAATAATCATACATACACATATTAATACATGCTACATATACATACATATGTTATTATATAAGGTAAGGTGAGGTTTGCACACAACACTTCCTAATGTTTCATAAAGACAAGCAAAGTGATGGGGTGGCCTCGTGGTGGGTGTGCTTGAGGGTGACTCAGCTGGCCGTGAATTGTGTTGTTGGTGGTATACACCTGAGATGGCAAGGCTATTGGTGGTCGGTATGGCCTTTGGGGCTCTTCCTTTTCTTTCCATTACTTTCCTCACTAACAAGGGAAGAATTTCTTTCTTTTTTTTTTCCACGGCCCATATACTATACTCCATCATGGGCATCCTCAGCCTCTCATGAGGAAGCTTCACGATTCAACTTTCAATTCCTCCCGAGGTCGCAGCTGAGGCCTGCCACCCAAAATTGTTTTACCAAGCACTCATCCTTTGGATTTTCTTCCTGATGATCAAGCCGCTAAGCAAGCTTTGAAATTGAACATTGTAGGCCACAACTTGTTGACCCACTTCACTTTGAAACCCATCTACCCCTTGCTCTGTGGGTTCTCCACGCATGAATTTTTTTTGGCTCCAACTGGGCATTAAATTCCTTTTGTTCTACCACAAAGATCACCCACCGCCTGGTAAGGTCTAGAATTGCTTCTGCCCAATTGGGGAGATTGGTCGTGGTGGTCGAGGCGAGACCAAGAGGCATATTGTTGATGGGAGGGAGGTGCATGTTGGGTAACACCATAGAGGGTGTACCCATCCATCGGTCTCTATATTCCCTCATAGACATGTAAGGCTCTAGGTTTCTTTCCACCAAATATTCACTATATTGTTCTTTCCTAGTGTTCCATTTGATCACAAATAATTTTCCACTTTAACCTTAAAATGAATCAAGCCATTTCTTTAAGAATTTTCAATCCACTCGTGAATCTTGCTCTCCCCGCAAAGATAAATATATATTACCTAAAATACCAAGCAAAGACTGCTTTTTTATTTTATTTTTATTTTTATTTTTATGAAATGAAAAGAAACTCGACAAGAAGAAAGATAAAAGGAAATTCACTAAGACTTGTGATGAGGATCATGTTCCACATCTCGTCAAATGCACTAAGGCACCATCCCCTAACGACGTCATCGGATTCAAGCACAAAGAAGGTGATCCTAATCAACAAAATTTATATCCTATATTCCTCCCATCGCCGTAGTCGTTTACCACAAGATAGTGGCTCAGGTCGCAACACAGGATGAGTTTTCTTCGTATTAAATGATTTAAGTGAAGTCAAAATGGTGAATTCACTTGAATTTTTAAGGTTTGGTAAAAAAATGTGAGTCGAAGGTTTGCAAACTCCACTTAAATAAAATAAAATGTAAAATAGAATCTCCTAGTTTTAAATACTAGTTTAGGTTTTAAGGCAATTCAATATGTCCGGTCTTTTCTCAGATTGGGAACATGACATATAATCATTTCGAACTCTGTGATTCATATGACATTAAACCTAAACCTGTAAATCATTTTCTTCTAATATAGTATTTACACCCTTTACAAGCTTTCAAAATGCTTAAAACTATCGGATCTTAACTCATAGGAGCATAATGATACCAGCCGCATCGTGATTCATTAGTATGCCACTACCTCTTGAAAGCTTGTGGCATCAAGCACTAGTGGTACATCATGTTGATTCAAACCTAAAAAGTGAGATACATGACAAAGAAGTTATAACAAATGCTTGTGCATGAAAAACATGAGAGTGACAAGTGTTTTTACCTTCAAACATATCTACTCAAAGGGCCTCCTCTTCAAGGCAGGTTCAGCCAAACATCCTCTGAGTTGTCATCCTCACAGGAGTGTTTGGTAGCCGAGAAAATAAGAGAAAAGAGGAGGAGAGAAGAGAGCAAAATGAAAAAAGTCATACAGATAAAATTAAAGATTAAAGAAGTTACAAAGCTGTTGCTTATATAGCCAGCCCCAATATGTGAAGCCGTGACAAAAAAAAAGGTCTGTAAAATATGAAATTACAATAGGACAAATGGTAATTAATCAAATCTCAGGTCATGAATCAAAAACATCAAAAACACAGTAAGGTGATTCAGCTATGAACAAAGGAATTTCGCTATATAGCTTAAAATTGGCCATATAGCTAAACTGAAGAGTTAGCTGCACCAAAAATTTCATATGCACAAGAGTTCGCGAAAGCTAGCTAAATTTCTCGCTTAGCTTAGCAAAATTTGTGCGTAGCTTAGTTCTTCAAATTTTCGCTATACACAATAAATTCACACAAGACATTTAAACTCCAGGCATAGCTTAAATTCACCGGTTCCCCGCATCCTACGGCTATTGCTCCCCACCGCTTCCCTCGCATCCTCTTTTTTTCATTTCTTCCATTTTCGCTTCTTCTTTCCTCTTTGGTCTCGATCTATGGTGTTGAGTTTGACTCCAAATTCCTTCATGTTTGATCGACTAACAATGTTGGCACAATTAGCTTTCAGAAAACTCGCAAAATTTGCCACAAAATGTGATCATTAAAATAGTAGGGGCCGAATGTGTAAATCGGGTTAATTATAATGATTAGTATAATAAAGCACTCAAACCTATAATAAATAGGGTTCAAAATAGCACTTTTTAGTACTAATCAACCACGCGGCTTTGATCCTCATGGGATGAGGTAATGAGGCTGACTTGTTTGGCCTGCCCAATCATTTTTATATAAAAATCATGGAATTGAAGAAGTTTTGAATGTTTTGATGATTGAAGTAAATAAATGTATATGTATATATTTTGCTTGATTTAGTGGTGTGCTTAATTGGTCGTGACGAGAGTCCTAAAATGGAAGTTGAGAATTGAAAGATTAGAAGTGTTTTTAAATGTTTTCAGAAGTTTTGTAAATTTGGGAAAGTCCGACAAACGTAGGAGCTCCGCCGATTTTCCGAAAAATCTAAGTGTTTGAAAAAAAGAAAAAATATTTACTACTTCACTCGCATTATTTTCTAAAGATATGTTAAGGATTTCAAAGAAGTTCGCCTCCATGGATTTTAATTTCATTGTTTTGAGGAAAGTTTCTATATCCGCTGGCGGAGGTCCCCTGGTCACGAGGCTAATCCGGTCGGATCCCCAAATGTGATTTCACATTCAATATTTACAATCTCACATATGACTATAGAATCACATTCACGATAGATTCAAATTCGGTGAATCATGTCTCATGGCTGCCAAGTAGCAATGTGATTTCACATTCACATTACAATCTCACATATGACTATAGGAAGTCAATATTCATTTACAAATTCATGGCATAAATTCGCTTGTTTGTCATTCAGCAGGCTATGATTTCACATTCAATATTATAATCTCACATTAGACTATAAAAATTAACATTTACGACGGATTCAGTTGGTGAATCCCGCCCTGTTTGTCATTCAGTAGTAATGTGATTTCACAGTGAACAAATACGGTTACCTTCATTACGAATTCGGCCGTGAATCCCACAAGGTCGGGTCATTCATAATACATTTCCAAATCACCACTACATGCAAGAAATTCACTTATAGTTCAAACAAGGCAGCATGTCACGATATTTGACAAACATTTCGAATACTAATAATTCAAATCAATATATATATTTCACAATGTAACTTGAAATGGGAATTAGTCATAGAGAATATGTGACACCCTATATTCCTCGGGGTCCGCTGACCACCACAACTCGCTGAATACAAGTGGATGTCGGGTTACCTGACACATTGAAAATCTGCAGTCTCCTTTGTACGAGGAGCTCACCCAAATACAACACTGCATGAAACTCCGTCCTAAGCAAACCCAATATAATTCGCCAACATGAGTAAAAACGACCACTTAGCCCAATAACTATACTCATCATGATACAACAACTATATCCAATAGGTTTCAAAAGAGTTAATCACTCTTCTTTTTTATACAATACATATATTAAAACTAGAGAATTCTAATACATGTATACATCACAAACCAAAGCCAATAATCCCATTTTTCAAACTCACTCTAGACGAGTTTCGCCTCTCGCTGCCCTCAGACTGGCAACATGTTCCCCTCGACAGCATGAGCTAATGCTCGCAGCGAATTACCCTATGGCGGGCTACTCCACCCATGCATATGCAATGCCTGGGGAATAAACACACATTCAAGCAAATGCATGATCCTACTGAATGTCTAACGTCAACTTATCCCGAGTCTCGACCCACTTTCATACCCGCTGTTGCAAGTGAGAAAACTAGTTCGAACAAAGTTATTTGTTTATTTGTGGTCTACCCTCCGGACGGCGTAATGGATCGTCTCCGATGTTATATTTAGTGGACTACCTCCGTGATATATCAATTGGGCCGCCTTCGACGATCGATACTTTATACGTGACTACCGATGCATATCAATCACGCTCCGACTTACTGATATTTTTTATATGGACTACCCTTCGATCATTATTATTATTTTTAGCCAACCCTCCGAGATATTTTACATTTAATGTCTGTCTCCCAAAATGCTTCTTCAAGAAACTACCCTCATGCACTCACTCCTATCTCTGGTGCCCTAATGCATATGGAATGCATGTATGCTAATTCCAATACTGCCTAATTCACATGTAAACATATAAACATATTATATTTACAAAACATTCAATTCACACAATCATGTCAAGTGTAAATTCTCATTTCATACATCAAAATTAGTCATTGGGTTAATGATCAAACACGATCAATTCAACTCAATCACTCGACAAACATATTTTCACACAAAATATATTTTTTGTGTCACTATTCATAACGTGAAACTCAGGGTTTACAGCTCAAACACTCATCAATTCATCGCTCACTTAGAACTCATATTTCACGCTCATTTCCTACTTCATCCAAACCAATACATGATTTATCACAACAACATTTCAATATTTAACAACCCAAATCAGCCATGGCGCTACACTTACTCCATTCCAGGTTCCAAAAATATAGACAATTCGGTCCCATGGCTCGGGATCGATCAAACGGCCCCTCACGCCTTATTCGACCAAACATTTACAATGTTCTTAAACAAAGAGTAAAACGCAAGTAGGGAGAAACCCTACCGGGAGTTTGAGGAAACTCCCAACTGTACCCACGGGAAGCCCTTCCTCGCTGTGAGAGCCTCCTTCTTGTCCCGAAGACCAAGGCCTGAGTAGTCCTATTTCTAGAGAGAAGGATACTTTCACTCAGGAAAATGAAAATTTTGGCTACTGGACCCTTTCCTTTTCCCACGTTTTGGTCTCATTTTGTTGGAGAAGAAGAGTCCTCACATAATTATTTTGTCATGCGCGGGACTTAAATCAAATTCCAAAACTAATTCATTATGTCCCTCTGCTTCAGCTGACATTCGATATCATCCTCACCATCCATTTCATTTATTTCCATCATACCACTTATGACACATGGGTACAGCGTTATATGACTTTCCTAGCATCAAAAACTGCTACGCGACCCGAAATGCGACATGCTCGAAAAAGTGTCAACTCCTACCGCCTCGGAATTTTGCAATTTACGCGGTTAGCTAGATTTCACGAGACGATTCCAACGATGAAATCTGTTTCGTCATCTGAGATCTAGAGAATAAATTTCATTTTTTAACCTAAATTACGATTTTGCCCCATCAGGCCTGAATTTCTAGTCTTACATTCTCCTCCTTGGTGTGTATGAATTTCATCCAAAATTCAGGACAATCACAATCACCGCTGATGCATGCAACTGCACTCTAACATGCAATGTTAACAAACATTTAAACTAAACTATCAAACCACACTTCATCCCTAAACAAGAAGGATGTGGTCCAAGATCGTGTCTCGCGCCCCACGTTGAATCACCATAGCTCCAGTTAGCATTCTACTACCTCACTGGCCTCGCTATCAAAACTGATCACGACTATCCACACGCACACCGTCCCCTCCGGCTGTCCCATCCAGTCACCTCAATATGTCCTTAATCCACTCACATGAGTCAGACCTGGAGCATATTCGAAATATGGAGAGACTTGAAACACTCCGTGACACTCCGACATAAAAGTCAAGCAGAATTTACTGCAGACGCTGATAAATGTTTATCCTCTCGAAGATCTCGAAAGTGTCTAATAAACCCTACGATAGCTTCCGCCACTACGACTACCACCCTCTCTACGATCACCTCAAGAAAACATGATCCCAACTCGAACTCTATGGTCGACGAGACATCGAAGATAGCTCTTCTCCGGCCAGCTCGGGCCGCGAGAATATCGCCAAGTGTATCAAGCTCACCTTCCTCGAGGTGTTCTAACCGTATCAAAGACTCAATGGATTGAGCCTTTCTCCCACTTTACCCAACACACCTGACTGCGACGTGGCCTCCCATACAATGCCTCATATGGTGCCATCCGTGACATCACCGTAACCGGTTATAGGTGGCGAATCTAACTCATGACGGCGCTCCTTCCACACCTTTGAGATCCAGACGTGACGCCACAGTGACGCCCCCACACCCGTATACCCTCTCGATCAATTCATCCGCCCTGAGGGCGGAACGTCAGACCTTGCTAGTCACCAGAGTCACAAATTCTTTGAAACTCTTCCAAAAGTATTTGAACCTCGTCCTCATCCGACATTATGGATAACTTCAGATCTATGTAGCCGACCATTCCTCTCACTGCACAACCCAATTCCCTCCAAGGTAAAGGTCATCCGCACGGCTAGAAAATGCGTCGACTCTCAGGAGCCGGTCCACAATCACCACGTGCCATGCCTCGTCGCGTCCGTGGCAAGTGGTCACAAAGTCCACTCGCGACTGCTCCCACTCACCGGGCCACCTTAATGGTCAAGGTAGCCCCTCGTCGGGCTTCTCGTGCTCAACCTTAACTGGCTTACGTGAGACATCGCTTCAACCAAAGTCCCCTGGCGCGGTCTCTTCATCCCACTCCAATAGCACCGCCACAAGATCCTCGCATATCTCTACAAGCACTGGATGCACGGTAAATTCAGAGCAAAGTGAAACTCCCTGAGGATCTCCTCTCTCAAATCATTCAACTAGGGAACCACTACCCGTCCCCTCATATCAAGACTACCATCCATGTGAATGGTCCAACCTCGCCACCGCAGACCACCATCACCCCATGGACACTATCTCCGCCCCGCCACCGACTTCATCACCGTCAAATGCAGGCGGCAGCCACCAAACTCCCATGCAACTCGAAACCGTCACGCATCAGAGCCCAAATCGCCCCACAGCCTCGGCGACACCGCCACTCGAAGCCGCACAGCTTAACGCCCGTGACTTTCGAACAGTGCATCACCACCACATTTGCCTCACGGATGGTAATGCAAAGTGAAATCACAATCCTAGAACTCCATCCATCCCTGCCTCATATTGAGAACCCGCCATGGGAAAACATACTTTAATTTTTATGGTCCTGCACACCGAACTCCTCACAGATAAGGGGTGGTGCCAAATCTCAAGGCGAAGACTACGCCGCCAACCCATGTCGCGGTGTGTACTCGTCGATTCTTCAACCACGGAACCATAAGCTACTACCCTTCCGGATCGTGATCAAAACACATCCAATCCGCCCACTCACATACACTCACTGTCCCCGGTCCAGACTATCAAGATGGAAATGGCAGTCCTTCCTCGTCTCTCGGGAATGCCTCGCAGATCGGGTCATCCCACTCAAATTTGACCTCCTTCCGAGTCAACTTAGTCATAGGTGTCGCATCCTCGAGAAATCCAATGACCTCCGATTACTCCAAATTAACCCCAAGAAATCCACAAGATCTCAAGACCGACTTCGAATTTCTCCTCCCCAACTCCATCACCGCCCCGACCTTCTCCTGTGGTCAGACCGACACTCTCGATGCCGACACCACGTGTCCTTAAAAATCTCACCTCGCAGTCAACCCGCGACTCACTAATTCTGGCGACAGCTGATGGTCTCTAACAATCGAACGATCCTAAGTGATACCATGCTCCACTTTGACCGGGAGTAGATCAAAACGTCATCCGCTCAAGACTACGACAAACCGATCTAGATAGGGTTGGAATAATTCTATGCATGAGGATCCATGAACAAGGCCGGCGCATTCGTTAATCCGAGGGGCATCACCCCAAACTCAAAGTGCCCATAACGTCCCAACCGTCTTAGGGATATGTAACTCCTAACCTCAAACAGGGATGGTAATCTAGGTGCGAAGGTCATCTTGGAGTAGACTCGCCTCCTCTCAACTCCGATCGAACAATTATTGATCCCCTGCAATGGGTACCGATTTTGATCAGAATCTCTGCCTCTAACCGCTTCAGAATCAATGCACAATGAAGGGTCTTGTCCTTCTCTTCGCAGTCAGAATCGGGAGTGCCCTATGGTGAAGTGCTCGCCCACCGAACCCTTGTCCAATAGCTCTCGTAACTCGGGACTCAGTTCCCGTGACCTAATCGGGTGCCATCCTATATGAAATACAGAGACGTGGGTGTATACCAGGGTGTAACTCAATCAAGCTCACATCCCTATGTGGGAGGTAGTCTAGGCAGCTGTGGAGGTAGTCTAGGTAGCTCATCTGGAAAAACATCCACATACGCATACTACTCGAGGTAGATCTAAGTCCGGTCTCTCCTTGTCCTCCGAGTGGGCTCGCTAGCGACCAGCTAAGCGTCCACGACACACGGACTGGAAACATGCGTAAGGAAAAATGTCATGCTTGTC
Source organism: Tetrastigma voinierianum (assembly GCA_016808115.1). Lineage (NCBI taxonomy): Eukaryota > Viridiplantae > Streptophyta > Magnoliopsida > Vitales > Vitaceae > Tetrastigma > Tetrastigma voinierianum. Next base: position 105,262 of record JAEQBH010005379.1, read on the forward strand.
CCACCCGATACCACCTGATGCGGAGTCCTGGCGTATAGGCGGTAACCCTCCTGCGCTCTGTCGATGCGACCATGTAAGCTATGTTGATCCATCCCCGGGATGACGTGACGACATGTCCATGTTCTCGGGTCCAACGTAGTAGAGTCCCGGATCTCCAGCTGTAACCGACATACCATCCTTATTCTCACCCTAATCCCTAGGGGAGAAGTCACATACAAAGGCTCCTCTAAGGTCTCAAGAGGTCCTTGCCCATTTCCACAATATTTGGGCCTCACTCTCTAGCTGGAACGCAGCTAACCTAATCCTGGTCGCGTCAGAGGTAATCTCCATGGCCTCTAACACCTTCTCGATCTGCATAAACCAATGGTCTACCACCATCGAATCTCCTCCCCCTGTGAATGTCGGAGGATGATGCGCCCTAACCTCTGGAGGTTACTTAGACCTTCCTGTCTACACCGCTATGCACGGCTTGTGCAATAGTAGTAACTGTATACCTACGACTTGATAAAGCTTCTTTGATCAAACACTGGTGGTGCCTGACCAATACCCCGTGGACGCCCTCTACGTTCTCGTCCTCTACTAGTCATCTATACAATTAACATGCATTTAAATCTCAATACAGTATCTCTAAGGCATAAACATAGCCTCGAGACACTAATCATACACATAAATCAGTGTATATGCAGTGTCCTTGCATTCTACAGTGTCTGGCGATCAATTTGCATTTAAAACATTTTTTTTCATCATCAAAAATTTTTATTTTGAAAATTTGATTTTCAATTTTGTCCAATTTTATTTGATTTTTATTTTATTTTAATTAAATTTAAAATATATTTTTAAAATTTTTTTGTAATGAGCAGTGTTCATTTAGTGACTTCGAGAGCGATCTTGAGTCAAGCAGGGTCAAGCGAGTCGAGTGCATAAAACACGACTTGGCCGGTAAGCACGCAGCGTGCGAATGCGCCCGAGCGCGCCTGATAGGCGGAAATGTCGTGGCCGCGCCCTGCCATGTCACGGCGAAGTCGGCCCGTATCGCGACACGCAGGCCGTGTCGCGAATCCACGAGCCTGCGTCTGCCGCTCTGCGCGCACCGCGCCTATGGCGCCTGCTCGTTACGTCACTTTGCGTGGCAGCGCACTGCCGTGCGTGCGCGCCCGGCGCCTGCTTTGCTGCCCGGCGCTGCGCGCATCCCGGCCTGCGGCATGGCGCTGCCAGCGCCCATGCCTCTGTCTGCCTTTATTGTATTCTGCGACACAGGTGTCCACCCCAGCCGACCTCCTCTGTTGCAATATGATTGTCGACCCATCAGTTGTATTGCAATACATCTTCCTCAGACGACCACCTCTCTGTCCTGACCTTCTTGTATTGTGATCTGTCGACCTCAAACCAAACCCCGATACCTCTTACAATACACCCAGTTGTATTGCAATACGATTTCTTCCTTACCTAGCCAGCACTGCTAGCCTTTGATACGATACACTCATTACTCTACTTGATACAATTTAGGCGTAGCCCATTCCAATCTACTTTTAAATTTTTTTTTCGTTTTCATTTATATTATATATATATATATATATATATATATATATATATATATATATATATATATATATATATATATTTTTTTTTTAATTATTCCGGTAATTGGAAAATCATAAAAAAAAATACACCTATTATTTTTTCCATTTTCATTAATACTCAAATAAATTTATAAAAATCTATTTTTCTCCATTTTCTTCCATTTTACAACTTGTAAAACTAACCCAGAAAGTATTTTCTTCACCTCATAGCCAAATAAATTTATAAAATTTATTTTCTTTAATTCTTTTTCAATTTTACCTTTATCAAAACTCTGAGATTTTTATTTTTCATTTAATTCTGGAAATGGTCCAGAATTTCCTCAAAGCCTCTTTATACAACACCAACCCTAGTGTTCAACCTCAAATTTATTAGAATTTTATTTCATTATCCGATAAACCAAATAAATTTCTAAAAATTTATTTCTTTTATTTTATGCTTCTAGTTTACACACTGTAAACCCTAAAATTTGTTTTCCAACACCTATGTGCTATTTGCCTAAGCACACAAACATTCACATCGTACATACAACACTGACATACACCATCATACAATAATTCATCAAATCGCACAAAGAAACACATCAAACACATGCATCTTTGTGTCCTGGTTTAATCATTGATTTTCTAGGCCAATCCTCATGCCTAAACTCGACGTAATTCACACCTGGTGGTGATGTTCTTACACGACTACGGCCTAAGCCTAAGCCCTCAATCTCTAGGTTTTCCTTATCATATCACTCTACGTCATACTAAATGGTGATGGATACTGACAGAGCTCCTAGGTATTCGTATACTAAGCTCGATACCAAGATATGACACCCCATTCCCGGGGGTCCGTTGACTCTGATCAGCCCGCGGAATACAAGTGGATGTCGGGTTACCGTAGCCCGGCACAGAAAATCGGGCGAGTCTCTTTGTGCGGGGGCTCTACCCGAATACAATCTGCATTAAACACATCCCCAAACAATCCAATATAATCCCATGACATGAATTAAAAGCGACCACTTGGGTATTTAATAACTATACTCATCATGATACAACAACTATATCAATAGTTTCAAAAGAGTTAATAAATTCTCTTTTATCTGACACATATATTAAAACTAGGAATTCTAATACATGTATACATCACAAAGCAGCCACAATCAGAAACTTCTTCTAAGCTTCGACCTCTAGGGCTAGTCGTCTCCTCGTGCGCTCACATGCTGAAAATATGTTCCCTCGACAGGGTGAGCTAATGCTCAGTAGTGGAATCACCTAAGTGGGCTACTCTCCACCTAAGTGCATATGCAATGCTCAAAATAAACACGCATTCAAACAAATCGTGTGATCTACTTGAATGTCTAAGCATAACTCATATCACAGTCCTCACCGACTTTCTCACACCTGCCTAAGCCATGTATGAGAAAACTAGTTTCGAACAAAGTTATTTGTTTATATTTGTGGTCTACCCTCTTATCTAAGTAATGAATTTGTCTCAGATGTTATATTTAGTGGACTACCCTCAGGATATGTGATTGGGCCGTTTCGACGATTGATATTTTATATGTGGACTGCACCCTCGGAGTGTATATCAATTGGGTCGTCTCAGACAATTGATATTTTAGTATGGACTACCCTCAGATCATTATTATTATTTTTAATGGCCTCAAAGGATATATTACATTTACTAGTCTACCCTCCGAAAGCGATTCTCTTAGAAACTACCTTATGCACTCCTCTATCTCTACAAGATGCTGATGCATATGGAATGCATGTAATACCAATTCAATACAGTCTAATTCACATGTAAGTATATAAACATGCATATATTTACAAACATCAATTCTTTTAATCATGTCATGTAAATTTTCATTCATACGTCAAAATTAATTTCATTTTGAAATTAATGATCAACATGGCAGTCGACTTGAATCCCGCTTTCGATTAAACGCATTTTCTGCAAAATATATTTTAGTGTCACTATTCTATGAGCAATTAAAGCCCTAGGGTTTTACGGTTCAAATACTCATCATTCATCGGTTCCACTTTGTGAGGCTTACATTTCACGGCCATTTCAGAGGCCTCATCGAACTCCAACACTGATTTATCACAACATTTTCAATATTTAACAACGAATCAGCCGTGGTAGTCATTTGCTCCATTTGGTGTTCAAAGAATATATCAATTCGGTCCCAAGGTTTGGGGCCAGAATCGAAAACGACCCCCTCACGACACTCATTAGACTCAGAAGCATTTACAATGTTTCTTAAACAAGAGTAAAGCATAGTAGGAGAAACCCACACCTCTCGGAGTTTGAGGAAACTCCTAAATCACGAGGTACCGCAGCGAAGCCACTTTCAGAGTGACAGTTCTCCTTGTCAGAAGGCTGACGGTCGGATCGTCCGTATTTCTAGAGAGAAGTTGGATACTCTCTCACTAGGAAATGAAAATTTTGGCTACTAGATCTCCTTTTCCTTTTTCCCACATTTTGGTCTCATTTTTGTTGGAGAAGAAGAGTTCTGTACACTATTTTGTCATGTTGTGACTAAAATCAAATTCAGAAATGTTATGTATACTTGTTCAGGTTTTGACGTTAAACCCATTTATACCGACCATCCATTTTTCATTATTTCTCTATTCATACCACTTATGGCACATGAGTACATGTTATATGTGACTTTATTAGCATCAAGAAAATCACCATTCGCGGCACGTACGTGCCTCGAAAAGCGTGTCCTTTCAGAGCTGTCTCGAATTTTGCGAGAATTTTACGTGCTAAATTTAGATTTGGCGAGACGATTCCAACGGTGAAATCCGTTTCATCATTAGAATCTAGAATAAATTTCGGATTTTTAACAGTACAATTTAGTAGCGGGAAATTACAGATTTGCCCTTTTCCATGAATTGAATTTCTCGGGTCTTCTGAGCGGAAACGAGACTAATTTATCGATCCTGTCGATACTAGTCTTAGGTCGAGTTATCGTCTTCACAGCACCTAGTCAAATACAAATTCTCCACTCGGTGGTTGAGCAGTGTCGTCACTAGCGAATAACCGGCCGCTGGCGGCAGTCACGTCGTTTTCATTTAATTTTATCGCGTTTGAACCCTCATTGTCGTTTACAAGGATCCTTAAACTATGATGTACGAATCACAGTGTTAGGAACAAAAATCACGAAGTACGCCCTTTGTGAGCAATGGCTACGCGTGGCGCTTCTTCTGTTGCGGCAGGCCCTCGTCGCGGCGTAGCTTTGCTATGCCATGGCATACCCGAGGGGTGCCTTTTTGGCCCCTTGGCCTCGCCGTGGCTAGGCATCCCACGCTGCGGCAAGGCATCCCACATGTTGCGTAGGTGCGCAGCGGTGTGACGGTTCCTGGCGTAGGCGTGAGGAGCCCGAACCACACCGACTGCTTTATTTTGCGATTTTCAAAATCCTCAAAATCTGGCTGAAAATCATGAGAATCGCTGATAACATCCCCAAAAATTAAGTCCCTAAGCCATGAAAGGCAGGCAAAAGCATCAGGTAGGAATGGGTTTTTCTATTGAACATCAAATCTGACTTTTAAGGTTTGGTTAACACCTTAAATCCCTTTGAAACTCTTTGCCACTGCTTCCCTTCTTCCTCCTTGATCACTTGGAAACCGAGGAAATGGGATGATCTCTCCCACGAAAACCTTGATTTCTCCTCAACCTAAGCTCTTCTCTCTCTCTTTTGTCTCAAAATGTTTTTTACTCAAATGAACATTACAAGATAAATGTGGTCTAATATCCTTACCCTTCTTAAGGCCGTGTTTGGCTTCCTCATTAAATCCCATTTCCATTTTCTCACTTAAAAACACTAGTCTCCTTATTTGCACATTCACTTATCATTTTATTTCACATTAGCATTTAAACATCATTTGACATAGGTCCTTATTTTCTAATTTCAATTTCCTTTTCCTTGGGTTATTTAAGTTCGATCAATTTCTCATTTTAGCATATAATATTTAATCATATGCTCACATATTCATTTCACTTTTCACAATTTAACAATTTATCAGTTTTTCCTGAAAAACCCAAGTTTGGTTCAATTCATACCCGGAATATATAATAAAATTATTATAAAAATTGTAGGGTATTTTTGGGGCGTTACATGCCCATGATGGGCTTGTTTTATTTTACACATCATCCCAACAACTCAAGCATAAAGTATCATTCATATAGGTGAATGGACTGTGCGACCTGAAGCACATCGATGGTGGGAGCTCTAATACAAACCTATCCTAGGCCATATAGGAGACATTAACCTCATAAGGGTAAGTCAGTGCTTATTTACCCCAAGTATCTTTCATAATACACACGATCAAGTATAATTCAATCCCTCAAAGAATCACCTCAGATCTGCACAATTAATATTTGAAGTTATTTCAGAAAAAGCTTTATCAACAAAATAATATAGGCGGGTGAATCATAAATGTAGAGTGTATAAGCAAAAAGATACTTTTTCTTTAAGCCCTCATACAGTGGATTTTAGTTAACTAGCATTTCTAGGAATGCTTCGTTAAGCCGAATCATTCCATGACTATGGGATACATCCTAAGATAACCAACATCAACTCATCACATCACGATATAGTCAAAAGTCACAAAGGGTAAAGTAAGATGAAATCTGAGTATATAAGGATTTAGAATCCTAGCAAAGAAACCGAGATTCATTCTCTTGCTTCTTAGTTGGTCGTCTAGCATATATAGTATGAAATGTATATTATGGTGGAACATTTATTTTATTGTACAAATTGAAAGAGTGTATGCCTTGCTCTAAATTGTAAAACAAATAACACCATATGAGTCTTAGTCTTGTCGCTCTGAAAGTGCCAAACCTGAAACTTTTGTCTTTACATTCCACGATGTTGGACAACAAGTTCCATACTTAGCTTCCTCTAAATAGATACATGAATGGTGGCGTAAGGCATTCATGTAGATTAAAACAAATAATCTCATCTTGATTCTTATCAAGGTGACCTAGTAAGTGATAAGATGACCAAAGTTGCTCCCACTATGCCTCAGTCCTCTAAATTAAGGTCTCATCTCTACTCGCCCCCACAACGCTAGAGGCGACTACTCATGTGAGGGAGTCAATAAAGTCTATCGACATACATTATTTGAATTGTGCTAAGCGGCATTTTCAACATATTCCCAAAAAAAAAAAAAAAAACAAGCGAACCATGTGAAATGCTCTTTATCTTATTGTAAGAAGATCACAAGTATTTTGTTCCATTCAATCACATCCTACATAAGCCTAAGGATCTCACGTGCCTCACAAATTCATCCTTGGCTATTGGTTTAGTAAATAGGTCTACTACCATCTCATTAGTAGGAATGTGTTTTAGAACCACTTCATTTTGCGTGATCATATCTCTGATGAAATGATATCTAATATGGATATGTTTAGTCTTACAATGATATTTCGGATCCTTAGCATAAGCTAATGCAGCCTTCTTTATTCTGATAAGAATCATAAGGTGAAAATTGTTTTAACAGCCTATGTCTTGTAAAACTTTCCTCATTATTGCTTCTGTATGGCAGGAGCAAACTATGTCTGCTTCCATATTTGATAAGGCTATACAAGACTATTTCCTACTACCCCATGATATTGCACAATCATTAAGCAAGAAAGCATATCCAGACGTTGATTTGTGTTGATCAGGATCGCCTCCCCAATTAGCATCCGTATAACCAATCAATCTTAAATCTCTCCCTTGGTAGCACAACACATAATCTGCAGTTCCTTTTAGATATCTCAAAATTTTCTTCACTGTCATCTAGTGTTTTATACCTGGATTAGATTGAAATATGCTTGCTACCCCAACAACATAGCATATGTCTGGACGTATGCACATCATGACATACATCAGACTTCCAATAGCACTGGAGTAAGGTACTTTGGACATTTTTTCTTTCTCTTCAGGTGACTTGGGACACATATCAAGACTAAGGTTCAAATCTCTCTCAACAAGGGTGTCCATAGGCTTGCTATCATTCATTTGGTAACGCTTCAACATTTTCTTTATATACGTTTCTTGAGATAACCCAGGAGGTGTTTTGAGCGATCCCTTAGGATCTTAACACCAAGTACATAGCTAGCCTCCTCCATGTCTTTCATTTCGAAATTTGATGATAACCACTTCTTGGTCACATTTTCTGTTCCTTATCATTTCCATTATTAATATGTCATCGACATAGCAGGATAAATTATGAAGTGCTATTTGAACGTTTAATACACACACAATGATCCTCTTCTGTCATTGTAAAACCATCTTTCAACATGGCTTGATGAAATTTGAGGTTCCATTGTCTTGAGGCATGTTTAAGACCATAGATGGATATTTTGAGCTTGCAAACTTTGCCCTCATGTCCTTTGAGCTCGAAGCCTAAAGGTTGATTCATATAGGTTTCTTCATCGAGCTCTCTATTAAAGAAAGCAGTCTTAACGTTCATTTGATATAATTCTAGATCCATTCTTGCGATAATAGCTAAAATGAGGCGAATTGATGCGAACCTAACTACAGGCGAGAAGGTCTCTTCATAGTCAATTCCTTTTTGTTGTGTGTAACCTTTAGCTACTACTTGAGCCTTATATTTGTTAATTGTCCCATCCGCCTTGTGTTTAATATTGAGAATTCACTTGTTCCCAATGGTCTTACGACTGCGGTAAATCGACGAATCCAGGACTAGTTTGATTCCATTGAATTCATTTCCTCTTTCATAGCTTCAAACCACTCTTTAGCTTTAGGACTAGAAAGAGCTTGTTGTATTGTTTTGGACTCTTATTCATCATGAACAATCATGAAAGCTTCCCCCTCAATCTCAAAGCAACGACGGGGAATTCTCTCACGATTACTACGTTGAGGTTGAGATTGTTCATGATCTTACTCCATAGGTACATGATCTAGCAAATTGTCACTTCCACTCGCTTCAAGTGGGGTTAGACTTACTATGTTGTCTAGTCCTGTAAGTGTTGAATAAATGATTCTTACACCCTCACCGACCTCAGAACCTTCCATTTCATAGAAATGAGCATCCCTATCTATCTCACCTCATCCCAAAAAGTCCTCTTTCAAGAATATAACATCTCGTGACTTAATTTCTTTTACACTTCCATTTATATCTTCCCTTAAGAAGATATATCCTTTGGAGGGCTTTTAGTATCTTATGAAGATACATTTCTTCCCCTTAGGACCAAGCTTCCCATATTCATAAGAAACATTATGAACATAAGCCGCACACCCCCATGGGCGCATAACGTTCAAATTAGGCATCATGAACCTTTTTGTTATCTGCTGACAGGTTTTATAACGTGTTTAGGGTATAATAAAGAAAATAAATGTCTGATTTTGAATAAAATAATGCTAAATATAAAATAAGCAAATATCGGAATTTATCTGAGGATTTAGGGACCAAATTAGTAATTTTCCCTCAAGGCCCTAAAAGGTCGTATAATTAAGAAGATTATATGCTAATATAGAAATATTGAGAAATTAAATTGCAATTAGAATAAAAAGGAAGGACCAAATAGCAAAATGGAATTTGATGTCAAATTTTGGATAAAGCGAAACATAGCCTTAGCAAATATCTTATTTTGGTATAAGAAGTTAGGGCATTCGGATAGAAAGAGAGAAGAGAAGAGAAGAGAAAGAGAAGAAGAAGGAGGAAGAAAGGATGAAGAGAATAAGAAGAGAAGTTCAAGAAACCAGATATGGAAACTATAGTATGAATTTGTATGGATTTTTATAGATTTTTATGGATTACTAGTATGGAAATTCCACTTTGTCTAAGTAGTGAAAGAAAAATCCTATCAGAAATATTGTTGGTGGGTATAGATGAGTTTCATGGGCTATAAATGTGTTTTTGGTTGAGTTGGTTGTAGTTTAGAAGGAAATTTCCGGTGAAAATTGGCAAATCTGGCCATTTACGCATTATTTCGTATGAGGTGCCGCCCTAGGTGGAGGTCCTACGCTTAGGCGGAGCAAGCCCGAGTTTTACGAGATTTTGGTCCGCCTAGGCGTAGCAATGCTTCACCTAGGCGAACATCTCCTCCTAGGCGTACTTGCTAGTCCTGTTTTGGTTCATCTCTTCCGTTAATTCTAACAATCTTCCATTGGACTAATGAGGATCCTAATAAGTGAATGAAAGGGTTCGTCTGATATAAAAATTATATGAAAATGTTAAGTACACAAAGTGTAAATGCATCAGGTAGTTGGGCAAACATTGTTTCTTGCCCTCATTTGCTAATGTGTTTAAATGTAGTGTTATTCCTTGGTTAAGGGATGACTTATTAAATGATACTTCGTACACCCATACATATGGGATTGACTTAAATGTCCAAATAATGCATAAGTAAGCATATACAAATGTCTACATGATTCATGGGTAAATATGCATGCGGAAATGATGAGAAAATATCGCATATGATTATCGGATAACAATGTTATTCGGGGATATGGGATATATATTGTAAATGAAATAAAAGCAGTTATGCCTTAGAACTGGTAAGAGGGATAGATGGGGCGTGCCTATTAGGGAGAAAAGAGCGTAGCATTGCGATCGAGTAGCGAGTTTGGGTCGTCATAGTGCTTCGGGCCCTTATAGATGGTCATTGTCTTGTCCAGTAATGCGATTGCCTTCGGGCCCTTATAGATGAAGTGTTGTCTCGTCTGTGATACTTGACACGCCGGGTCATATAGTTCATTGTCTCGTACAATAGATTATAGCACAGCCGGGTTCTTTTATAGTTTTTAGTATCCACTTCTAAGGCTATTTTGCATGTATAAAGCATAAGATAAATGGCAAAGGGCTGTCTGAAATGACGCTGACATGATATGAGAAGCATAACATTTGCTATGTGATGATACGTATACGGTGATAAGTCTGAAGCAAAAATGTAAAAAATGAAAGATGATATGGAATGAAACATGATAAGGCGAATAAGTATGATATATGTAGAAGCATATCTATAAATGATAATATTCAAGAAACATGAATAAGCATATGTATATGTAAATGAATGTTACGATTATATCTTGAGTTGTCTAAAGTGTGATGACCCTTGTGAGAATTCGTTCACATGTATTATTTCCACTAATCTATAAACGCTTGCGGGTGTTTCATCAGGTGTAGGTCTGAGAGAAGTAGGAACTAGAAGCACAGGACAATCCACATCGTGACCAAGGCGATACACTACTAAGTGCACATTTAAAGACCTTTTGAATTACATTTTTTGTATATGTTTCGCTTTTGTAAGCAATGTAAAAATTTGTATATGTTGAACACTCCCATTTATGGAGTTTGAATATATTTTGTAATCCGCTGCTATAAAATATATTTCAAGTTAAATGTTTAACAATACATGAATGAACAAGTTAATGGTATGGTAAAAAGTAAAAGATAGTTACAAGTTAAGTGATATCAGAGCACCCCATGTTGGGGGTGTCACAAGTTAGATGGTAAAAAAGGCATGACAACTTTCCATAATTCATATGGAGTGGAAGGAACAAATTTAGATGGAACTCTATTTAGAATGTAGGTTGCGGTCATTAGTGAATCTCCCCAAAAGGAGATTAGCAACTTTGCTTGCACAATCATTGACCTTACCATGTCCAAAAGGGTCATATTCCTTATCTCAGCCACACCATTTTGTTGCGGCATGTAAGGAATGGTTAGCTGTCTAGCTATACCCTTTTCATCACAATATGCTTTAAATAGGTTGGATAGATATTCACGTCTTCTATCGGTCTGTAAAAATTTGATTTTTGTGTTTAATTGATTCTCAACCAATGTACTATAGCTTTTGAAGCAATCCATGTGGCGTCCGATGCGTTACCAGTACTTTCACTTTTACGATATAATTAATTACCAATGCAAATACAAATACGTTTCCAATACCGTAGCTCTATGCCACTTGTTTTTTTTTTTTTTTTATACCATTCAAATCAAATTGCAATTTCTCATTTAAGACGCATTTCACATATTCAATGAAAATATATACATATATACTAATTCAACTTAAAGGGGGCCCATCATTTTTGTTTTCAATACACATTTTCCATTAAATACAGTACATGCCCATTTGGTCCATTTGCCACCTTTATATATTACGGCATTATAAGCCGTTCTAATACCAAAATTTACAAAACAAAATCAGAGTTCACTTTTTCGAATTATAGTTTCAATACAAAAGAAAAATAGTCAAATCAAATTCATGTATGCATGTGATAGAGATTTACTTTTCCTCCGTGTGGCTTTGACGATGACTTTGAATCTTAGCGGCCCTTATCTTCGTACCCATTCTCTCGGTACCTGCGTGATGGTAAAAACAACGCACTAAACATTTTCATGCTTAGTGGTTCTATAGTTCTCTCTTCCATTTCAGTTTAATACAAATCATGCAATTTTTCTAAACCATGCTTTTGAATCTTTTTGAATGATCAATGCAATATAATACATATATTCATTTCATAAACATTCATATACAGTTTATTGATCATTCCAAATATGCACTTTCATATGCAATAAATAATTAAAAACCTGATTCATGCATTTACAATATTTCTTATCATTTCCCTTAATGAATTTAACTGTACTTTTAATGCACGGGATAACGAATCAAACACGATCCGTGAATTTGCGAGCGATAATATATAAAAAAAAGTTTTATAACCTGATGCGGTCTTCTTGGGCTGCGTGATAATTAAAAATCAATTCGTAAGCACTCTTATCTTGTCGTTGGGTACATGGATCGAGTGACATATCATTACGTTCGGCGCAGTACTGCTAATTTGACCCTTATTGGTATACCAATCTATCCTTAACTCAAATTTAATGGTTAACATTCTATTAAGGGCATTCAAATCATTCATAGCACAATACAATATAGCATATACTTCTATATACAATTAATTCATTTTTTTTTCAATACTCATGCAATTTTTCATATGCAATTCATTTCACAATCAATTGAAGCGAATCAATATGCTTTTTCTTATAAATCATTTCAGCAATTCAAATCATATTGAAATCATTCAAACACTTTGGAATTAGAAAGAGAAGTGGAGAACAAACTCCAAAATGGAAATAAGAGAGTCGATGGAGCAGAGACCAAAGAAACTGTTGTACTTTGATTCCAATCCTCGGAATCTCGATCAGTTCGGGCCTTCCTCCTTGTTAGCCCTTATTCCTATACAATTAACAATCATATTATTAGTCGGGTATTCTAGGAGTTCTATTTAGGTTTACCCTTACCTGACTCCCTTCCGATACATTATTCTTTTCATCTTTTTCTCATTTCCTCATCCTTAGACATTCTTATCATTCTATTAGCTAATGAGGCTAGCAATGTTTGCCAACTGACGAGCTTGCTTAGTAGTACAAAACATTTCATATAACTTAATATACTTGTAAGAACACTTCATTCACTTATTAGGATCCTCATTAGTCTAGGATGATGGTTAGATTTAAGCGAGAAAGAGACGAAACTTGTCTTGCCGAGGTTCACCCAAGCGGAAGCGAATGGATGATAGTTTAGATTTAGCGGAAAAGAGGAACCAAAACTGTCTTGCGGGTTGCTAGAAAGCTGGAGGCATGGGCGGATTAGAACAATTAGAATTCGGCCTCGGGTTCCACCCCTGTTTCGAGGAGCTCCTAGGTGAAGGAGCCTCAGCCTAGAGGCGTAAGTGTCTCCCGATCCCGATAAAAATTGGCCATTTTTAGCCCTTGTCACTGGAAATTTTTCCTTCCAAACCAAAACCAACCATGAAATCTTACCCAATATAACCCCAAAATGAACTACAACATTTCAAAACACTTTTAGACCACATTTGAGGTTTTATTAAACCCAAACACAAGTAGAAAGGGGTTTGGTTTTTCTTACCTTAAACCTTGATTTTTCTTTCCTTTCTTCTTCCTCCTTCTTGATCAACTTGTCCTTTGATTACATGGAGAAGAAATCACTAACTCCTTCTCTTCTTCTCTCAACCAAGCCCTAGCTCTATTTCTCTCTCTCTCACTCTCTCTTTTTGCTAAATGTGAGAAAATGGCATTTACTAGACCAAACTTGGTCTTAAGCCTTAAGTTTTCATAAGGCCTTGTTTGGCTTGCCATAAATCCCTATTTCCTATTTTTCTCATTTTAACACTTCATTTCACTTTCATTTTCACTTCATTTCATTTCATTTTCCTTTTAACATTTACACTACTCATTTATGACCCTTAGGTCCTCATTTGACATTTTTACCAAATTTATTTGGCATTTGTAAAATTTTCGGGTTTTTATCATTTTTCGTTTTTAGCCATTTAAAAGCCAGAGAAAATATAGTTTAATTATTTTACACCCTGAACATGTTATAAAACTGTTAGGATATTTTCAAGGCGCTACAATCCAATGCTTTAGATCTATGGGAGATCAAATAAACGTGACCGAATTGAGTGAAATCATCTATAAAAGTGATGAAGTATTGAGCTCCATGTTTTGCCCTCACATTCATTAGGCCACAAATGTTGGAGTGAATAAGCTCTAAAGGAAAACATGCACTCTTGGCTTTACCAAAAGGCAATCTCGTTGCATTTCCTGCCAAGCATTGCTCACATACTGGCAAATATATCTTATCTATAGATCTCAAAAGACCCGACTTTAGCTAATCTCTTTAGGCGGTCCTACCCTATGTGTCCCAATCTAGCATGCCATTTAACATCATTCACAGAAGAACTACTACTTGAATCTCCAATGACAAAAACAAATGTAGTTTTATTGATCGGAATAATATGTAATACAATAAACCGTCTGACATAAATCCATACCCATAAACTACGTTGTCCAGTAATACCTTAACACAATCTTGTTCAAATACAATTTTAAAACCAAGTTTAACCAAAACTACAATGGAAACAAGATTGAGCTGACCTTAGGCGCATAAAGTACATCATGGAATGGCGCAGCATACGCATCAACGATTTGCGGGTTGCCGAGTTCGAGCACGTCAGTGATGTGTTATTTCCTATGTAAATGCTCCTACTTCCCTTTAGAATTCGATGAAAATCCACATATACATTGCGATCCTGCGCTATGTGGTCATTTGCTGTTGAGTCTACAGTCCAATAAGGAACAGTCTCAATCAACATTAAGCAACTACTAACAAATGCATTATGGAAATGAATTTGGTCATATATTACCTTTGGCTCAATGCAATCACGAGCAAAGTGACCAGACTTCCCATAGTTGAAGCGATTCATGTTCCTGCTTTGCTTTCCTATGCCCTTTCCGCGTTTGCCCTTATTTCCACTTAGATTAGTCTTGTTTCCTCCCCTCCTAGGCTTGAAACCTTTCCCTTTCCATTTATTACGTCCTGTGCCGAAAGATCCAACCTTATTGGAATCAGTTATATAAGCCTATCCACTAGACTTATCAGCGAGAAGACAATCCTCATCTAAGTCTACATGTCGTGCGACATCATCAAAAGTTTTGATATTGTCGTTATGGGTAAGGTTTATCCTAAGATGCTCTTAAGCATTTGGAAGAGAGCGAATTACAGCTTGGACCTATTGTTCATCAGTTAACTCGTGGCTAGAACCCTTCAGCTCACTTATCATGTTTGATAATACAGTGAAGTGTTGCCTCATGGTATGATTTGATTGCTTCTTGTAAGTGTCAAATTTCAAAGTTAGCATACCACCAAATTGTATCTTGACAGTGTCCCAAACGATCATGGCTGAGCGATTATTTTCAAAGCGCAACATCATATCATTTCTCATGTTGCTCAACATCAAAATGCGAGTAACTCTATCCTTGCTCTTATAGGCTTGGTATACTTCCATATATCACTTTGTGTTGGCGATTAGTTAATGCCTGGAGCTCGACCATAGAGGCTGCGAGATTGTCTCGGCATATCTTGCTCTTCAGAGTCGCGGATTTGATGCGAGCATCATGAATTTTTGTCATTCGGTTTGTCCCTTGGTTAGTCGCTGACTAATGCTTACAGTGGCGACCATTTCAACTAAGCGGAGAAAAACTAGCAAGCACAAGCCCTGACCCTGAAGTGACTTGTGGCGACCGAACTGACGGGGCCAATTGGCGGATCCGGCCAGAAACCGGGGGCCTTGGGCCGAAGCCGTTAACCAAATCCGTTTATGAATACATTTCATTCTGAAATATTTTGATGATTTCAATTTAGGTTAAGCCCGCCCAAACATTTACATTTAACAAAATGCATTTTACAATGAGGCATTACATGCCTTTCAAAAATGATTTACAAATAGATATTCGAGTTCAAAATGTTTTTGCAAAATCAAAGTTAAAAGAAACATGACATGAATGCACAAGTCGGGCATACTCATAAAATTTCCTTCTTTATGACTTGCTCCTCGATCTTGGGTCCGCTTCGATCACTATCTATCACTCGGTACTGCGCATTGGTAAAATAATGCGCTAAGCATTTTCACGCAGCTTAGTGGTTACATCTAAATCCATTCTTGATTTCGAGTTTAATTCAAATCATGCAATTTAACGATTGGCTTTCAAATCTTTTTGAATGATCAGTATCGATACAATACATATACTTGTTTCATATACAATCATTTATAGTTCATTGATCTGCATCCCTAATATACACTTTCATATTGATAAATCATGCATTAATCAAATCATGCATTTCCTGATACTCTTTTCATTTCAATTGTAAAAACATGCTTTTCAATTCGATATTTCACAATCACCGAATCAATTGATTATGCTTACGATTCATTTGGTACTTCTACAATTCAATTGAGTTACGCGCCTTGAATTTAACCTATGTTTCGGTATACGGGATATATCGGAATCAGGCACGGTCTTAATGAGGCTGCGGGCTGTATAAAAAAATCAATTAGTGAACACTACGTACGGTCCATTGCAGGCTGCTTTGATCAAAGTGACACATCAGCTACAATCGTTCGATATTGCTATTTTGACCCACATTGGTATACCAATCTATCCTTAATGCGAGAAATAAACGGTTCGCATCCTATTAAGGGCGTTGAATCCTTTATATGAAAATATAGTACAATATGTACGTTTGTATAAACGATTCCGTTTTCAATAATGCGATTGTCATACGGAAACATTTCACAATCACTTTTCTCAAATCAATTAAATCAATTCAATATGCTTTTCTTATGCATTTAGAACGAATAGTTTCAAATCTTGAGCTTGAGAATGATAGAACAAACATGCACGAAACTTGGAAACAAAGGGAATAGAAGTCGGTGGGAACAAAACCAAAATCGTCGCTTTGATTCAGATCTTCGGAATCTCGACTTGATGGAACTTTCCTCCTTGTCGAGCCCACTGTCAATCTGATGACAATCACGTGGTAGGTTATTTTAGGAGTTTTGGTCGAGAGGGTTTATGTCTGATACCCTTCACTTGAAAATTTTCTAGGGATACATGAGCCATAATTTGCTCATGCTTCCTTTGAAAATTTAGCTATGAGTCTATTTTTTAGTTGGAGTGGAATCATCTCATTTGGATCACCCCGAGCTGAGAATTCGACATTTTAATGCCAAATTGGTCGGTATGCAGCTCACCGGTTACCTCACATTATTCCAAATTTCGAGGGTCTTAACTCCATAATTTGCTAATGGTTCCTTCTACTCATTTTAAGCTATGGTTCTAAGGTTTCTTCTCAAACTATATCCATCGATTTGGATCACCAAAACTTCAGTTATTACATTTACATCAAAGCTACTCTAATTTGCAAAACAAAATCATATTGTTCTTGCACATAGCTCCACTTTGACAAATTTTTGGGCACTTTGAGGTAACAATTTGCATACACTTCCTTCAAGTAAATTATTCTCCAAGAATTCTAGTTTACCCAGAATTTTGAATCACACAATTTGGATGAGTGAAACTCGAGCATGACCCTAAATACGAAAACTATTGAAACACATGCTTGTTTGAGCTGGAGCGCTAAATTTTATCAGAAGCAGAGCATCCACTTCAGCAATTTAAAGATTCAATGGGGGTCCAAATATGGGTATACCTATTTTAGGGAGATTTGTTCTCCTAGACGTCTAGTATACCTAGAAATTTGAATCACTCAATTTGGATGAGAAATGGCCAAAACAAAAACATGGGTTTGAAAATTTTTTGATAGCATCTCTTTTAAAAATCATTTCCTCTATACAAAACTCCTTCATTTGAGGACCACAAACAAAATCAGCTTACAAACTGAACTGAAATGCGGCAAAAATCCACGTTTATTTTCATGGGTTGTACGGCAAAGTCAAAATCGCAAAGGAAAAATAGGGCTTGTGTTCTTACCTTGAATCACTTGATTCTCTGCCTTTATTTCAGCTCTTCTTAACTTCCTTCTTTGAAGCTTGGTAAGCTTGAGATTCTCATCAATTTCTCTTCTTCTCTCTAAACCCTAGTTTTCCTCTCCCCAAGCTCTAATACGGGAGGAGGTGTTGATGATGTTCCTATTCAAAGAAGATACGAAATGTTTCTCTTCTATAATCAAATGTGACTTGGTCACTTAATCCAATAAGGCCTTGTTTTGCCCAATTCATTTTGCCTTTGTCAATTTTGACTTAAGTCCCTTTATTTGCACTATCACTTCCCATTATTCACACTTAAACATTTATTCTTTATTACTTATGACCATAGGTCTAATTTTTGTAAAATTCCTATTTTGCCCTTTTTCACTTGGTGTTCTAGGTTTCAATATTTTAAATCCAACATCAAATATGATCAATATTCATTTAACAATTTTTTTGGAAATACCCAAGTTTGGCTCAATTTATACCCTAATATATAATAAAATTATAAAAAAAATTATAGGATATTTTTGGGGTGTTACATGACCCATAACATGTCACAAAGTTCTAAATCAAACAATAAAAACTTAGTGTTGTCGAAGAAACAAAAGGTTACTAAACTAAGACCAATCAATTTCTCCTAACATATGTAAGACCCGTGAAAATTCCAATTTTAATGTATTGTAATTCGGTAAAAATCGAAATTTAGATACCGGATGTGGCTTGGACTTCGCCATTGGAATCGTCTCGCGAAATCTAGCTATAGCGTCGATTTTAAAGTGAATTATGAGACAATCGGAATTTACACGTTTTTCGAGGAAACGAGCGTCGTGTAGGACACTTGGGAGCACTTTGGAGTGGCGCGCGATTGTGCCGCGTGTCAACACGATTCGATCGACTTGAGCTCAAGGTGGGGAGCAGTGGGCCAAGCGTGGCGTGATCTTGGGTGGGTGGAAAAGTCGAGTAGTTGGGTTGAGTGGATAAGAAATCATTTGACAGTGGGAGATGACATGTGGCAGGGAATGAAAATGAGAGAACTTTCTTCTCCATTCTTTAGCGAGACATGCAGAAAGGTGTTGGGAGAGGTGCTGGTTTTTTCAAAATGGAGGGTTTTTAGTGAGAGAGTGTGCGACTTCTCTAAGATCGATCTATCAGGCTGTCGGTTGCCCGGGCGAAGGAAAGTTGCTGCAGCGAGGGAAGCCCGCGTGAGCCTTGGGTTTGGGAGAGTTTTGATGGCTTCCAGTAGGGTAGGGGTTTTATCACCACTTGATTCCTCTTGTTTAAGTGTTTTGTTAATGGTTGAGTTTATTTGAGGCGAAGTGAGTGGCCGTTTAGTGCATTTGAAGCTTGGAATTTGAATTGTTGGAAAATGTTGAACCCGTGTGAGCTATTTAGGGATTGATTTGGGTGATTGTTTCATAATTTATACCATAAATTATGTTTTGGCGAGTGCGTGTAAGGGTGTGATGGCCATGGAATTGGAGTTCCACAGTGGGCCGATGTTTGGTGAGTGGGGCTGCGCTGAGACCCGACCATTTGTTCTGCCCCCAGGCCCGATAAAAGCAGTCCGGTTCATATGGTGAATTTAAAACGTCCATGTATTGTGTGCTTGAAATTGTTTGAAGTGAATGACTTGAGTTGGTTGATTAAAGAAATTAATAGGTTAATGCATGGATAATGTTAACATAATTACAATTATATAAAAAATATAATTGTGTGTGTGAAACCATTGGAAATGGAATGATGTATATAGCTTAAATTAATTTGTAAATTTGGATTGTTGGTTGATAAACATTGAATAACATGTTTGAGGTGCAAATTTGAGAATATTGCATAATTGATGTTATTGATTAAAAATAGAGTAACATGTTGTAGTTTAATTTATGTCAATATATGCATGATGATGTATTGGCATGTGTTGTATAAATTGTGTTGAAATGGCGTAATGCGTTTAAGTATGCGCGGGGTAGCTTTAAATTAGGTGTGTGTGGATGACCTTGAAAGAAAGAAATAAAACGAACATGGATTACGAAGGTATTTCAATGGATGATTTTAGGAGAATGGTGTTGGGAGATGGTCACTCTGATTCACAGCGTCGGAGGGCCCATTGTATTGTTTGGAAGGTTACCGGCCGTTCGCATGAAGGGTGATCCTATATTTTTGAAATTCGGTGGTGTGTTTCCGAAACGGCGTGTTTTGGGGGAAGGAGCGAAAGCGGTGTTTTTTCTCATCGTGACTTAGGCAAGTGTGAGGGGGTCGGTGGGGACTTGAGAGCGTGGGTTTGAGACATGAGCATTAGTAGGATCGCGTATTTCTTGGTGTGTGTTTACATTGAATCGTTGCGTATGCGTTTAGGTGGGGAGATGCTTGCATTTAAGGGTAATTACTCTTGAGCAATAGCTCACTGCAATCGAATGTTCGGGTATAGGGGAGCGTTAGTGGATCTGACTCGTCTTAAGTAGATTTTGAAGAAAAGTAGGGTTGTGGGCATTGATGTTTTTAATTCATAGCATTGTATTGGGGAATATTTATGTGGTACAATATGTGTTTGTACATGAGAAGTAATGTAATAAGCTGGCGAGCTATTGGAATATAGTTGGGTGTGATGATAAGTATTGGTGTATGGAAGTACGAAATGGCTATTTTACTTGGGTATGGGTCGAGATCTGGGGACCGTATGGATTTTTCGCGGGTTGACGGGTTGTCGTGAGACCTTTGGTTTTGGGCGTCATGACAATAAGCTTGGATTGATTTGATTAAGAATTTAAATTTCTTGCCCCGTGTTGGATTCTTTTTAAAAATATTATAAATAAAAATAATAATTGGGGAAACAATAAAGGTGAAAGAATATTTAGGGGATTATGGTTTTTTTGCCATGTAATTTCCACCTAACCAATTAAAAATAAAAACAAAAAACAAAAGCCCAAAAATCAAATCCCTCTTACCCCGAAACCCTATCATCCCCCTAATTTGTTCCTGTCTCATCTCTTCTTACAGAGAACATCTAACCTCTCTCCCAGAAACCGTAGCTCTTTGAACATTTATAAAATCATTAAACATTTGTAAACTCCATGATTGTTTTTGGAGTTTTTCATTCTGGATACAATAGCAACTGATACAAGTGGAAGCAGAGAGTAGAGATATTGTCTCTCCATCCTAACCTCAATTTTCTCTTTGTGCTTAAGGTATAATTTTTTTTTTTAGATATTTTCTTCAAAGTTTTGAGGCTACTCATTGTGTTCAACATTTTGTATACAAAACCAGTGGAGCAAGTTTTTTTTTTTTTTTTTTTTTTTTTTTTTGTTGAAATGTTAAATGTTAATATTGGAAGATGAATGCCAAATGTTTGTTAAATGCTCCAAAGGTTCATACAGAAATGCCAAATGTGAGAAAAGCTAGGTTGAGTGAGAAATAAGGTGTTACATCCTCACTCTAAACTATTCACAAGTCCACTCACTTTATTCCTTTAGAAGAAAGTTGTGTTGGTTTCCAATTCACATCTGGTTACATGCAGAATATATGGAAAATCTTGTTCTTAATGTGGAAATGAGTTTTTTTATTTCATTTCTCTTTTGCCTAAGTTGGGCTTCACTACCTTTTAGTGATCAATCAATTCCATCTTGTTTTTTTTTCTTTACTCAAGTAGGCACAAATTTTTAATATAAAAGTAAGCACACATGAACTTACTCACCTTCAAAGTATGGTACTATAATATCTTTTTTTTTACAATATACTAACTTGTAAAATTCTAAGTAAACTATGTGTGTTAAAAAATGTTTTTTAATTTTTTTAAAATTTAAATATTGTGTATCATAAGTATATTTAGTTTGTTTCTAATTGGGTTGGGTAAATAATGAAATGTGAAGATAAATGTAATAGGTTAGATTTTAACCCAGAAAAAGAAGAAAAAAAAAAGAGTCGGCAATCAATGGATTCTTTTTTAAAAAATAAAATTTAAAATATTAGAGTTGAAACAATAATTAGAGAATTAAAACAATTTTTGCCAGGTAAGTGGATATGAAATGTCTCGTAGACTAAAAAATATTCCTAAAAAACCCTAACCTCTGTTTTGTTATTTCTCTTTTCAGTTCTCATTCTCGCATCTTCCTTTCAAGAGCATCCATTACTCGCAATGAACGGATTGTACTCGAGAGCAAGGATCCAATGCTCGACATAATAAAGTCAAGATGATATAAGTAAACAATTACCCTTTTTCTTGTAGTGGTATGGTGTTTATGTTCATGTTTTCGTTATGTGATTTTTAGAGTTTATAATTACACAATTTTATTAGTATCGAATCAACATAAGGTCATCGATTCATATTTCTTTGATTCTATAATATTAGGTTAAGAAATGAAGACTTACACCACTTTATTATGTTATATGAATTGTGAAATCATCAGTTATCCAAATGGTGTATGTTATATTTGTTCTCCTACAAAGGTTGTTGTGACGAATACTGATTCAACATTTGATGAGTTGGAAGCAATTGTATGTCAATCATTATCAATTGATCGCTTGTAAACTTAGTTAAAAATGAGTTTTCGATATCTAATATTTGGGTCAAACGAGATCATTAATTATATTCAAGTACCTATAAAAAATGATAATGATGTCAGGGGAATGGTCATTGTTGTAGCACAAGCACCACAAGCAGTATTCATTGAAATGTACTTGTAGACATGTCCTATAGAGTATCATGCAGTGTCAATTGGTTGCAGACAAATAGAACAAATAGTTGAGGAGAACATGTCTCCATTGCGCTATGATAGGCTCCCCTGTTGATTGCCATAATTATGAGAAAGATGTTGAACCAAAAGTAAATTCGACAATGGTCACTCAATCAGTGATGCTAATGGATGAAAATTTTGTTGATATCCCTATTGAAAATGATAATGTTGATCAATTGCTTCGTGCATATCGTTGCAAAACATATAGTATGTTTGAGATAACAAAATACATCGATCCTCATACGTGTCTACCTTAAACTATCACAAGACCACTCTCAATTAGACTCTACATTGATTGCAAGAGAGATACAAAGTGTAGTCTTACCATGATGTTTTTGACTCCATCAAATTAGACTCTACACTCCATCAAATAGTGTAGGATAAATTTGGCTATAATGTTCATTATATGAGGGTTGGGAAGCAAGGAGAAAAGTAATTGAGAAAGTTTTTGGTGATTGTGATGAGTCTTACCATATGCTACCTAAGTAGTTGAATATCCCCCAACTTACTAACCCCCGGACGAAGATTGTTTGGAAAACATCTGCACTAGCCTTCGCTCATGGCAATGTACGTTTTATGCGTGTCTTTTGGACTGTTGGAGCTTGTATTGAAGGGTTTAAAAGTTGTAGACCATTAATTCAAATTGATGGTACTTTCTTATATGGCAAGTGTAGCATACAGAAAATCTCTAGCAGTTTCTGCGTGTTGAGTGTAAAATAAATTAAATTATATTTTTAGGAGTTTAAATGGCTAAAAATAAAAAAAATGATAAAAGCAGAAAATTTTACGAGCCAAATTAATTTGGTAAAAATGTCGAATAATATAAGTCATGATGGAGTAATGTAAGTCTTAAGAAGTATAAATGAGATTAAATACATAGGAAATGAAAGTTAAATGAAGCTTTAGAATGAAAAAAAAAATGATGTTGATTGTTTATTTCAGTTTTGGGGGTTGCTCTAAGTTGTTATATGGTTGTTTGGATTGGTGTTGAAGAATTTTTGTATAAAGGAAATGTTGGGTTTTTAGGGAGATGCGTCGAATTCTTCAAAACCGTGTTTTTTTTTTTGCCATAACTTGGTCATCACTCATCAGTGAGTAGTTCAAATTTACTAATTAAAAATTGTGCTTCTAGGAGAACAAATCTGCCTAAAATAAGTATATCCAAATTTGGAACCCATTAGACCTAGAAATTCATCAAAGTGAGGCTCTATTTTCGGGTTAATTCTAGTTCAGTTATGATACAATTTTGGTGTTTCGGAACGGTTTTGGTATTTAGGCCATAAGTTGAGTTTCACTTATCCAAATTGAATGATTCAAATTTTTAGATAAACTAGATTTCTAGGAGAACAAATTTACTTGAAATAAGTGTATCCAAATTTGGACTCCATTAGACCCAGAAATCCGTCTAAAGGGAGCCTTGTTTTTGAACAAATTTTGGTTATGTGTTGAAAATAGAATAATCCCGGATGTTTAGGACACATCACGGAGGCAGTCTTTAAAATTGGATGATTAATTTACGAATAAAATATATTTATAGAGGAACAATGGACTTGAAGGAGATTTGGGTAAATATAATATTTGTTCTAGAAAATTTTTACAAGTGAAGGTGTGTTGGGCGACTTTCTTACAACTAAACTAAATAGATCCAATTGATGATTGTTAATTGTATTAAAATAGATGACGAAGAGGAAGCCGGGTGTCGAATCGAAGTTGAAATCAGAAAGTACAAACTTTTGGTTTGTTCTTGGCTCTCTCTTTTGTTTCATTTTTGAGTTTGTTCTCCATTCAATCTCTTCTTATTTCAGTTTTAGGAGTCATTCCTATTATTGAAATGATTTTCAATAAAGTGCATAATGAAGTGTTTTAATTGATTTGAAACAATTAATTGTGAAATGATTGCATATGAGAAAAATTGCATTAATATTGAAAAATGAATTATTTGTATATAGATATATATACTATATTGTATTCCTAGCATGAATGATTTGAGCAGCATGTAATAGAATGTTAACCATTAAATTCGAGTTGAGGATAGAGTAGTATACGATAGGAGTCAAATTAACGATGTCTGAGCAGTAATGATGTGTCACTTTCCGTCATTAGCCAGTGAGACCTTACTTTCTGATATAAGCAAAATGTTTTTATACTGACTTATGACGCGGCGGGGCCGTGCAGTGATTATTTATCGCATGTAGCATAGGTTAAATTTGTTTAAGGGCAAAATGATAAGAATATTTGTGAAATGCATTATTTATGTTTTGAATGATTTATTGCATATGAAAATGGATAATTGGAATGATCAATGAACCGTAAATGAATGTATATGAAATGAATATATGTATTGTATTTGCATTGATCATTCAGATCAAGCATGGTTTAAGAAAAAGTGCATGATTTAACAAGGCCCGAAATGAAAAGAGAGTACTATATAGAACCACTAAGCATGAAAATGCTTAGCGCGTTGCTTTATCATCGGCAGTGCGAGTAAACATGTACGAAGGCGTGAAGCGAAGTAGTGAATTAAGTCATTGTCAAAGTTACGGAGGATAAGTAAAGCTCACATCACATGCATACATAAATTAATCGACTCATTTTATTTTTAAAGTATTATGAAAATTGAACTTTGATTATGTTTTGTAAATATTTGGATATTGAAAATGGCTAATAATGCTGCATTGTATAAAGGTGGGAAATATACCAAATAAGCATGAAATGCAACATCAAATGAAAAAAAGAGTTTTTTGATCAAATGATGGACCCCCTTTATGTTAAAGTGGTATTTATGTATATATATTTTCATTGAGTATTTGAAATGTGTTTGGAAAAGTAATTGTATTTGGATTATTCGAAGTGATTAAAAAAAAAAAAAAAGAGTGAGGACCTCGTCCGAGTCGAGTTCGTACCTCAGTCGAAGTCGGGTAAGGCGGCGCTGACGAGTCACGGCAAATAAGGAAAACCAGTTGCTACATCTATTGATCCTAATGGAAACATATTTCCTCTTGCCTTTGCAATAGTTGAGGAGGAATCCATGCATAATTGGTCTTGGTTTTTTACTGCTTTAAGAACTCATGTCACTCAAAGAGAAGGAATATGCTTGATTTCTTATCATCATGAAGGAATAAATGATGTTGTAAGAGATGTTGCTACTAGATGGAACCCATCGCATGCACACCATCGTTATTGTCTTAGACATGTGGTTAACAATTTTAATGAGAATTATAAGAACAAAGTCCTAAAGGACTTGGCATACAAAGTTGGATGTCAACATCAACCACGCAAATATGAAAAGTGTATGGAAGAGATTAAAAGGTTGAATGATAAAAGTGTTGGATGGTTTGCAAAGATGGACACTAAAAAGTGGACCCAAGCATATGATAGTGGATTTCGATATAGGTTGACGACAACAAACATTGTCGAATGCATAAATGGGGTACTGAAAAGGGTTAGGATGTTACCTATCACTGCACTTGTACAGGCGACTTTCTATCGATGTGTCACATATTTTGAGAATCATCGTGTAGAGATAAGGGCTCGAATTGCAAATGGAGATATGTACACTACATATGCCATGAATAAAGTTACAAATTATGAAGCAAAGGCTAGTGGACACTCTGTTAGAATCTTCGATCGAGAGACTGAGATGTTTGATGTGACTACTACAACTCATGGGTTCCATAGCACCTCTTCATTAGCAGTTGTGCAAAAAATGGATCGACTTCAAGGATCCTCTAGTTTTGATGTGACATAGTTACCCCCTCGAGGTATGAGGGAACGAAGGAATCAAGGGAGGGATAAAACACGGTCAACTAGGGTACATATGCAAAGAGGTGTAGTCTCTCATGGGAGTTGCAATGTGGACATATTATCATCAAGCCCATGGCAATCACATCCTTCATTTTCTAATGAGGGGGTGACATAATTGCATGTCAACCCACCACCTCATACAGAGTTCACCATGCTTAGTGAAGTACCTTAGTGTGCATAGACATCTTTAGAGTTACCATCAAATATTGAGGATCCAAAGCCATTTACTCCATTACCAACACCTTTGATTATGCCATCACCTCAACCATTAGATCAGGGCAGGCTAGATGAGACAGGCGTGGGCGAGGCGAGAGTGGTGGGCGAAGGACAAAAGAGCGAGGCGAGGATTAATCGGCGTACGTGAGTCGCCGATATATCACAGATGCAAATATATAATAGGCGACCACAACGAAAGAAGAAGGTTCCTTCATGTGGCACACATTAGTGGTTTTATATATGAGTTAGATGACCTTTGTACTTGGATTCTTTACATTTTGGACAATTTCTACTTGGATATATTTTGGATATTATCATACATGACATGTTTTATTGTAATTATTTATGAGCTTATTTTAATATCAAAATTTCAATCATTAGGTACCTTATTGATTTTGAACTAATGGTATATAGATTTATGTTTGGAGGACACTTTTTATTTTGGTATCTATGAAATGTTTATCATGAAATATTGCTGATTTATTTTGGTATTTTTAAGCTATGATTCATGTATTTTACACTGAAATCGTGTTTTGAAAACACGATTTCACAATTTTACATTGAAGTCGTGTTTTCAAAACACGATTTCTGTTATCTTGACCGTGTTTTGAAAACCGACTTCAAGAATTTAACAATGAGTCGTGTTTTAATACGATTTCAAGAGCCACACATTGAAGTCATGTTTTTCAAATCACGATTTCACAAATTTATACTTGGCGGAGTGTTTTGAAAACACGACTAATTACTACTTAAAAGTCATGTTTTCAAAACACAACTTCACAATTTAACACTAAAGTTGTGTTTTCAAAACATGACTTCACAATTTACACTAAAGTCGTGTTTTCAAAACACAATTTCACAATTTTACACTGAAGTCGTGTTTTCAAAGCAAACTTCCTGATTCTAATTTATGTAAAACTTAGAAAATTCAAAATTTTAAAAAAATGGTAAAATGGTAAATTTCGGTTAAAAAACGAAAATTTTCTAGATCTTGGAGTAGAAAGCGGTTTATGCGTTTGGAATGGAGTCTCACAAAGGATTTAGCTACACATCGAATTTCGTGATGAATTGACGGTCGAATTTCACGTTTTCAAGAGCACACGGTGTCGGGTGTAGTAAAGCGGCTGTGAAGACATGTGATGTGAAAAAAAGTCACCTCGCATGCTTTCATGTAACACGTGTTGCGTGTTAGAAAGAGGATGGAGATTAATGGCTTACATTAAGCCAAGTGTCAAAATCCCGAGATAAAAAGGAACGTAGATGGAATTTTGAAAGGTTAAAATGAGAATAGCAAAAGATGAGCAGTTTTCTTCTTGATTTGAAGAAGAAAACTGATGCCGATAGAAGGTTGGAATTGATGCGGTAGGTTGTTGTTTCAATTTGAGAGAAAGAGAAGGAGTGACTTCTCTCTAGATTTCGCCAGACCGGACCGTAGGTTCTCGGCAGACAAGAAGCGAAGTCGATCTGCGCGATGAAGGCTTCTGGCGTGGACAGATTTGGTGTGGAGTTAGACAACTCGAGAGGTAGGGGTCTTCTCTACTTAATGTTGTTCTTTGGCTAAGAGTCATGTGAATGGTTATGGATGATACGAGGCTTGAATTATAGTGTTTTTGTCTCAAAATACTTGAACCAAGTGAGAAGATCCCTAGTGTGGCGTGAGCAGTCGCAGACCACTGGGGTTTCACATTCCATGTGATGACAATGTGATTTTTGTGTGTTTTGGGTGATTCAAATGAATTACTTGATTGGTTAATTAGCCTATGTGATAATTTTGGTGTTATTGGTTTCCAAATTGAATAACATGATTTATGTGGAACAAAAGTACTCATTGTACTATATATTTTATATTAGCATGAATATTTTAGATTAACTCAATGCAATTTCTATACCTTGGGCAACCTAGAATATTAGGTGTGAGTGCATGACATAAAAGAAAACAAAAACGAAAATGTTTGTGAAAGGAATTTTGAAGGAAGATTTTCCGAAGAATTGCCTTGGAGAGTGGTCCAACAGTTCATCTTGGAGGTTGACCCATGACAATTCGGAAAAATGATCAGTGATTAGCCTCGGAGGTAGTGTATATTTCTGAGATCTCGGTAGTAAGTTTCGAGCAAGCTGTTTTGAAAGCGTATTTTCTCGCATTTGACTGGGCATGTGTGGGGAGTGGGGTGAGGACTCAGACATAAGTTGGGCATGTGGGCGATGGCGTATTTTGTGATGTGTATATATAAGGTATTGAGAAAAATATAAAGAGAGGCCTTCATTGTGTAGTATCGCTTGTCAAGTAATAAGGAGTGTACCCTAGAATGCGGAATGTCGATCCATAGGAATGGGGATGCTAAGTACAAAAGAGTATAATGCTTCTCACAATATCGAACTAACAATTGTGAGAGTAAAACGAGAATTTAAACTAAACTAATGAGAATTTCTAAATCTAACTAATGAAGATATAACTAAAGATTTGAGATGATAAATTCCTAGGGTACTTGAGTGCAATCGGACAATCCTCTTAGATACAAGTCAAAATTCTACTCTATTATTTCATGAAAAAATGCTTTCAAAGCGACTCTTGTCTAATTTAATTATAAGCCTCTCTCGAGGAGTCGATAACCTATATGAAATTAGGTCTTTTGCTTCTCAGCTATTGAGCATTAGAGATGCTTTAAGATCAAAAGTCTCGCACGCCTCTGATGATAATTCTACACTATCGGGCTAATTAGGTTGATTAAATCATGTGTCTGGATTCTTTACTCCCTTCTTAGATCTTACAGAACCACTCACCACATTGAGATTAACTTGAGAGAAATCAATATGTAAATAGAGCAGTATGAATCGATAGAGGTGCATTCTGAAACAAGCGAATGTTAACAGAAATAGATATAAAACTCATGTTCAATACAACCAAAACCCTAGATCTATGAATTTAAAAAAGCATGATAGAGGTTTGATACATCATAAACTTAGGATAAAACATAAGAAAAGAGGAAAAGAAGAAACTATAATGATCAAATGATGGTGAGTCTCGGATTTTCTTCCACAAATCTCACTTAGTCTTCTCCCCAGTCTTAGCTTGACTCCCAACCTCCTCCTTGGTCCCAAAGTGTGGACAAGTCCCTTCCTCGAGCCACTGGCCTGCCGCCTCACAGTCGTCTCTTTCGGGTTTGAGCTTAAAAACCCACTCCATTGAACCGAAATGGGCTAAATCCACCACCCAAAACCGACCAGAACGTCGGCGACGTCGTTTTTACTGCGCGGCTCTATGACGTCGCGACGCGTTGGTTCTCACGTCGCGACATTCTTTACCCAGTCCTGTTTTTGCTCCAACCCATTAAGGCCATAACTTTGTCATCTACGAACTCCGATTTGATGTTCTTGGTACGTTGAAAGCTCTTGAAGTGTAGAATCCGCCACGCCTCTCCAGCCCGGTAATATGAGCTCATATGATGCTCAGAAAACTTCAAAAATACAGTAGCCTCTCCTGCTGAAGGTGCTGAAATGTTTGCTGATTTTCTTCAAGTTTGGAACTTCATAACTTCTTTATTCGAACTCAATTTTGGTGTTCTTGGTATCCACAAGAAAGCTCTTGAAGTGTAGAATCCATACATATATGGCTTGATGCAATAAGGCTCATGTGGTGTCTGAAAATGTCCAAAATTAGTGCTTTCTATATTGCTTTGTAGCAGTTTTCCACAATTTTGCTGGTGCAAATGGATGACTTGATCATAGGAGTGAACTTTTAGAGCATTAGGGCACTTATTTAACATAAAACACAAGAAAACTAACTAAAGCATGGGGATGGAATGAGTATTGAATGCACTCATCACACTAAACAGAATTCTTGCTTGTCCCGAGCAGAGACCAATAGCTCAAGCGAAACAAAAATTAAATCTTATGAAATAATAATGAGATGAGTATGATAACATGATTTCAAATGGAAAATCATTATGAACACAATTTAGCAATAGCCTTTTAATGAAAATTTAGGATCATGCTTTCAACTCTAGGAATTTGCCATGAAAGCAAAAGAATGGTGAAAGCAAATAAATCCAACCCCCAGTCATGATGACCTTTCCCAGAAACTAAGTGTAGGTGATAGCATGATCTTGATGTATAGCAAGGTCCTAACACCCCAAACTTAGCTAAACTCACCTATTTGGAAGAAGCTAACTAAGAAATGATAGACGCACCCTTTTATTCATACAAAATACCTAAAATTTCCTAAATACCTAAAAAATGAAGGAGAACTAGTGCAAAAGTTTAAGATGAGTGTTCTGTGGCGGGGATCATTGGTGACTCCCACGAGTTAATTAAGGGCACGGCATTAATTCCTTCAAACTTCATCGACCTTTCGGCCCAAACTCGAGGCCCTAAGTTGTGGGAAGGATCCATCTTATCAGCGGGCGGTGAAGTAAACTCTAGACCGGTTGGCTTAGGGCATTAGGCTTTAGAAAGGCCACATAGGACGTACGGGATTAGATTGGATAAATCCGCTTATTAATTCTAAACTATTTTTGACTTTTTTTTTCTTTTTCTTTCTTCTTTTTCACTTTTCTATTGTTTCATTTTTTCTCTTTTTAGTTGGGCTCATTAGTAATCCTCTTTTGATTGGTGTCCCATCCTTAGATGGTTGTCCCAAGTTAGTTGATTCAAGGCAAAGAGTTCGGGACAGGTATCTGAGGAGACCAAAGTGTGTGTGTGATAGATTCCTTGAAAGCAAAGCTGTGAAGCCTGAGGGAGTGACTAGCTAAGTCACCCATACCAAGCAAGCACACAATTCAAATCATTTAAAAACCTAGGGTCCAATCCACTTTGCACTTGCCATTTTCAAATGTTTGTGTTCAAAATGACCTTCTACAAGCCAATAAGGCATCAAATACTCATATGAGACATGAAACAAACAAAAGAAAAAACTCATGTAACCTTTAAATAAATAAAGGAAGATACTTAAAATAGGTAGGAGATACAAAAGTTGGATTTTGAAAATAAATAAATAAATTGAATTCACCCCCAAGCTTGATTAAACATTGTCATAAAGTGAAACAAAGCAAGAATGGATAATAGTACTCCCACAAGAGGTTGATCAAGTCTCACGGGAAGTTGCTCAGTAGACTATAGAAAACTTGCTTTGGAGGCAAAGATGTTAGAGGATTAGACTTTAGTTCCAAATGAGAGGCTTGAAAATAGGAAGCATGGGATGAAATGAGGAGGATGTTGAAACTGATTTCCTTGTTCAATTTTTGTTCTTTGAACCTCCCGAAGATACTATAGACTTCCCACTTTCAAGATTTTCCCACACTCCATAGTAACTTTGAACTCAAAAACACGAAAAACAACAATAAGAAACTATGAATCCAAACGAGAACATTTATTAAAAAAATGACTTAAAAATGTAAAACGAAAAGGAAAGAAATTTTTTTTTTGAACTTGAAGTTACCTCCCAGAAAATTGCTCAGTTTTGAGTCGACTAGACTCTGCCAACTCTGGATATGTAGTGAATTCTTGCCTCATCACTTTAAAGCGATAAATTATTAGCAAATCAACATTTAGACACATGTCTGAGGTTATTATTTTTTATATTTTCTATTTTTCATTTTTGTCTTCTGATGATTCCTCTCGATTAGTTGTTCAAGTAGACCAGTGTACTCATCCACCTCGGAAGTTGAGGTTTTATTCTCATTTTTCACTTCCTCATGCATTGGAACCAAAGAGTCATTTCCGGAATAGTCTTCACAACGTCATAATTTATGTTTGTGAATTACGGAGAAGTTGGCTCATCTTCCTTCTGGCTAAGGTTTCCAGACCATGCACATCATTCTCCTTGTTTGAAACTTCTCCAAGTTCTTCATTATCCTTTGAGGTGATTCTTCATTATATCTGAAGTTTTCTTCTTCTATATTCACCAAAGTAGATGGTAGACTCTCATGTTGTCCTTGAGTTTGTTGCCATACTATTCTCTTGTTCTTTCATATATTTGCCATAGTTCTTCTATACTCATACTCTCTTCTTTAGGTTGTTCTTTCTCGGTCAAGTTGGTATAAGAGTGGCAGCACAGACCATCTCTTCTTTCAAGCTACGGAATGATGGGCTGATTTGAACATTAGCCCTTGTCAATTCCATGAATTGAACGAGATGTCACATTCGGCATGAACTCTTTTCATTTCAATTAATCACCTCTAACTTTGTAATTCTCTCTCATGTGGAGGTTGACTTATCTCATTTGGATAAAAAAGCGAGGCAACCCAACTTGAGGTAGTCCATTTCATCCATTGATCTTGAAAATTCAGGTTGTGCCATGGTAAATGCAGCTTGAGTTCTTCTTAATTCATCCATAGCTTCTTCTAGGCTTGATCTTTGGACTTGTGGAGATTGAAGAGTGTTATAGCTTGTATTCCATGAGGTGTTTGGGTGGTGGCTCCATCCAAAATTATGATTGCTCAAGTATGGGGTACCTACATATTGAGCATAATCCCATTGATGCATATGGTTGCCACGCTTGACTTAGCGCAGGTTGTCACTCTTCTTTTGATGCTCCTTCGATAATTACCGCATTCTTGATTCTTTGCTGAGTGAGCATTCATTTGTCAACTCGATGATAGGATCCATTGTGATTTAACACAAATTGCCAAGAAAACAAAGTATCAAAACTCAAAAACCACACAAATATAAACATAAAAATGTTTGAAGTATTAAGAAGCACTTAGTATTGATATTAGCATATTACCGATTTCCCAGAAACAGCAGTATCAAAAACTTGATAAACATTTGTGATGTATATAAAATTATTCAGAAAAATATAAAAAGCCTTTATTAAGCGCAGTATAAGCTTGTCAGTAATAAGTGTACCTAAAAATGCGGATATCGATCCCACACGGGGAAAATGAGGATTCACTAAGTACAAAAATTATAATGCTTCTCTAATATCCAAACTAACAATTGTGAGAGTAAAAGAATTTAAACTAAACTAATAGAATTTCTAAATCTAACTAATGAAGATGTAACTAAGGATACCAGAGATGATAAATTCCTAGGGTACTTGGTGCAATGGACAATCCTCTTAGATCTAGTCAAAATTCTACTCTCTATTACTAAAGCGAGAAAGAGAAATGCTTTCAGCGACTCTTGTCTAATTTAATTATAAGCCTCTCTCGAGGGTCTGAATAACCTACCAACATTAGGTCTTTTGCTTCTCGGCTCAACTGGCATTAAGAATGCTTTAAGATCAAAAAGTCTCTGCACTCTAATTGCAGATAATTTCTACCTTTATCGGGAGGCTAGTGGGTTGATTCATCTATGTAAGTTCTTTACTCCTTCTCGGTCTTTAAAGATACTCACCACATTAGGAATGGCAATCAATATGTAAATAGAACCAAGTATGAATCAATAGAGGTGCATTCCTGAGAAAACAATAGAAAAGCAGGAATGTTAACAAATAGATATAAAACTCATGTTCAATACATAACAAACCCTAGATCTAATTAAAGAAATGGGGTTTGATACATCATAAACTTAGGATAAAACATAAGAAAAGAGGAAAGAAAGAAACTATAATGATCAAATGATGGTGAGTCTCCAGTTTTCTTCCACAAATCTCATGATCTTCTCCGAATGTGAACGACTCTGACCTCCTCCTTGGTCCCAAAGTGTGGACAAAGTCCCCCCACTCGAGCCCTAGCCACCTCCTGGTCGTCTCTTTCGGGTTTGAGCTTAAAAACCCTCCATTATGGGCTCAAAATGGGCTAAAAATCCACCAAAACCGACCGGGCAATCGCGACATCGTTTGGCAACGTCGACGTCGTTTACTGCGCTCTACGCAGCGTCGCGACGTTGGTTCTCACGTCATGACGTTGCGGAGTCCACATTTTTAACCAACCGTAAGGCCATAACTTTGTCATGCGAACTCCATTTGGGTGTTCTTGAAATACCAGTTGGAAGCTCTTGAAGTGTAGAATCCCATACATATGGCTTGATGCAATATGAGCTCATATGATATCTGAAAACTTCAATACAGTAGCCTCTCCTGCTGAAAGGTGCTGAAATGTTTGCTGATTTTCTTCAAGTTTTGGAACTTGCATAGCCTTTGTTCGAACTCCAATTTGGTGTAGCATCTAGAAAGCTCTTGAAGTGTAGAATCCATACACATATATGGCTTGATGCAATAGGAGCTCATATGATGTCTGAAAATGTCAAAATTCAGTAGCCTCTCTATTGCTTTTGTACTTGATTTTCCACCAATTTTGCCTAGTCACCAAATGGATGACCTGATCATAGGGAGTGAACTTTTAGAGCATTAGGGCACTTATTACTTTATGCTTGAAAAACTAACTAAAAACATGGGGATAAAATGGTATTAGATACTCATCATAGACATTCATAGGATCATGTATTTACTTGAGTGTGATTGTTTACCATGACATGTGCACTTGGGTGGGAGGCGACACCATAGCAGGAAATTATCTCTTGGGGCATTGTATCTGACCGAGGGATCAGCGGCTAGTCTGGGAGTACATAGGAGGGCGGCACGCTCACTAGGCCGTGTTTTAGAAGAAAGCTGGGTTGTGGCTTTGGTATTTGTTTTGTAGAACATGTATTAAAACTTTAAATTTTGATATATGTTTTGGTTAAGAGTATTGTAATAGCTCTTGAACTATTGGTACATAGTTGAGGTAATTTTGTGAGTATTGATGCATGAGCCCAAGTGGCTATTTTTACTCATGTTTGAGTCTCATGATATGGGACATAGGTATTCCGCAGGTTGACGGGTTGTCAACGAGACACCCCGGGAAGTGGGGCGTCATAGCTTGGTATTAGAGCTTAGGTTTATAAATACCTAAAGCTTAATGTCGGATACTAAACTATACTTTAGTATCAATAAGTTAGGTATACGATTACCTAGGACTTGTTGGCCATGGGTGAGATCATGCATTCATTGTGCATTTTGATGAATGGTGTGTATAACATGTTTGTTGTATGTGTTATGTGCTTGTATGCTTGATAAATAGCATAGGAGAAAAAGTTGTTTTAGGATTTTTGGGCAAAATGGTCTGAAATAGCGAAAAAAAAAGTGCAGGCGGTAACTCCAGGTTTTGAACGGGATGTGTTATGTATGTCGTGTGAAATTGTGTGGCAGTGAATAGCACATACGGAAAAGCAGTGATGAAGAAATTTTTGAGGGTTTTACGATTGTGTGAAAAAAAAAAAATTCTGTGATTTATTTGGTTCTAATAGTTTTTTTTTTTTTTTTTTTTTTTTGTGGTCTCGATGCATTTGGAGCGAAAGGAAAAAAATGAGTGAAAAAAGAAAAAAGCTGATCGAGGAGGGTGGTGGGCTCTTTGCCCATTTCGGTTTATATTGGGTCCTGATATAACAAATTGTGTCGTGACACGGGGCTGGGAGGAGCCCGCCGGGCGGCGTGGTGGCACCTTTACGACCACGGCATGGTAGAGCTGCGACACGGCCCCTTGCTGTCTGGCCACGAGCCGCAACGAGTCGACGCGCGCCGCAGCGGCTTTGGTAGCGGGGGTGTGTCGCGATATAATGTCGTGACGGGAGCGAATCTGGCGTCTCCATGACCGCGGCGGGCGCGATACGGCGGTGCGACCTGCGGCGGCGAGCGACCACCGGCGTTGTGAGCGTGGCATGGCTTTTGTGCCGCGATACGGTTTTATCGTGATAAGGGAGGAGCATGCGACGCGGCTTTCGTGTCGCTACGGCGTCGTGCAGCGCGATACGAGCGGGCGCTCGGCTGCGCCTCGCGGCGATGCGGCGACCGCGGCCGAACCGCCGAGGGCGCGACCACGGTAGGGGCGGGGCCACGATCACGACCCAGCGGCGCCCGCGACACGGCCCAGCGATGCGTGCGCGACTGTGCGCGGCTGGGCGTAGGTATGTGCATTGTGCACTTTCGACCTAGTTTTGACTCGATACCTTTGTTCGCGAGTCATTGTTTGGTCATTGTTCATGAATACCCAGTTCGCGAGCGCATTCACGAGTTTTAAAAAAATTTAATTTAATAAAATAAAATATATTTTTGTTAAATATGATTTAATTTATGAACTTATTGTCTTTCATTACTTATGAATGCATGGACATTGTGTATGAAATAAATTTTTCGGTATGAGAATAGTGTCACGAGGTTGTGTTTACTCCTTAGAGACACTTCATTAAAACCTAACTTGTCATTTGACATGTGTAGATGGCTAGTCGAGGGCGAGGACGTAGAGGTCGTCCACAAGGTGCTAGCCAAACACCACCAATATTTTAACAGCAAGCCTTTGTTTGAAATTTGTAGGGATTGCGAAATTTCTTGTGTGCCTGTTGGTGCGGCGGAGTGGCAGGGTCAGTAACCTCCGGAGGTTCGAGGCACATCATCCTTCGATATTCACGAAGTCAGGTGGTGGTAGACCATTGGTTTATGCGGGTTGAAGACCTTTGTGGAGCGATGGGTTGCCGATACGACGGGATCGGGCCAGAAATTTGCATTCAACTAGAGGGTGAGGGCTGAGTGGTAGAGCTGGGCGAAGACCTCACAGAGATCTGAAAGCGATGACTTGAGAGCGAAGTTCCATGATCCTTTTCATGGGCAAGTATTTTCAGGGCTCTGCTTGCTCGTCCTTGTGAAGGCTCAGGGAGTTCTAGAATTTGAAAATTTGGGGGTATGTGTGTGGAGTATGTGGCTAGATTTACGAGCTACCTCGTTTCTTTGATGACTACGTAGCCCTGAGCATGGCGAATCGGAGGATTGAGGAATGGGCTAAGTTGTCCGGTAGGCGGAGGTTGTAAGGACCGCTACGGACATGGGCTCGTGGTGGGATAGCCCTAAAAAATAGAGAGAGATCGAGATCTTGAGAACACTCGGGATCACGGGTGTTAGTAGCAAGGAAAGAGAGTGGAGTCTTCTTCCGGTTCGGGGAAAGAATTAGAGGAGCTAGTTCACGTGGGTTCCGGGGCGCGGCCGTCTGGGCGAGGATAGATCGAGGTTATGATCAGTGTAACACCCCAAATTATACCCCAGCGATTTTATAACATGTTTAGGGTAATAAGTAAAAATATATTTATCAGAAATAAAAAAAATAAGATAAAATTAAAGTAGCGAGGAACTGGAATTAATACAACAATTAAGGGTAAATTAATAATTTACCAATTCATGACCCAAGGGTCATAATTTAATAAGTTCAAATACCAAAGTAGGAATATGCATAAGGTAAATTAAGAGTAATAGAGAGTTGGAGGACCAAAGAGTAATAAAAGAAAGATAAATGAAATAAGGAAGAAAATTGTGGAAGAGATAAGTGGCTTGAAGGACCCAGGAGGGGAGGATTTCCTCCTTTGTTTGGATGGTCGGATGCTCAAAAAAGGAGAGCAAAAGTGAAATAAAAAGGAGATAAGATCAAATAATGATAAGACTAAAATAAATATCTAATTTTGGTCTTAGAGAGGAGAGGAAAAACGGATAAGGGAGAAAGAAGAAGAAGAAAAAGAGAGAAGAAGGAAGAAGGAAGAAAGAAGGAGACTCACAGGTATGGAACTATGAATATTTGTATGGAATTATGAATATTTGTATGGAAACTATGGGTGTATGGAATTTGAGTATGATTTTGTATAGAAAAGTATGGAACTTGTTAAGTTATGTATGGAAAAGTATGTACTAGTATGAAAACTATGTGTGTGTGAGTCTAGTTTTTGGTCTAGAAAGTTTAAAATGCATGGTTTGGGTTTTTGTAGGTGTATGGTTTGGGTTTGAAACTCCCAAACTCATTTCTTGTTAGAAGGTTGAGTGAGAAGAGCTTTAAGGCTCCTATATATATATATGTGTGTTTTTGGGAAGGGTCACGAGATGTAGGTGTTGAGAAAAGTTCATATTTTAGCTCTTCTTTCTTATGGGACATTGGACTTTAGTTTTTTGAGTAGAAATAAAGGGAATTTGGTAGTGAGTCCTTTTGGTAAGTGTAGCCACATCAATGAGAGTGATGTTAGGCACTAATTCCTCAATTTGGACCTCTGTAGACTGAGTTATGGTCCTTTTACCAAAGTTAGGTCAGCTCGGCTTGATTCGGGACAAATCGGTACAGGTGTGACTACATGTGACCTCAAATTCGGGAAGGTCATAACTCCTTACGTCAAATTCAGTTTGGTGTTCTTAGACTCTATGGAAAGCCCATTGAGTCAAGCTATTCATATGCCTGTGGAGGACAATAGGGTGAGCTCGGATAGGTCATTGAGCTCGGCGGTGATCAACTCGGCGAATTTGGGTTTGACTACGTATGACTTAGCTTGGCGGAAGGTAAGCCTTTCGCTTCTTCCGAACTTTGTTTTGGGTGTTATTGGACTCTATGGAAAGCCCATTGAGTCAAGATGATTTTAGGCTTTTGAATTTCTCAATTCGGACCTCTGAACAGAGATTATGGTCCCTGCAGATGTGTCGTCAGCTCGGCCCGGTGCGGTCGACTCGGCTGGGTTTGACTACGTATGACCTCCAACTGATAGGTCATAGCTCGCCCCGTCGACTTCGTTTGGGTGTCCTTGGACTCTATGGAAATCCCATTGAGTCAAGATGATTTTAGGATTTTGAATTTCTCAATTTGGACCTCTTTAGACCAAGTTATGGTTCTTTTTCCGAGGTCAGGTTAGCTCGGTTGGGTTTGACTACGTATTTCGACCCGGAGGTCATAGCTGTTCGACCAAACTCCGTTTCGGGTTCTTGGACTCTATGAGAGCCCATTGAGTCAAGCTTCCATTCATATGCCTGTGGAGGACAGTAGGTGTAGGACAGGCTCGGCCGAGGTTAAGGTGCTCAAGCGAGTTCAGGTGAGCCAGTGAGGTGTGACTACGTGTGATCTCAACCGGAAAAGTCACCGCTCCTTCGTTCGAACTCTTGTTTGGGTGTTCTTAGACTCTGTAGAGCTCATTTGAGTCTAGAATCCTATTTCATATGCTATTTAATGGCATTAGATATCACATCTAGTGATTGTTGTACAGTGTACTAATCGGCAGTTCCGTCGATTAGAATACATGATAAGAAAAGATAGATATGAACAAGAAATAGCAATATCGTAGATTGATTGTAAGAAGAGTATGAAGAAAATAATAAAATGATAAGCTCAGAGAACACGTATAATTGTATTTTAAGGCAGGTTGAATGACAAAGCATATATGATCGGTGCTTGACACTCTTTGCTAGTGTTTCGACACTTCTATTGCGTGGCGAGCACGTACATGTGATCTGATGCTTCGACACTCTTGCTAGTTCCACGGCAGCTTCCTCATGCGATGGGGAAGACACGTATACATGACCGATCATTTGGCCTTTCTGCTTAGTGTTCGACACTTCTGTTACGATGAGCGAAACCGTCCGTTTAATCTTAAAATCTTGTATAACCAATTTGTTATATATTTATGCAGTCTCATTCATTCTTTATCTCGGTCGAAACAGCGAATGTTTATACGTGTGTATCTGAATAAGAAAAGATAAAAAGGTAAATAGTTTGGATATTAAGGGTACCTAAGGGTATCAAAGAAGAAGTCTATGCTCTGAACTCCTACAGGAGATAGGATAGTCTGATAAAGTACAAGTAAAATGTACAAGAGTATAAGTAGTATGGAGTATATGTGTAAGATATGATAGTCGATGAAATGCGTGAAGATATAAGTTAACAAGATATTAGATGTTTTAGGGAATGAGTACATATACCCACGAATGATAGGCATATGAATATAAGAATGAGTAAATGCATGCATGATAAAAATATAGGGAATATATGTAGTATAGAGAAATATGAGAGCTTAGTAATGAAAACACATATGAGAACGAATCTGATTAAAGTAATGACAATATATATTGCAAGCAATCCTTGATAACAATAGTTATTCATGCTTATAAGATATGTACAGAAAATGTAATAAAGCGATTACTGTATTTGACGAGTAGAGGGATAGATTGGCATGCCATTGAGAATAAATGCAAGCATAGGGTTATGTTATGATATCGAGACCAGTTTGGAATTGATGAGATAGATCTGTTTGGATCACAGTGGCCCAGAAAGAATTCGCCTGGCATATGAACCTTTATAAGATGGTCATTGTCTGAAATACGATAATATGGCGCCTCGGCGGAGCCTTTATGAACCAACTGTTTCATACGAGTGAAATCTCTGGCTCTCGGGCCCTTTATAAGTTTCTTATATCCACTTCTTTAGTATTTACAGGCATGAAAGAGAAAGTAATATGAAAAGTATAACAGGAAAATAGTATATGAAAATAGTACATGAACAGTACATGAATACAGTATATAGAATTAGTACATGAACGTTACATGATAACGATCACGATGAAAATAGTACATGATGACAGTACATGATAACAGTACATGAAAATAGAACATAACAAATGGTATCGTATATAACCTTGAAAGTAATATATGTATAAGAATATGACATGCACAGAATAGGATATGTAATACGAACCATTAGAAAGATAATAGATCAAATGATAAGTACTAGAATAAGAAATATATGATATAAATATATGATAGACATAATTGAAT
Organism: Tetrastigma voinierianum; assembly: GCA_016808115.1. Lineage (NCBI taxonomy): Eukaryota > Viridiplantae > Streptophyta > Magnoliopsida > Vitales > Vitaceae > Tetrastigma > Tetrastigma voinierianum. Next base: position 146,435 of record JAEQBH010005379.1, read on the forward strand.
GAATAGATGGAACATGCTATGAACGCATGATAGAAAATGCAAGTGCTAAGAACGATAGAGATAAGTAAAGATGATAAGCGGGGAATACGGTAAAAGTATAGATAAGAGATATGCGAGGAAACGAGAGAACATATATGAAAAGATTGACATCTTTGATAGGAATGTAAAGATGATAAGTAATAATTTATATGAATATGTATAAATATATGTAATGCATATGTATAAACTGTGTGAGTCTCGTGTTGGTTGTCCATGCTTGTGTTCCCATGAGGCGTAAAAAACTTATACGGGTGTTCAATCGGGTGTAGGTGCAGTGAAGACAAGGGATAGAAGACAAGACATCCCGCCGTGAGCAGGCCATTTCGAGGAGATGAGTGCTCAGCCATACTTTGCTTAGCGATCTACGATGTGAGGTGTATTAGATAGCAAATGTACATGTCTAAGTAAATGAGACTCAGCATATGTGTATAGATTTGAGGACACCACTCGGGTGGTAGTTCTTTTGTAAATGTAAATGATTTTGTTATTCTCGAAATTGTTTGTATAACCACAGTCTGAGTTCGGCTCACCGAGAAGAGCCTTGGGGTCGATGAGGAGGTCCCGGTATGTAGTCTCGCGCCTCTCGGTTTGGTTCGGATCAGCCATTCGGGTCGGATAGGGAATCGGGTGTGTGATCGGCTGGCGAGATGGTGTGCCACCATTACCCAGGCCCCAGACATATGAGGAGAGATGCCTGAAACGAGGGGATCGGGGTTAGGATAGCGCGGTCAATCGGCGGTAGGGCGAGGAAGGATCATCAACCTGTTCCTCCACACGGTCACGAGGTTAGAAGAGCGATGCTCGGTTTGGGAGTACCTGAGCACCTCTGTTACCTGGTGGCAGGCGGCCGAGGTTATGGCGAGCGAAGGGCGAGGTCCACGGGCGGGGGCGTCGGAGTTCGGGCGTGTCGCCATTTACCTGGCGGGTATTGGATCGGCCCGGTTATCTGGGGAGTGCGTTTTTGCTATCACCGCTGTAAAGCGAGAGTGTTATTGATTACAGTTGTAGCATTCATTCATTCTTTGCATCGGTTGTGATAGACTTGAGTTTAAGAGAGTTGAGGCCTTGGAGAGAGCCCTTGTGAGTTCTCCTAGGGATTAGAGGGTGAGGATAGGGATGATATGTCGTGGATGCGAGTTAGAGAGATCTCGGGATTCACTACCTGATGGACTGAGGAGTCATGGACATGTCAGAGTTCAACGTCATCCTTGGGATGGATTGGCGACATCTTATGGGGTGGAGTCATCGGTTGTGGCGTAGGAGGTTCTGCTACTGCGGGGACAGTACTAGTGTTGTATTTTCGGAGGACGAGCATGATGTTGCCTGGAAGCGATTAATGCGAGTCGTTAAATGTGGATGTTGCGGGTTGGCTAGCGAGCCTTACCTTAGGGATGGTGAGACCGGACTTAGATCACCTCGAGTAGTCCTCAGTATGAGGATGTTTTTTCGGATGAGCTGGGATTACCTGCACGGAGGGTTGTAGACCGATGTCGGAGTTACACCACTGGTATAGCCCCATCTCTATGACTCACATAGGATGGCACCGGTTAAATTACAGGAACTCGAGTCTAGTTACATGAGCCCTACTGGACGAGGGTTCATTAGGCAGAATACTTCTGTGAGGGCGCTACGGTCGCTGTTTAAAGAAGGACAAAACCGCTTTTGAAGTTGGCCATTGACTACCAACGATTGAAACGGGGTTCTGATCAGAATCGGTACCCATTCACAGAGGATTGTGATTTGTTTGATGGAGTTGAGAGGGCGAGTCTACTCGAAATAGACCGCGATTACCATCAGCGTACGCCCGAGTTCAATAAGTCTGAGTTTTAGCTGCGAGGTGAGATTTTTAGGACGCGTGGTGTCGGCGTCAAGCGTGTCGGTAGACCACGAAGGTTGGCGTGATAATTTGGGAGAAGGCGAAGTCGGTCTTCTAGATATGTAGTTTCTTGGATTGGCCAGATTTTTCTGGAGATTCATTGATTTCTCTAGATTAGCGGCTTTATGATGATTGGGATGACCGATGCGAGGAGGCATTCCAGGAGTTGAAAATGAGGCTTACTACTGCTCCTATCTTGATAGTCCCGGACAGGGGACAAGAGTACATAATGTATTGTGATGGCTCGAGGCGGGGCCCAGGATGTGTTTGATGCGATCCGGGAGGGTAGTAACATGGTTTCCCAGTCCCGGTTGAAGAATCATGAGTAGAATTACCCCACCACGACGTAGGTTGGCGGTTGTAGTCTTCTCCCTTAAAGATTTGGCGCCACTGCTTATGGCGAGGAGTTCGAGGTGTCTCGGGCCAAAAAAAGTGCGAAGTATCTTCACGCAACGGGACCTCGACATGAAGCGACGCGAGATGGATAGGATTCTTAGAGGATTATGACTTCACTTTGCATTATACCACCTGGTAGGAGCAAGTGTGGTGTTGATGCACTTAGTCGAAAGTCTGCGAGGAGCATTGGTGGCAATATAGCTTCAGGAAATGGCGGATGCCAATGCGTGGGACGGAGTTTGGGTTATAGTACATGACGGGCTTAAGTGCGTTAGGAAGTTTAGTAGCTACCAGTCTCTGTTGGCGAGTGATTGAGTCTAGGGGCGGGGCAACGAGATAGTGTCCATCGGGGACTGGTACGGTCAGTGCGGTGGCGAAATTTGGGCCGAATCCCGGAGATAGATGGTAGTCTTCGGTATAGAGGGCGGGTAGTGGTTCCCGGTTGGCCAGATTTGAGAAGGAGATTCTCGAGGGTTTGACTGCTGCAGATTTGTGTTTATCCAGTGTGCGAAGATGTAGGATCTTTGTTGCCCGGTACTCTGGAGCGGGATGAAGAAGCATGTATGGGACTTTGTTAGAGCGATGTCTCCACGTGTCGATGGGTTAGGGTGGTACTAGACCGACGGGGCTACTTGACCATTGGAGGTGGTGAGTGGAAGTAGGAGCCGATCACGAGTGGATTTTGTGACTCACTTGCCACGGACAGCAAAGGGACATGATCGCGGTATGGGTGATGGTGGGCCGGATCACGAAGTCGGCACATTTTCTAGGCGTGCGGATGTCCTTCACATTGGAAGATTTCTTGGAGTTGTATGTCAGAGAGATTGTTAGGCTACATGGAGTCTGGTATCCGTAGTGTCGGATAGAGCGAGGTTTATGGCGCCCCACTTTTGGAAGGGTTTCCGGCATGGGCTGGTAATGATGCGACTTTCCACCTGGGAGCGTGGTGTTCGGTCGAGGAGAGGACCATACATGTGTTAGGATCACTGCTGGCATTAGCTACGGATCATGGGGCGCTGGGAAGATCATTTGTCTTTAGTGGAATTGCGCCTACAACCTTGATTCTCCGGGTGGTATACGGATGGCACCATGGGCATTGTATGGGGCCATGGGATCAGTTATGTTGGACCCGAGGTGGGAGAGAGCTTAAATCTTGGTCTGATGATAGAGACACCTCAGGGAGAGGTGAGCTTGATACGACAAGCGTCTTCTCAGAAGCTTAGGCGTGAGTTATCTTGTGTGCGGCGTGACCATAAAGTTAGGGGTTGGTGATAACGTCTTAACTTTGAAGGTGATGCAAGAAGGAATTAGTCGAGATTTGATGGAAAATTTATCGTAAAGGTTCATTAGGACCTTCGAGATCTTTCGAGAGGGTAGTCGGGTGTCACAGTGTTGTCTCGTACTCAGAAATTTTGCCTCGGATCCGGCTCATTGTAGTTGATTAGAGTGAGAGATTGGGGTTGTCTGGATGAGACCTTTGGGAGGGACCCGGTGTGCATTATGGATAGCGGGATCGGGTTTTGCGGCGCAAGGCGTGAGTAGTGAGTCTTGTAGCGGCCGTTGTGGAGTGGAGGAGTCGCGATGGGAGGCGCGAGGACACGATCACGGGTCACCTATCCCACTTCTTATTTAGGGATGAAGTGCATTGATTTAGTAGTTTAATATTTAAATGGCCCAGTTTTACATCACATAGTATAGTGCACGTTGCATATGCATGTGATTCGTAGTGATTATCTGGTAGGATGAAATTCCTTTTAAGAGAATATAAAACTTGAGAAATTCAAATTTTTGAAGGAGTAAAATGGTAATTAGGTCAAAGCCCGAAAATTTTCTAGATCTCGGATGACAAAATGGTTTCACTTAGTTGAATGAATGCCGTAATCAGCTACGCGTCGAATTTAGGTGGTCCGAGATAGTCGATTTCATTTTTTAATGGATGTTGGGTCTTGTAAGCAGCTGTGAGAAGACATGTGATGTGACAAAGTCGCCCTCTTACATGTACTCATGTAACACATGTTGCATGATTAGAGAGAGGATGGGAGTTAATGGTTTTGGAGTTAAGTCAGATGTAAATCGAAGATAAAAGGAATAGGATGGAATTTTTGAAAAGTTAATGAGAATAAAACTGAAAAAGATGACAGTTTCTTAACAATTTGAAGAAGCGTGCGATAGAAGGCTGGAATTGATGCGGTGGGTTGGTGTTTCAAATTTTAGAGAGAAGGGTGACTTCTCTACAGATTTCTCATGGATTCGAGACGGTCGATTCCGGCCAGACAAGCTTTAAAGTGCGATCTAGCGACGGCTCTGGCGTGGACAGGTTGGTGGAGTTAAAGCAACTCGAGAGGTGAGGGGTCTTCTCACTTGTGTTCTTTAGTAGAGTCATGTGAATGGTTATGGATACAGAACCCGGATTAGCGATGTTTGTCTCGAAATACTTGAGCTGGTGAGAGAAGATGCTAGTGTGGCGAGTGAAGAGCAGTGCCGGCCCTGGGTTCACCATGTGTATTCTTATTAGTGATTTTTGTGTATTTTGGGTGATTCGAAATGAATTATTTGATTGGTTAATTAGCTCTGTGAGCTAATTTTGATGTTAAATGGTTATAAATTTAATAGCATGATTTATGTGAGTTAATGTATTAGTATATACATGTTTATATATTAGCATGAATATTTTGGAATTGACATAGTAATTCATACCTTTGAGGCAGCTTCAAATATTAGGTGAGTCGTGAAAGAAAACAAAAGCGAAAATGTTTGTGTCAAGAATTTCGAGAAGATTTTGAAGAATTTCGCGGAGAGTGGTCAACCGGTTCATACGGAGGCTGACCCTTGTTGTTCGGAAAAATAATCCGACAATTCGTACCGGTAGTCTAATATATTCTCGAATCTTTGTAGTAGTTTTAGAGAACAAAAACTTGTTTGAAAAGCTATTATTTTCGCATTTAGCTTAGGCATGTGTGAGAATTCGATGAGCTGAGACATAGGATTGGAGCATGTAGGCATTCGAGTAGGATCATGTATTTACTTGAGTGGAGTTGTTTGTGACATGCAACAGGTGGGGAAGTAACGGTAGGAAATTATCTCTTGGCGTGCTCATACAATTGAGGATCATTATTTTAGGTCTGAGGAGTACAGGAGGGTGACTCCTTGAAGCCACGTTTTAGAAGAAAGCGGGATTGTGCCTTTGAGTATCGTTTTGAACATGTAAACTTTCCATTTTAATATATGTTTTGGTTAGAAGTATTGTAAACTATTGGCACATAGTTGAAAATTAATTTGTGATATCATTACATGGGTCTAAGTGACCATTTTTACTCATGTTTGAGTCTCATGATATGAATGCATGTAATTAGCATGAGTTGACGGGTTGTCAATGACCCCGGGAAGTGGGCGTACAATTGCTGAAATTGTGATGTTTCAAGCTGCGATTTACATTTAACTTGATGGAATCGAATCTTCAAAACCACGATTTCACATTTTACGAAATCTTGTTTTGTAGTCTAATGATGTGTGGCGCACAAGTTGATGACATGCCATAGATTTCAAAATATTTATTTTTGTTTTATATTTTAAAATATATATTTTCTAATTATGGTAAATCTTAGAAAAGCCTCGTCAATGCTTTTAGGAGAGACACATTCAACTCTCATCTTAATATCTCACTCAATCACTCCAAAACTATCATTATTTGTTCTCTCACTACATATAAAGAGTAGAGGAAAAATTCAATATTTCTAGATTCATTTTCTTCTCTCTACAACTACTGCTCCATGCATGTATTGAACAATTAGAAGAAATAAACAATTCAACATTTCATCTAAGCGAAATTAATTAACATCATAGCTAAGTCACACTAATATATATTCATAATTTTATAAAATGATAAGAAATGACCTCAAAAGGTTTTGAAATGGTGCTAGATTCAATAGAGAATTTTAAAATGAAAATTTAAAAAAATTCATCAAAAGCGAATGGGATGTGATCGAAGCGGATCGATTAAAGATTGTACAATCAACGATGACCTTGTGCCAAGCGCCACATCACGGTCAGCATGGTCAACCTCTGGTGTCATCCAGGTCAAATCGCGACACCACATGGACAATCATATCACTTAGCTCCCTGGCCGAAGCCAGTGGTGCGATCATATATTGTTAATGATATTTGTCACATCACTGTCGATGGTGCCATATCATATGCGAGGTCAAGCTGTCGTCATCGGGTAGGTCAACCTCCCATCATCGAATCGATCATTTGCTCATCATCAGGTCGATCAATTGCACCCACGTCAGGCGGTCAGCGAACCAGTGAAGTGGTCGGAAATGGAAGAAAATCCAAAAAACTTTAAAACACTATAACTTCAATTGCCAAAAATAATAGTTTGAAGCTCTCAGCGGATCTTTATCCATTACACACACCACTCTAAATTGCATCGAAAAGCGAAAGAATGTTCTGAAAAAACTCTTTCTCTTTCCTTTAACAAAATTGAAGCCTGAAAACGTATTTGGCTCTGATACATATAAGATTCTTGGTTTTCTGGTGGAAATAAATGATACTTACTTGTTGAAGCGCAGAATTCGGTGATATTTTCAATGCTTTAGGCTTAAAACAGATCATTGTGTGAAATCTGTATTCAATTTTCACAGTATGAACACCTTGTCTATGAGTGCTTGAATGATTCTCCAGGCGCCAAATATTTTACGGAACGTCTCATCTCTCATTACATATTTCTCGCATATGACAGAAATGAATTAGAGTCCTATTCTTATAGGCTTTGATTCACGTCTCTTAGGAAGATACACGTCTTTTGTCAAGGGAAGCATCCAATGGGTCTTAGGTTGGATCAAGCCCACATGGGCGACCCATGCCCATAACCCAACAATTATATTTTCCAAGTTATAATTCAAGGTCAATATCTTGGAGATATATAAATAATTATATTTTTATAATTTTGAGGAGTAGTTCACTTGTTCAAGTCTTAGATTTGCTCTTCAATGGTCACTAATTTAATTGCATAAATTATGTAAGGTTTCTTCGATACGTTAATTTCATTGTATGTATTTAAGGCCTTGTTTGGTTATTAATAGTTGATAACTATATATATATATATATATATATATATATATATATATATATATATATATATATATATATTTATCTAACATGTTTACAAATTTTTTATCCAACATTCCCTTAACATTAAGACTATTTGGAATTAAAAAAGTACAAGAGAAAGAAATAAAATACTAAGGACTCATATGACTCATATTTTATTTCACCGTGGAAAATATAAAATAAAATCAATATAATAAAAATTTATCAAAATTTATATATTTTTTAAATTCTTATTAAGCATATAATAGAGATAAATAAATAAAATAAATTTGAACTAAGCATATAGAGCTAATTTATTTAAGTTTAAATCATTTTTATTTAACTTTAAAATTTAACTCGCTTAGTCTTTTGGGTTTGAATAGAGCACTTTACGAAAAAAAATTGTCATTTCCCATAATTGTTACTATACTAAAAGCTCTAACCACCAAGTTACCATCTTATCATGTTGATATAATACAAAACCTCTATATATGTACCAATTCTAACCGAAGAAAACATTACTTCAATTTATAGCCATTTGCCGCCCATTAATCTTTTATCATATGATATTTTAAAATGTTTTGGTGATAAACTAAGGATAAGAAAACCTAATCTGAAAGTTGGAGAAACCTAATGGAAAGAAAAACTTAACCTGCTATTTCGAAGAGATGAAAATACCCACAAAAAAAATAAAGACTAAGAAACCAAAAAAAGAACGATGGAAGAAAAGTGTAGGTTTTTTATTCATATTTATTAATATTATAGGTTGTAGTATAATGAATCATATATTTGTTGGGATTTATATTCATTAGCATATTTGATTAAATATACAATTTATGATAAATAAAATTAATTTTAATATTTAAGTATTTCATCTGTATTTTAATTACTTTTTATTTCTATGTCAATATATTTATAAACCAACTCAAACAAAATTCATTTTGAAGTTGAATTTATTTTGAATTATGATTTTATTATATTAAATAACTAAAAATAAATTTTAAAATTTAATATCAAATTAAAAATTAATTTTGAATCTCTATAATTATCACAAATAAATTAAAGTATTTTTATTTAAAATATTGTTTTTGTATATAAAATAATTAAAGATGAAATTTCAATTTAAAAAAACTTAACAATAAAAATATTATCTCAAAATTATAAAATAATTAGGTAACATAAATGTTTATAAAAATAAAAGTTTGTTTGAGAATTTAGAATTTTTTTTAAATAATTTATATATTTTTAAAAACATAATTATATTTTTGTATTTTTTTCTCACAAATATTTTAGCTTTAGTCCTAGACACCTACAATTATAAAAAGGTAAATACTTATGATTATATAATATCATAAAAAATATATATGAAAAAAATAAATAAAGAATTTAAGAGCTAAAGTTCATATACTGTGTGGCAAATGGCAATGGATGAAAAATGAAATGAAATCTAAGAATATGTGGATAGTGAATGGCTGTCCTTGTTACACACCTCCCTCTTTCTCTCACCACACCACCACTAAGTCCTCTCTTCTTCTTCTTCTCTCTCCTGCTTCTGTAATTGTGTGCAGGAGTCTCGAATAGCAGCTCTGCAGTCCCTTGCATTCACCTCTCACTGTCTCACTGTTGCAAGCAATCTCCTCCTCTCTCAGGTACACTCTTTTTCTGCTTCTTTGCATCTGCCTTTTTTTTGTCTACCCATTTACGTCTTTCCATGTTTTACTTCATTATTCACCCTTTCACACCTGGCTTTGATTCTTGTTTGGCAGTAGATGCTGTCTCTTGCCTTTATTCACAAAATTTAAGATGTCTTGTAGCTTTAATTGAACATACATTATATGAAATGAATAGGGCTTTTTTTTAAAAAAATAAAAAATCCTTGAATTGCTTTTAGGATTTGTTTGTTTTTCAGACATGGAATCATGTCACCTACATTCTATTTTTTAAAGAAGGAAAAAATTAATAGAGAACATTGCTTCATCAAATATGGGGTGATGTTGTCTTGTGACTTGTGAGGAATCAATATCTTTTGTGTATCTGCATAGTGTATACTGTATACCATAAAATTTAAGTACTTCTTGATGTGGAAAAGGATTCTGGTTCTTGTGTGGCATGAAAATAAAGTTCTTAAATGACAACCCATTTTCAGGAATTGTGTTTGAAATTGTTTTTGTTTGCTAAGATTGAAAATAGTTCACATTCACATTACAAAGAGATTTTATATTTTCTTTTTTATGCATTTGTACTTGTATATTTTGGATAAACAGGATGTTGTAAGTCTGTAAATGGGACATAAATACAACCTATGAGCCATTTTGTGCAGTGCTAGTGTGTTATTGGCATAGAGATAACGGCAGAAGTAGTTGAAGCTTCTGCATTCTCTAGTATTGTGTACCCAGAGAAATATACGGGTCAGGTTCATCATCTGAAAGGCCATTTAAATTGTTTGCTAATTTGGTAAGGTTGGATAACCAAGATGGATATCAAGACTAGCAGATTCAAGATAGTAGAAAATGATTAATTATCAGTGTTGAATTCAATGAGGGGGGTAATGTTTTGTGTCCAAATGCACAGGCTTGAGTTCTTGGGCTGTTCATAGAAGTGCACATTCATCATTCAATGGTGAGTCTTTGAACGTGGCTCGTTCCCAGTGGGCTGTGCTCAAACGAAGTTCATCAACATCTGGATTGATTACAATGATGGTGAAACCAACTATTCAATTCATCAGGGACGATGAACAGACAATACCGGATGTGAAGCCCCAGTAAATCAAGGGGATGGCACAAATGGGTGTAGCTATATTCGGTTTGACGGCCTCTGTTTTGACTCATCTGGTGGAGATATCACGTTTTTTTTTTTTTTTTACGCGTTGTGGGGAAGGTTCTCAGTCAGTTGATGTGTGAGTTCATCAATGAAGCCTGCGGGGTGAAGCAAAGTATATGTCGCACTCCACGAGAGTGGGCAGTTCATAGAGATTCATGGGCTGATATTCAAATGCAAACGGGTTGCAATTCGTCAAAATTGAGGCATTGTATATCCTTCCATCTTATTCACCACATTCATCCTTTGTAAGTTGGGTTTCTTTTTGTAACTTTTAGAAATTTGAGAAACTTGGTTGATGCCATTTATTTAATACCTTCTGTATGCCTGCCATGGCCCACATGGTAATTCAACAAGCTTCAATGTTTTCAGAATGTTTGCACTTAACTATCCTCTTTTGTATGTGGTAGAGATGACTCATGCTTTAAAGACTCTTCTATATTTAACAAAGTGGATTGATTGAAAGGAACTTGGTCTATAAAATATAGCATGTTGGCTATTGTTTTTGTCGAGCTTCTTGTTATCTATGCTGTATATTCCCGTAGCTTCTTAGCAGCAAAGGGGATATTCAACCTTATTAGCCCCATTTGTACTTATAAACAATGGACCAAAAACCTTCTACTAAAAGAGAATTTTAGGTCAAGGAGCAAATCTCTACTTATATCCGTGATAAATTGTTTCTTTATTGGATGATAAAGAAGCAGTACTAACCTTGTCCCAAGTCAACTAAATCACACTTCACACTACAAACAGGGATACTAGTACTAGTCAAAAAAAAAAATCAAATGTTCATGGACATTTGATTCTCCAAGTGAAAAGAACAATAGGGAAAGCAGGAATAGCTTTGCAACTACTAGAATTGCTAATTAGCCCAAGCCACGAAGTGGGCTTCTAACCTTATACGATGAGAAAGGGTGAGAGTGCACCATGTCAAGTGCTTACATTACCCAAGCTGTTCTTTTAGCCCCTGTCCTCTTCCTTGATATAAACAGACTCTGGCTCAAGCTTTGGTTTATGTTTTGAATATCAGACATTGGAGGTTAACTCTCACTTTGACTCCCTCGGGTGCTACTACTTCCACTGAGTAAATGGAATTGCAAAGGGATCGACATTCGTCAGTCTTCTTTTAATCATCTGCCTCGTCATTCCGCCTGAAATGACAGAAACAGAGGGATAATTTAGGCTGAATCCCTTGTCTTTCTGCATGAGTTCATGGCAGCTGACATTCCTGTGTGTAATAGTGAAGATTTCTGATCTTGTGTATCCTAAAGTGCATAGATGAGCGACATATTCATCTGGCTTGATGTCATATACCAATCCTGGATCAATGGCTTTCCCAGGGTTGACTTGTCCAGCTCCCATGGCAAAAACTCCTGCAGGTTTGTTTCCATCCATGATTGGTTTTCCTGTATGGTCAGTTACATCCGCGGTTGTGATCATTGCAGATTTAATTGCGGCTGGGGTCCATCTCGGGTTAGCTGCCGGATGAGAACCGCAATTCCACTGTGGGGATAAGCCATCGAAGTGCCCGACATGGCTGTAAGTTCACTCTTCTGGAATCTTCTGGAAGACCGGAGAGGGACCGAGGTTTTGAGCCAGGCAGCAATGATGTTGACCCAGGAGCAATGATATCGGAGTTTGAGTATGGTAGGGTTAGTTAAACTTGGTCCTCTGGATGAAAATCGAGCTGCTGGTGCTCTTGATTTCCCAATCACGGTTCACTTAAATTGAATTCTAGCTCTGGGATTTCTTGTAGAGAGGTTCATATACCTCTTCAACTGAACCGATTCTGCAAAACCAGTAAACTTACAGGTAGAACATTGCATCAACTAGATTCTCCTCCTAGATTGATCTCTGTGTTGCTAGAATCATGCTTTCACCAGCTTCCTTCACAGCTTCACCTTTCTCTGCCCGTCCGTTGACTCCCCTGTCGCAGACCACCATTTTCCCAACAACTTTCTTTCTGGGGAGAGAACCTTGGAAGCAAAACTCACTTCCTGCTTCCCCTCCGGTCACATAAACCAGCTCAAGCTCCTTCCCGGAGTAGCTCGGGTTGTGCTCCCCGGGGTTCATTGATTCTCCGTAGACCCATTTCCCGTTCCCCATTCTAACAATTGCAGGAAATCTCCGGTCAAGTGTGCTTGCCCCGACGGTAGTAATCCAAGGTGCTTCGTTAGCAACAGAGCTTCGGATCGGGCCGTTGTTCCCTGCACATATGACTGAAATCCCATGCTCCATGGCTCGGAAACTGCCAATGGCGATGCTGTCATCGAACAGTGGTGTCGGAAAGCCGCCAAGAGACAGAGAAAGGATGTCGACCCCATCTCTAATGGCGACATCCATTGCAGCCAGGATGTCAGAGCTGTAACAGCCACTGAACCAGCATACTTTGTAAATGGCAATATGAGCTCCAGGGGCCATCCCCCTGGCCACACCAGCTCCCTCACCGAGCACGCTCGCCACGGAAACCGAAGCTCCCCCAGCCGTCGACGACGTGTGAGTCCCGTGCCCGTGAGAATCCCGGGGCGAGACATACTCCCCGACGGCATCTTCAGACGGCGACGTGAAATACACGGTGGCCTTTACTGAGAACCTGGCGCAATGATTTTCCTGTTACAGTTGGAAGAGTTAAAATCCTGCCCGCTTCTGGCACCCCTCTCCATTTCTTTGGAACCCGGAGGCATCCATGATCACTGAAGCTCAGACTCCGGCCCAGACTCCGGTATCAAGCACTCCAACAATGGTTTCCCTCGAAACTGGCGAGACCAGCCACCACCGGTTTCAGGGCTGAGTCCCAGAACTGTAGGAATTAAAGTAGTGTGAAAGCTGGAGCCTCCTGTCCAGAAGCTAACTGCTATAACATCCCCCAGCATTTTCAAGATTCTAGCTCGGTTTCTGTTAACTGAGCTGCAAATCCCTTCCATTGCAGAGATGATAGAACATAAAAGCCGAAGACGGATCACCATCCTCGGCTAGAACGGTCCGTTCAATAAAGGAGAGATGCCATTGAAGCTTAGAGCTGAAAGAAGCAGCAGTTGCCCCATGTGGGTGCAGCTGAACAATATATGTTTGGAGAGACTGAGCATGGAAGAAAGCCAAGAATATCAAGAAAGTGGAAATGGAGAACTTTTCTTTGGTTTCCATGGCAGGATGAGAAGACAAAGGAAGTGAATAGAGTTGAATACATGAGTAAAAGTTGGGGTGGTGGGGGGGTATTTGAAGGAGGTTGCAGAGGAATTGAGAATGGTAGAGCTCAAGTAAAGATCTCAAACCACAGATCACTGTTCAGAATGAAAGAGCTGGAAGGTCTGTGTTAGCTTCACGAGAAGTTATGCTTGGTTTAATACAAGATTGTGGGGTTTGAAGAAGAAAGAAGAAGAAGGTGTAGCCGTTAGGATTCACATTCCCTCTTCAATATGGAATGTTTACAAAATCAAACAATAAGGAAAATTGGGGTTTTTGAAGAAAAAGCCCAGATGTTGAAGGAGAATGGGGAAGTTGGGGGGTCATTAAATGCTTGCATTGTTAGATTCACTTCGCCAGGCTCCACTCGCCTATGTTCTTCGTTTCTCAGCAAACGCCCCAGGATTTGTAAATTTAAAAAAAAAAAAAAAAATGTCAATGAATTGATTAAGTGGTCCAAATATATAGTTTTACGTGAAATGGGACTGATTTAGGACCAGTTTTGAAATTTTTTTTTGACATCTATCAGCTCTTCGTTACATTATTGTAATACTTTGTTATTATTGGGATTCGAGCATGAGACCACCAGCAATACACCCATCCCTCTTTGTCACCTGAGTACGTTTCAGAAAATCTCAAGGCTTTTCAGAAAGTTTTTCAATGATAGTGAATTTGTCTTTCAAATTTGCAAAAATTTCTTTTGTCATTGGGATAGTTTAGTTGGTCAAGGCAATTATTAAGTGTGATCGATAAAATTTATTTTCTATCTTCTCAATAAAGGCTTTTTAAAAATTTTAGTCAACAATCAAATTCTTAATATTTTTGTTATTCATTTCATAAAATTTTGAGAGAATCAAATATGATAGATGAAAGATTAAAAAAAAAATCAATTTCATTTCCTTTAATTAATTGTAACTCTATTCTTTGTTTTTAAATGTTTATAACTGTAAAATATGAAAGAAAAAAAATCAATTTTTATCAATTTTTTCTTTAAATAAAGTGCCCCTTTTACAATGGAAGTTCAACATTTCTTAGAGGATGCATTAAGTTAGGATTCACTTTAATGGAAAAATTGACACGAAGATTTGTTCTTTATATGTTTTATTATATAGTAGATTATTTATTTATTATTTTATCTCAAAACTATTCATATTAAAAAAATTAAAAAGTATAATTTTTTTTTTTACTTCTATTCACTTTTATATATTTACATATTACTTTGCTGTATATTTTAAAAGGTCGATCATGGTTTATTACGTATATTCATCCCTCCTTTTATATTTGAGTCAAGCCTCCAAAAGCGAAAGTACAAAAATATTATGTGAATTTGATCTAGCACAGAAAAAGCTGATATTTATGTTTATAATTGAAGGAGTAGGTTCAAATGGTAAATCCATCAATGACATTTGCTTTGAGGCTTCCTTGCTATCATCAGCTCATATTTCCTATCACCATATGCTTATTGTTGTGATGGGAAATAATATATTCAAATGATTTTCCCCTAAAATTATAATAGAATACTTTGATATTGTATTTTAATTGAAATAGAGGACCAAGTTTTTTTTTCTTTTCCCATTTTACAACCATGCATTTGTCATAACAAAAATTACATTTCATATTTCTATATTCATTATTTTTTTATCAGCTTATTAGGCTGTCT
Source organism: Tetrastigma voinierianum (assembly GCA_016808115.1). NCBI lineage: Eukaryota > Viridiplantae > Streptophyta > Magnoliopsida > Vitales > Vitaceae > Tetrastigma > Tetrastigma voinierianum. The sequence continues at coordinate 161,497 of JAEQBH010005379.1, forward strand.
GATTAGTAATGCTACGTTTGGTTTCGGTTCCTGAAAATTGATATGAAGAAAAGATACATAATATCTCTGGCAATGCATGAAATAAGAGAGAAATATTATAAATTGCAAATTTCCGTCAAAGTCTTCATGAATAACCAACAAGAAAATGAGAAAGTTTTCTATTCTTTTCTTGACTTCTTTTTCCTACCAATTTTCTTACTTAAAGATCTGGAATAGAAAACATGGGGCAGTTTGGTTCCTATTTTCAAGAACAGTTTTTTGTTCTCAAAAATTAAAAAAATATAAAAATAAAAATACAAAAAACTTGTTTGGTAAAAAGGGGGACCACCCATTCTTGTGTTCTTTGTGTTTCCAAAACCCATGTTTTCTAGAACAATTTTCAAGAACAAGAAACAAACCAAACATGACCTGTATTTTTTTTTTTAATACATCCAAGAAAGAAATATCCGGGCAATCAGCACTTAATCAACTAAAAAGTGTGTAGAGGAAAATAAAGGTAAAAATTTCCCATATCAACATAAATAAATAAAATACAAGAAGGGTTATATTTTATTGTAGCCGAAGAGGGATATGATGTATATGACAACAGACTAGTTCTCTGCCATGTATCCATGGCCAGCTTCACTACTCCTAAACTCCAGTACTGAGTTGTCAGCTACAGAAGCACATTCTCAGAAGTTGGAATTACGTCCCACAAACATTTTCTACTCAACCAAAATGTGGTTGACACAACATTTCCAGTCTTTTTTCACATTAATTTTTATGGGAGCTGGACTGATTTTCCATAGCTTCCAAATCATTTTTCTCCTTCACATATTATAAAATTAATAGCCATATATATATATATATATATATATATATATATATATATATATATATATATATATATATATATATATATATATATATATATATATATATATATATATATTTTATATTTGATAGAAGAACTAAATAAATAAATATGAGTTCACAAAAATATATAAAAATAAATTATTCACTTTAAAGTGCTTAGCTTAGCACAGACGGGTCTGGAAAATAAACATATGACAGCCATTACACACTACTCAAATGATCTTGAAAAAACTAATGTTTTCAATTGAATATGTTCATAGGGGGCTTCCTTCCAAACTGATTCATTCCAGTCCAGGCACAGAAGCAAGCAAAAGATCAAGGTAGAAATGAAGAGTTGAGTGAGGAATTGGGGGTACGTACTGATGATAAACTCTGATTAGAAATAATGAATCTTGGCACCATCAAGCCACGGTTACTACCATCACAGCTCTGCTGCTACAAAGCCATTGAACAGTGAGAATTGGAATACAAATAGAAAAGCTTTGATATTACTTCCTGTATACTTTCCTTGATAGGAACATTCAGTAATGATAGAAAGAAATCTCAACTATGCCAGCAGTATAGTTGTCCAATGCATTACAAAAAAATAATGAACAAAATTATATTAGGCAAGAAACAAAAATCCTATATAAGAAAAATAAACATATTAGAAAGCAGAAAATATATTTCTATGCTTTGGTTGGGGGTTTCACAACCTGACCTTGTAAGTTCCACTTTGTATTGGTGAGTTCATACCTGCCTTCTAACCCTGACTTGTAGCAGAGTCTCTTGTTTAATGATCCTGTTTGCAGTTGTTAGGCATCTCTAGAACTTCTATCCTTGAATCACACTGCCTAGCATTCATTATTGTTCTCTTTGTTCATTCTTCCAGGAATTTTTAGCTGCTTCTGAAGACGACGAACCTCCAGAATCCCCATTCTGGTCCTTTGGTTTTGAGAAGAAAGGATCCCATTCATGAGGACCCACTTCTCGTTGTCCTTCCTCTAACAAATCATACTTCCAACTGTTCTCTTCCACAAAGTTCTCATCCGTTAGACCTTCAATAATGTCCTTTCTCAGCTTTGTAACTTTCCCAATAACTGCTTGTACGGCTACATCAAAGGCATCCTTAAGAGTCTCCAGTTTTGATCGAGGATCAGCATATATCAGACTTGGAATCAGACTTATCACCTCCTCCCTCATTGCTTTCACCTGCTCAGGTGGAATTTGGCTAAGTCTTTCCTCTATGCTGACATTCCTTTTCCGAATATCGTCCTCTGGAATGAACACTGAGTAACTTGAAAAGTTCTTCGGAAGATGCCAAGTGTATTGTGTGTATGCAGAACCAGGATGGAAAAAGACAGGTATGCACCCCGCCAACATTGAGTCAAAAGCAGATCTTCGCGTGTATGAATCACCCTGAGGTTGTAGGCAGAAAAGAGAGCTCTGGAACATCTGCATGATGGTCACTGGCGAATGGCACTTGCTCTCCCCAAAATCACATTCCAAAAAGCTTCAACCTTGATGTCCTGCACTGATCAATGCCTGAGTTGGCCCCGACCGACTTGTGTTACCTGGACGTGGCGCACCAGCAAAAGAGAAAAGCCACTTCCTCTCCAACTTCCTCATTCTGTCCTGCCAAATGATCACATCAGCATCCTTTGCCGGATGGAAGTAGGTCGGATAAGGGATGCCAAAATCATTTGCATTCCAGGGGCTAGATTCCACAACAAGCATTGACATATTCTTTGCAGCAGGCAGGAACAAAAGTTTGTTACCCCAGTCTGATTCAAGATCAGTTAGTCTCCTAAAATCCCATGTTATCCTTCCTGCAACAAGAAAATGGTCCTTCCCTCCCATAATCTTCCACTCTGGCCTCTTCATAAGCCAATCAACCAAATCAAGTGAAGCTGCATCCCGCATCGATGTATTGTAGCCCCAAAGATACCGTGCAATATCGAATCCTGCATAGAAGGGCACAAAAATTGCAGCAGCAATGGAAGAATCATTCGTCAAGCACTCATACTGCTTCATCCGGTTGCTGAATATCACATCAACAGCAAACTGATTCGTCGCATACCACCCCGTATTGGAGAAAACACCTTCAACATTCTCCAGTGGAGGACCACACCCAGCATTACTAGTGAACTTACACATGTTGGTCCAAAGACTCAGACTCTTGCACTCCTTCAACATATCCTCGTTAAACCGAGGTGGGAAGATCATGCACATAAATATACCTTTCCACCACAAGTGATCGCTCTTGTTCTCAAATAGTTCTCAGCGCTCGCATAAAGGGGAAATTCTCTAGCTCTTGATCACGGCTTTCCTTTTTCTTCTCCAGATCAGGGGTTTCCTTCTTAAACGTTGTCCATTGAGCGGTTTCCTTTTCTTTACTCGAGTTATCATGAGAGGTTTCCTTAATCAATTGTGATAACTTGATTTTTGGCAAATCGATAACTTTTGGTGGGGCAACATTTACTGTATGATGACTCAGTTGCAACAGGAATGGTGCTCAACTGTGAAGATTCATTAACTTTACTGCCGCCAAGCACAACGAAATGGAAGTACAGCAACAGAATCCAGAAAAATGCTGACAACGTAGCTAAGAAACAAAGCCGGTTTTGCTGATTCTTGGATGCTCCTTTATTCATTTGCTCAGGTAGAATAGTCGCCGTTGGACGGCGCCTCATCAGATTCCAACGAAACACACTCCCCTAACCACTAGCTTATCAACCCAAATTCAATACCCCCAAAACCAAATCACTCCCATTCCACATTCACACATTCAATACGCAATTCTATTATAAACCAACTACACAGCAAACAGAAAAGGAAAAAACAAGAACCCAACACTAACCCTAACCTACCCCCAATTCAGCTCCAGTTCAGCAATCAGTACCAAAAATTCACAAAACAATACCCTATCAAACCTCGACCTCCGGATCGCGATCGGAGATCATATATTAGCGAAAAAGAAAAAAAAAATCAAACAAGCACCAAAAAAAACAACTTAGAGTATGCGACTGTGAGAAGAGAATGCGCAGCTAAAAAAACACCTGTTTTCAGCACGAATCCCAAAAACACCAAGTTCGTTCGATCCGCAAACGTTGAACTAACGTAAACGATTGCAGGATTCACGAGAAGAAGACGAAGGTGATAATGGAAGACTACAGAGAGAGAGAGGAGGGGAAACAAGGCGTCTGCAAACAGGTCAGACCATTGGTGTGCGCTCACAGGGGAAAAAAACGTATGAGCGACAGAACTGGTGAGAGAGCGTATATATACAGCGGAGGTGGCATCCCGGCGCATTTTAGCGACGTGAGCCGGTTCTCTCCGTGTCGGTACCACGTGGCGAATTTTCATTACATTTCAGGCCATGATGTGACGTCCGCTCCTTCAATTGCGTTCCTAATTCCGAAACGTTTCGTTCGATCACGAAAAGTGGGTCAGGATACCGTCCGATCTAAGATGGTGGGCCCCAAATGTAGGGAAGCAGTCGTCTAATCTTGTTTCCGGAAACCGAGATTGGCGATCTGCGATTGTGGACCGTCGGATTAGGCCCCGGGAGGAAACAAAGAGACCCATGAATGTGGACAAAGTTGTAAGTTAACTTTAATTAAGTTGGGTCCAAACAAACTTTTTCCTATTAAATTCTGCTTAAACCCCGAATAAATTACCTTACCAATATGGGAAAGAATTTATTAGTAATATTAGAATAAGGTATGATTCATAATTAAGTCTTACTTTATGATTGCTGCCTAGCTGGTGGTGACTTTTTATTACCCCTTTTTTAATAATCTAAAATTTACTTTTCACCTCCATAAATTCTATACATAGAATCAATTACTTATTTAAACACACAATGTACTATAACCTTATTACTTATTTAGACACAATGTGGTACAATATGGGGAGTTCATATTTACATAGCATTGGAATTTTTTTATTATTATTTTTATATAATAATCATGGATGTTCAAACCAGTTTGCACGTTGGATTAATTTTATAAGACTCTAAAGTTAATATTTTGATACATCCTTTTTAAGGAGACTCGAATCAATGATCATCGAGGAGTAAACCTAAAGGCCCGAGCAGACAAGTTATCTCAAAAATATATTAGATGTTTTTCCACTCTTAACATATCAGATTAATGTTTTGAGTATTATGATACGATCTCACATCAGTTTTAAATGAAATTATGAAATGATACTTAAATTTGAGAGGTTTTCTTATTTATTATACCGATATTTTGGATTGAGCTTTTTTATTAGGGTTGAATACCTATCATATTATTATTATTTTCAAGAAAAAATAGTTTAAATATAAAAAATATTTTTAAGGGTTTGGTAAAAAAGTTATGGAAAGAGAGTTTTAGGGTTGGGATGCTAAAGAGCATGGAGTGGGGTGGCGCATTCCTTGAGAAAAGGAGTTTAATACTTGGGGGAGGGCGGTGTCATGAAATGTGAATGTCCAACTGGATTTCTTGGGTTATGTTTAATATTGAATGCGTTGAGGTATCTATGTCCCCTTTTTATGTCTTTCCTCAATGCTTTGAAAATCGGACTGATCCGATCATCGATCAACCATAAAATCGACCTAATTCAATGTAAAAAATTGATTATAAATTAATCGAATGAGAACCGTTTGAATCGACGAAAATATGTGCGTTATTTTCACTCTGAGTTATTTTCACTTGTCTTTTAAAAGTACTATAAAAAAATAATTATACAAAATAAATATATATATGATAATTAGTAAGCTCAAATATAAAATTATTTTTAAAAATATATTCAAAAATATTAAAAACACTTTTCTTATTAACTATTTCTCACAACTATTTTTAAAAATAGTTTGCAAATAGAAAATTTTCCACATTTTTTTTTGTTGTTTCTTCAAGTATTTCCAAGCAATAAACATAAGGTTGGTTCTTTTGAGGAACCAAGCTTTTGTAATAATTTATGCATAGGAGTTAACAAAAATATATCCGTCCATTTGGTGAATAACGTTTTATGCTAAAATTAGAGGATATGACATATTTTAAAGGATTGACTAATAGCACTTTCTAATATTCTTTATTTGGTGATGAGAAAATTAGAAAAAGCCAGATTGGGCTCAATCTGATAATTTCAAAATGTTGTTATGAGCAGCGTTTTGGAAATAGAAGAAGATTGTATATATAAGAGTTGAAAATCTGAAATTTGTCTAAAGTTATCGGTAAGTGCAGGTCAACCTTTAAGATTATAAAGCCTTATGAGAGGCTCCGTTAGCCAGATTGTCACCGTCTTTACAATAATTAATATATAATTCTTATGAAGAAATTGACATATTAAGAAAATTATTTATCACTAATTTATATAAAATAATTTGTTCACAACTCTATTAATAAATTAATAGTAATATTTATCTATTAGCACAACGTTAATATTTTTACAAATTAGCAACTCAAGAAATTTATATATTTTAAAATTTTAAAATGACTAATACTTTTTTTGTAAATGATGTTTTAATTCTTCAATAATAATATACCTTATTTCCAATAAAATAACCTTATAAATCTAAATTATTAACCAAAAAAAAACTCAACAATAATCATATTTCAATGTCTTTATTGAATTAAATTTCGTAATTAAATATTATCATTATCATGAAATTTTTATCAACAGCGTTTATACAAGCCGGTAATAAAATTAATTTCTTTCAATCAGCCAATAAAATCGATTAACGACCCGAACAAGCTATTTGATAAGTATTGGTTGTGAACCGGGACCATCCATTTGATGGAAAGAGAAGGTCTATAAGAGTTGGCTTGATCAAGGTGGTATAATAAGCTTTTGCCCATCATAACATGGTTCATTAATGTTTTGGTCCAAAGTGGGACAACCAATGCTTTTACAATGTCAATTGGTCAATCTAAGGATACCCAACATGTGTAAAGTTCTCTCTCAATCAATAGCCTACAAGAAATTCCTCCTTAAATTAAGCACCTCTATAATCATACCTACAACTCTTTATTCTCATCATTCTTCTACCATTCAACCCTTTGATTGTGTGATTAGCATGTACTTTTTTCTGGGTTATATATATTATGGTGGGTGTTACATTATTAGAAAAAATATATACATTTTAAAATTTATAGGGTGTATTTGATTCCTATTTTTAAAATTTGTTATTGAGATTTGAGAATAGTTTTTAAGTTCTTCGAATTCAGTGTTTTCTTTGTTCTTCGTTGTTTTTCAGAACAAAAAAAAAAATTGAGAACCAAATATGTTATTCGTGTTTTCTTTGTTCTTCCAAATAAAAACAAATTTCAAAAAGTGTAAGAGTTTTTAGAAACTATATTTTTTTCCTAAAAAACAAAAAGAACAAGGAAAACACAAAATACACGTTTTGTTTCCTTTTTTTTTTTTTTTTGTCCTTAAAAAAACATTAAATTTAAAAAACAAAAACAATTTTTAGAGATAAACAAACTGGTGTTCTTTGTATTTTCAAAAACTGTTCTCAAAAACAGAAACAAGATAAACCTATTATATTTTGAAAAACAAATGTCTGTTTGAAAGTCTAAAATGTTTTATTTTAAAAATATTTTGAAAAGTGATTTGTATATATAATGTTTTATTTTTTTATCACTCTTTAATTATATTTGCACAATTATTTGAAAATGATCAAAAGACATTTTATTCAATATAAATTGACAACTGATTTCTTGAATACAATATTTTTGAATTGCCACCATCCTTATAGGCTATCTTTGTCAGAGAGAGAGTGAATAAGGGTCCATGTGGGAAGGTTGGTGTTTATTGGGTGGGTATCAGAGCCCTAAATGACTAGAAAGAGTGGCTAACCACTAACTTGGTTGTCACCACATGACATTTGGGACCCTCTTCCTTCTTAATTCTTATTATTATTGTTAGGAATATAACACTTGTCACACTATCTAAATATGGACTAGGAAAATACATCTCTATTTATTATACTAAATATAATCTAAAAAGCCGATGAGATCTAGTTAGGTGGTTGGGATTTAGGGAAAAGGACAAGGTTCGAATCTTAGTATATATAAATATATATTAAAGAAGTATGGTTTCTACATAAGGCTTTTATTGAGAGAAAAAGAAGGAAATTCACTTAAAAATTAATAATTATTTTTCAAAAATCATTTATGCTCTTGGAATTACAAACTTTTAAAACTCAGTAGTAAAAATATCAGAAGTTAACCAAAATGATTCTCATATAATGTTATGACCCACATGACTATTTTGAACTAAATTAAAGAGTTCCACACCCAATCATATAATTAAGAGGTCTCGTATTTAATGTGGGATATTGTAATCACAATTTATACCGACACGATGTCTTGTATATATATAATTAAGAGATTTTGTATCTAATGTGAGATATTATAATCACATTTCGTGGCCGTATAAACAGGTGAAAATGGTTAAGATTTCCGTGTGAGCGTAAAGAGGAGAGGGGTTCGGGGTTAGATACCGATAAAAAGCGTTTTTATGAAGAAATATAATACTATGATGTAATATAAAGTGAATAAATATCCAATTTGAATTAAGTAATTGGTTTAAGGGTATAATTGTCATGGAATTAATGTGTGGATACGTTAGAGATATTTCTAATATGACTAGTATAAATATTAGGGTTATGGTTCCTAATTAAATACAGGTGAAAAAAACACAATTAACTATTTGCTTTACATCTCGAAATCAGTAAGGAGAACGAAACTCTTAATGGAATTAAAGAAGTAGTATCGAATTTGAAAGATCTATACATCGTTCGATAACTTTGACAATAAATACAAATACGTTTCCACTATATAAATTTTATATCTCTTGAATTAAAAAGGTATAAGCATAATTATTTAGGGTTTGTCTATTATACAGTCTAATATTTTGATATTGATAATATGTTTATGATATTATTAGACTAAAAATATGTGATTAGGTGATTAAGAATTCTTGACACCCTAACACAATGAAAAGCTTTATAAATGGACAAAACGGGAAGTGCTAAAATGCCCATTAGCTTTAAAAGGTGCTTCTAGAGGTTTTGAAATTCACAATCATCTATCAAGTTGGAGTAATTTCAAGGGTGATAATATGCCAAATATTGAAAAAAATTTAAAGCATGGCCCACATGAGGTGTCACCTTCCATATCTAGAAAACCTTTAGGTGTGATATATGATCAAAGCATACCTTTTTCAATATGATATCATCAATCCAATAGAAGTGTATTTAAGAGCCGGTAAACGGGTCGAGTCTAATAAATTCGGTCAACCCATTTAGATTAAGTAATTTAGCCCCATTTAAAGTAATCTATGGAATTTATATTCGGTAGCTTTTAGTGGCCATCTTGTTGAGTTATGGTACGAATCTTTAAAAATCTTTAAAAAAATTATTTTAAAAATTATATTATTCTCTAAATAAAATAAAAATTTATAATTATATAATAATAATTAATATATAAAATAATTGAGTTTTAAGCTAATATAATAATATTAAATAAATAAATAATGATGGAGCATTGTTATATTCAAAGTATCAAACTAATTAGCTAAATAGTACCAACAAATAAAGTAACAACTTAATAACATATTTTAAAAAAAAAAACCTTCAAACTATCAAATGAAATCTCATATACCGCTAATGTTCACCCTCATCCTTATTATATCCTAATATGTACATCATTAATGATAGTGGAGTCATCATCATCTATTAATTGATTTTTTAAATTGTTAACCATATAAATTTCGTTTACATTTGGAATAAAAATATTTTTTTTCTTTCAAAATCTCAAACAGTATAATAATGAAATGCCTTATTTGTTTGAAAATTCATCTTGTTTGAAGATATAGTATATTATGAAGAAATAAGTGTATAATTTTTGTTAATTATTTTTAAAATAATAATATTTTGTTATTAACACTAGTTTAAGTAATAAAATTATTTCAAATATACTCATAATTTAGTTATTAAATTTATAACTACTACAACCGTTTTTTATCCAAATAACATATATGATTAAATAAATTTAAATAAATACAAAAAAATGAAATTATAAATATTTAAAATATGATTAATGAGATAAATGAAAATATATTCAATATTAAAACTGTAATTTATTTAATTCAAATGCATTTTGTAATTTTTCATACAAGATTTTTAAATATTAAATTATCATATAGATTATATTAAAAAAGTTACATTTAATAATTGAAAAAATAGTTAAAAAAAACAAAGTTTAATATATTACTCATATATTATAATAATAATAGTATTATTTTGAAACTATGCTACAAGAAGAGAATTTAGCACTATATTAAAAGCCCAAAATATCGAATTTTATAGATGAATCCTTGAAAATCTCAATTACTAAGTTAGTTACTTGAAAAAAAATTAAATAAAAATTTCGGTTCAACTCAGACAAAACCCACATGGGCCACTAGTCAAAACGGGTCGAGTCAATTTGGTTCGGTTTTATTCGAGCGCTTGAAGTTTATAACACGCTAAAATCGGTTTAAAGTGAGTTGTGTCGGTTCAACCTATGTGCAGAGCTCTAGCGTGACCTACATATTTTTAGGTCTCATTATTTTTTGTCTTTGTATTTTGGTTATATTTATATTTATATTTATTCATCATTCTGACAATTTGTATATCTCATCATACATATTCAATGGTCTAAATTTTACATACATTCTTGATGTAAGACCTTTTGTTCAGTCTCCTTACAATTCCTTACCCTTATTTAAAAAATCTTATAATGGCATATTTGGTTTCTGAAAATTTTGAAAGAAAATGTAAGGGGAATGAAAATAAAGAAAGAAATGAAGGTAAGAAAAAATTGAAAGAAAATAAATAATAGATTAAGTTGAATCAACTATTTTTATGTTTTTTTGCTTTTGAAGGAGTTTTTATGTTAAATTACTTCCAGACTGGTTTTGATTCTTTTCTTCATTATTTACATAAAGATTAAATAATTTTGGACTGCTTAAAATTTTAATAATATTAATGACATTTGATTTTGTAAATACTCGATACTAAAAAAAAAGAAGCAAATATAACTATCATAATATTTCTATTCTATTTTATCTTTACCTAAATATGTTTAAGTAGAGGCTTAAATTGGGTTAAGACATCTTATACTTTATTATTCATTAATCTTATATTAAGATTAGTTACAATGAATTATTGGCTTAAACATTTGAAATTAGCATTTTAGGAAATAATTACAGTTAAGAGAATCAAAGGGACTAGTTGGTAATCTCAAATCACAAATAGTTAACAAGAGAATGACTAATGGGCAAAATGGTGAAGGGTGTGGTTAGGTGATAGCTTCTAAGCATGTCAGCTCATGTTTGCACTAACTGGAGGGTACTTAAAGGCTGATAGTGCTCTTTCTCGACCATTTCTTGGTTGCATATTTGGGGCTTAGAGGGAGGAAGTTTAGAGAAGGAGAGTTAGGGCTTCATGTGAAGAACAAAAGGTTAGTAATTTTTATTTGTTCTATATTTCTAAGGAGTTATTAATGGTAGATTTTGTCTTTAAAATGATTTAGTTAGTATTATTGTTCATTGTTAGTCATTTTCCATATCAAATATGGGAGTTTAGAGAGAGTTTAGAGAGAAAAAGTGAAGATTTATGCGAGGAAAAAGTAGTTGTTTTTTTGCTAGTTTGGGTTTCTAAATGAGTTGGTGATGGATTTTAATGGTTAATTTAGTTTATAAATCTGGTTAGTGGTGTTAATCATATTTTTATGTATTTAAATTTTAAGTTAGTGGGTTTTCAAGTAATATGAGAGTTGAAAGTTCTTTTTGTAAAAAGGTTTTGTTGTATAAACAGTTTGCTTTAATTAGTTGAAAGAATACAGGACAATTAAGTTTGGGTACATAAGTAAATACAGCTAATAGATGGAAATTATGGAAAATAATAACTTAAAATTGTTTTGAAAAGCATTAGATAGGTTAAAATTTTGGGGTTTTTTAAGCTAAGAATATTAAATTGATAATAACAGGAGATAAGAAAGAAATGTCGTAACACAGAGGTCGTTTTTATTTAAGTTTTCCTTGTCATTAATAGAGTTGTCTCACGTAAGAAGAATTTCAAAATGAGACTTATTGAAGGTAGAGAATTTTATCTGAATTATATTGTTTTATCTTTGATGAATTTCATTAAATATATATTGGAATCTTAATAATTGATATAGATTTATTAAGCATTTTATTTTGTCATGATGTTCATATGGTATGCATGGTTCGTTTTGAAACATGGTATTGAGATGTGGATACATTGATTAGAGAATCATGGTTTAACTCTTGGTGGGCATTGATTTACGGTTTTAGTTCGCATCAAAGGATGATTTGACGATAACAAATATTCAAAGAAAAGTACATATGGATAATATTGAAATATTGTTGATAACCTGATGTTACCTTCCGATATATTGTTTATATGGACCATGTGTCCCACATGGTGAAAATCCACAAGCCCTCCAAGAACATCTAGATAAGGTATGAGACTTGGTCCATATGGATTGTCACAAGGTTGATTCTACCATTGGGTGTAAGTCCCAAAAGACACGGGATAAGACTAGTCCTTGGGTGATAGTCCTAGAATAGTCATTATTTATGATTGATTTCCTATATATTTAAGCAATTGATGATAGATATGTATATTGGTGATAATTGTCAATTATCTTGTGGAAGAGAATGATAAAAGCTGTTTGATCATGTGGAAGAGAATGAGTGAGATGAGCAAAAAAGGAAGACATTGCAACCATGCATGCATATTTGATATTATTTCATACTTTGATCATGGTTACAAATGTTTATCCGCATAGTATTATATGTTTAATTGAAGCATTAAGGATATTGTATAATGATTATAAAGTTTTTCTGAAGGAGTTGTGAACTGCGCATCTTCACTTTACCTTAGTGCCAAATGCAAGAGGACTTTTCTTGGAACTTAGTGATCGAGCTTGCATAGATTTGTGGTGGTCTGGTTTTCGTGTTGAGATGTTGAGGCTTTGGCCTTTGTAAATTCACTTTTTTTTAAGAAACAATGTAATATATGTCACTTTTGTACACTTGTTAGTATGAGCTATCCTTAGAGAACCAAGGATTTAGAATGTGTAAAGTGCGTGAAAGAAAAAAACACTTGTTGTTTTCACATGAATTGGAGTACCTAATTGTATAATTAATGTTATGAGGTTTATCAATGGATGTTTCTTGTTTATAATAGGTTTTTTCTTACAATCGTATGTTGTATAAATTTACTTAAAGCTCAACCATCTTTTATCTCCATATATATTGAGTATTTATTGAAAAAAGAAATTATGGGGTTTGACAAATTTTCTTTCTCATTGTTTATTATACATCTATATATGATAAAAGCATTTTTTTTTTAATAATTTTTTTCTTTCTTTACTATTTTTGAACAAAATATTTGGTTCCTTCATGTTTGGTTATTATATGGGAATATCAAAGAAAATAAAATATAATTAAAACTAATTAGAAAGTTGTGTTTTAAATATTTTGAGCTTTATATGAAGCTAAAAAAAAATAATTAAGTTTAAGTAAATAAAAAATGAAAAAAGAAACTTATTGATTTTAATTTAGTAAACATATTTTATAATTCTTAAATTCCAAGTGAACAATATCTAGACAAAAGGATTATTATCTTAAATTATAAGTTCACCTAAATTTTTAGCCTTGGTTTTGTGTTATAAAGAAATCAAAGCTTTGAGAAAATATCCAATTCAGAACAGATAAAAGAAACCAATATAAAAAGTGTACAGTGTTTTGCGTGGTTTGGTCGATCACATTGCTACATGCAGCGGAAGAGGCAAGGGAATCTTTCACTGATACGAAATGGAATACAAAATTAAAGTATCAAAGTATTGAAAAAACTAGGATCACAAAATTACGATTATAGGATGCGCGATCACTAAAATGCGCAAGCGATACTACCGATACTGAAACCTCTCTACGCACAAAATAATAGTCTTTCTGAAACTGTCTCTCATAACTTTTTTCCCTCATGACTTAGAATATTTATAGAAATATTCTTAACAACTTTTCTTATTCTATAAGAAACATGATATTATAATGTAATATCTTAGAGTAAGAATTAGCCTACTACAATGTATTTACAAAAAAATTAATATTAAATACAAATTTGAGACATATTCTAACAATTTAATTTTCACACTTATAGAATATAGTTATTTCAAATATATAAAAATAAAAATAAACATATAACAAATCACAAGTATGAGTAAGGTTTTGGAACTTCTTTTTAGCTTGTATATTGACTTTGAGGTTATGTCGTAGGGAAGTACTATTCTTATACTCCCAAGTTGGGACATCCGATACGCTTATTTAACATTATTTGAGTCAGGCCCTTAAGAGCGTGTTTTAGATGTTTGAAATCAAATTATGTAAAAACATTAAAAGTAATAATAAAAACTTGCAAATTTGTGCAAAATAAAAAACTTATGTTTGGTTCCTAAAAATTTTTGAGGATAAGAAAATAAAAACATAAAGAAAAATATAAAGGAAATAAATAAAAAAAGTATATTCAAAATCATTATATTATTCTTAAAATGTTGTGTTTGAACTTCATTAGTTTTATTTATTCTCTCTATTATATACATTTTTTTAAAAGAGATAAATTTATTAATTTAGGCTAGTAATATAATCGATAAAAGCATAAAATAAAAATCTTACGAACTTAGATAATGAAATAACGTCAGGGTTAATAACGAGGATCGGCGACTTACATGGTTGATAATCAGAAAATCGCAGAATATCTAAGATTTTTAAATCCCCATAACATGTGAAATGATATTTGATCGATGGTTTGTCGTATCGAGCTTTTATCATCCCAGATTCTTCGTCACAGCCGTGAAAGAAGGTAGCGAGTCGACTACGTGACACTGCGTGAGTCGACCATATAAATCTGAAAGCGAAAGGAAAAAAAGAGGCCGTGATCGGTGTGAAATAAAAGCCCTTCTTATTGAAAAAGAAAACCTAGATTTGGAGAAGAAATGATGGAATTGATGATTTGAATGGTATAACGAAGAAGGGTTGAAGAGAGCACAGGGGAGGGCAGTTTTATTCTCCTCTATTATATAAATATTAAATAATTTACAATATATAAAATTTTATTTAATTTTAATTATATTTTTATTACTTAAAAAATAATTAAACCCTAGTTGGCTATCCTTTTCTCTCATATGTTCTCTTATAGTCTCTTTTCCGTTAGTAAGGAGGGGTGATTTTTTTGTTATTCTTAGTCTGAAATCACCCTCTTTACGTCTCTTTCTATCATTTTTTTTTCAATAAAGTGATTATTACGCAGCGTATCCCATAATTTTAAATTTGTTTATTTTAAGTAATTTTGTCATTAGCTTATTGTAGCGTATGATTCAATATCATCTTGTGTGAGGCAGAGTTGGTTTTAGTCGTCTTATTCACGATGTTTTAATTATTGTGGATATTCAAGCGACAAAACATATTTTTCGAGACCAGACAATAAGTCAGTCGTAGTGCGTTAATATAATGTAGAGGCTGAGTCGTATGTATTGTCGTGATAGGATTATCAGTATGTGAGATGGGCGATTCATTATCTTTATTAATTAGGATGATGCATGCATCTTCTAAAGTTTTTAGTGAATTAAATTTTATGTTTATATCGAATATATTGTTAGTTTAAATCAAAAAAAAAAAAAATTCAATAATGAAATTTTTTTTTAAAACTATTTTTCTTGATAGTCTTTTTAACACTTTCCTAGAATCAAACATAGCCTAACACTAAACCAAGTGAGATTAGCAAGTAAAGCTGCTGGGGCATGAGGCTAGGATATGCCCATATTGGTTGAAAAGTCTCTTTTATGATTTTGACAACCCCATGTGATGGGGGCCTCTGTTTGTTCAGGAAAATGAAAACTCAATAATTTTCCCAGCTTTGAGTCGCATAGCGCAGTGTAAAATTGACAACACTTAAATTTTCACTTGTCATAAAGGCCTGCTTGGTGGACCTACAATTTTATGGAAATTGTTATAAAGTTGAAGCAAATAATAAAGTCCTAAAATTGGTCCCCCAACATTTCCTAGTTTATATTTCTTGGATTTATGTTTGCTTCTGGAAGTACTGAAAATAGAAAATAAATGTTAATAAAAATAACTTCTTTATGTTTAATTTCATTACGAAAATTCAGAAATAAATCCAAATATAATTGAACTCAAATATAAATTTATATATTTTTTAAATTAATTAATCTGTACAAAGAATAGAAGAAAATAGATTAAATAAATTTAAAATAGCATATAAAAATAATTTATTAATTTTAAATCAAATTTTATTTTTCTTTCCTTTTCCGTACATATATTTTTTCCCAAATTTTAAGGAATCAAACATTCACGAGCAGTCAATTTGACAGTGATTATATAATTTTATCAAATAAAGTCTTACAAAAAATTAATATAACTTAACATTTTAGTGTTTAAAGCTTTTGATTTGTACTAGCCGACCCTCTTTCTCTCTCATCTATTCTCTCTTTTGGGTCTTTTTTTGTTAGTAAGGAGATAATGATATTTGGTCATCAAAATCGTCGAATTTCACATGCTCTTTTTATAATTTTAACTGATAAAATGATTCTTACCCGCATGGAATGTAAGTTTTAATTTATTATTTTTTTGTAATTTTATCATTGACTAGTTACAGCATGTGGTTTTATTATCATGGTATGACGGTTGGTTTAGTTTGTCGCTATTACGAATTTACTTGGTATTTGTGATGATTACTTTGTGTTCTCCTTGTAAGTTTTTAGCAATTTGATTATGTGTTTCTATCCAATATATTATTAGTATGAATCAATAAAATTATATTTTTTCAAAAAAAAAAAAAACATTTGATTTGGACGATAGTTTGCCATAAAAATCAGCCCTTAAAAATATTAGATTTTGAAAATGAAATTGGCAGAAGAGGTGAAACAAACAAAAAACATGTGTAGATATGACAAGAGAGAGGTTTGGAGAAAATTGATATGGCTAGAATGCAAACACCTAACATGACAAGGTGCAAGGCCTTGATGACTGGGGTAATGGGATGTGCCACTACTTCGTTAAACCTTATCCGGATTTTTTTTTGGTCAGGTTAATTATGATGTGTTTGATTAGGGCGTGTATAGCGTGAAGGCGATCGTTAAGTCGTATCGTATCTGATTAATACTTTTATTGACGAGATGAGCCATGAAGAGCAATTAAAAGCTTTTATCGCCAACGATTGTGATGCCCAGAGCACGGCACGAGGCCTTACGAGGTTAATTTATGAGAAACTAAGCAATCTGTCTGCAGTTCACCAAGCCTTATCAGGATTTTGATAAATGTTCGGACTAATAAAAAATAATTTTTAACCTATAGCCAAACAATTATTCCAAATTTACGATAATGGTTGCCATGTCAACAATAAGGTGGAAAAAAAATTTTAATATTTAAAAAATATCTTACCCGGTCCTATTTTCGTTTTCATTTTCATTTTTTGATATGAATAGCATTTTCTGTTCCATATCTTGAGAAGATCGTCTTCAACCGTGAGAGTATATGGAACAAGTGGAAGGTATAAATCACTCATCCCTCTCATTCTCCATTTTTTCTTGTTTATTCTCTCCATCTGGCTTGTTTTCTGTTGTGTTGTTGATAGAAATGTAACTTTTTTTCACCTACATTTTGATAGTTAATGTTTGTTTTTGGTTTTCAGTGGCGTAGTATCAATTTCGTGATGGAATTATTGGTTTTTTATTTGAAATAATCAAATAAAATAAACAACGAAAGCATACAAAAATCAAGATCGTATGCCAAATTTTTTTTACTAGCACTATAAATTATTTTAATTAAATGTTTTCTAATTAATCAATTTCCAGAAACATAAGTCTTCAATATAAAACCAAAGAACTGAATAGATTATATATGTGTGTACAAAAATGGAGAAATTAATTATGTTATCTATGTGACTGATTTTCAACTCTTGAAAAATTGTTAAGAGTTCTTTTTTTAAAAAATAAATAGAAGAAGATCATGTGAAAAGAGAGAAGTTATTTGATTATCAACCACTTTCTCTTTCCACTATCCCACTTTTTTTCTTTGAATTAAATTCAAATGTTCAAGCTTTCTAGCCTTTTTCTCAAGTTCATAAAAGGTAAAATGTAGATCATGGGAATTGAACCTCATGCATATAAAGTTTCTAAGGTACCACCGAGCTAGATACTTCCTTGATGAATAATTTGGATAATAAAGATTAAATAATCAAATTACTTATTCTCATATAAATTAATTCAAAATTATTTTATATTTAAGCAATATAAAACTATTTTCTCCCTTATCTAATCAATGGAGTTGTGGTCGGATTAGAGACCTATGAACCCATAATTTTAAACTCCTATAAAACTTGATTAATGAATTAAACTCTTTAATTAATTATCGTAATTTTATTAATTCCACTGTTACTCCATTAAAAACTTGGAATTGCACTCTTAAAATTATACTATTCCAAACTGAAATTATCAGTTATTCAAATCATGACATGTCCCTGTCCTACACAATCACATCATGTAAAATGCATTTATTAGATGTCTCTTTTCATCAATTGTTCGAGAATAAAACAGATTTCATTCTCCACTTTGTGAGTAATAACATGCTCTAGTGTAAATCAATTAAGAGATCTCATACTTTTACAGAATTGCTGAGTCAAATAACTGTAACTTGCAGCTACTTTTCAAAGGACATTTTAAATATTGATGGCGACGTCAGCAGGGGTCTAAGTTATTCTGTCGGCCGTGAGGAAATATCATCTATGACGTCTCTTTTATCGCGAGGCCGTCACAGTAAAAATGGCGTGCGGTGTGCGATCTCAAAGTGACGCCTGATACATGTTGGATGTGGAAGAGTTATTTTATTCTTTCTTATCTGGAAATCGTATTAAAATCTCTGATTGTCGTATCAAAAACATCAATGCAAACAGGCTTTCTTCAAAGTGGCTCCTAAAATGGTAGTCTTCTTGAGTATTTCACTTGTCTGCGCGAAAATATTCGCCAGCCAAAATTGGTATCGTACGATAATTAGGTCATACTAAAATGAGTTACTCTCCACCCTAAGTCACGTATCACGATCTTCCGATTCATGTATTTCAGTAAATGAGTGATCACGCCTTGTTGTCTACGTGCTGGATTAAATGTGCCGGTTCCTTGGGCTTCTACCATGCCCGCACTGGCATTGTATGAGCTTGTCGTTGAGGCAAACTTGTTGTTCTTGAAAATACATTCTGGTCCGGTAAAAATATCGGTTACCTCAGGCGAATGTGTTGGAGAACTTAGCTTGATCGTGATGTCAGAAATAATCTGTTGGTGTCTCCCCGAGCCCGTTCTCAGAAAAATACAAATGCAAAGCAGTCATGCTTAAAACGGAGCAACCACTTGTTCTTTGCGGTACGGTCAAATCTGTGATGAAGATCTTGTTAAGCTCTTGGTGAATTAATACATCATTGTTATTGTTATTGTTATTGCCTCGAAAATAAGGTGTCGTTTGTTTTTTTTACTTAATGTTAAATAGAACCTTTTTTTCAGCTTAATTCCAAATAATAATTTATAGTATTAAGTATTTAGTTGTTTGTTTTTTAATATTGAGAAGTAAGTGCAACTAGTTATCTTTCTTGTTGAGTAAGGGTGGTGTTTTCTGTTTAAGAAAATGACTTTTTTCTGAATAGAAAAAGCCAAATATTTTGGTTTCTTCTATTCAGAATTTTTTTAGAAATTTTAGCAATAAGTCATGAAAAAGTTAAAAAACAAACGGGCGGAATGCTGAAAACTATTTAGCTTTCGACAAAAGCTAAAAAAACAAGCAGCCGCTGTGAGTCACGGCCGGATGAGGCGTAAAAAGAAGAAACATAGATAAATGAGAGAAATAGTACCTCGAATTGATATCAATGCCAATTTCGGTCGAGAACTTTGACTTCACGAGGTTCTTACATTTCTTCCTCTTCCTCATCCCCTTCCAGGGCGTCATCTATGGAGTCTCCCATGACCTCCATCGTCATTTCCATCTTCTCGTTCTGCCTCTCAAATTCTTGCATGATTTTCTGCAATGATGGTAAGTTCATCTGCCTGTTCATCTGGCCCATTGCCTTTGTGACACCTTTCATAGCATCCCCATTGCTTGTGTCGATTTCAAAGTCTGCAGTTTTTTAAATGGTCCAACTCTAAGTAATCAAATAGAATATCAAGGAAGGTTCAAATGAAGAAGTCTAGAAGACAAAACCCTCACAGCTGGAGAAATATAAAAGTCAGTAATTCACCAAAAATCATTTTTTTTCATATCCCAAATGTTGAAAATTCTTGGTTCCTTAGCGAGGATTTGTTGAGGCGTGATGTGCGTATTAAACGAATCCTACGAAAACGGCTTTTAGGAGGATTGGTCATTCTCGTGGTATCGAGCTTGGTTTGGCGGGGGTCACGGGTTGAATCATATAAACTGCGATTTAATCCCATGTTTATTGTTGAAAGTCAGCCAATGAACACATTTCTCACGATGCGGTGTGGGGTCGTATGCACGTGAGGGAGGCTGTTGAAGCATGATATTCATATTAAACTCAAATCCTACAAGCTTGAGCTTTTAGGAAAGTTGGTCATTTAACAGAGTTGAAACTTTTCTCATTATATTTTGTATCTTTCCAATCCAAAGATTCCAAGGAATGGAGTATTTCTCATTAGAAATGTAACTTTTTTCACCTACATTTTGATAGTTAATGTTTGTTTTTGGTTTTCAGTGGCGTAGTATCAATTTCGTGATGGAATTATTGGTTTTTTATTTGAAATAATCAAATAAAATAAACAACGAAAGCATACAAAAATCAAGATCGTATGCCAAATTTTTTTTACTAGCACTATAAATTATTTTAATTAAATGTTTTCTAATTAATCAATTTCCAGAAACATAAGTCTTCAATAGAAAACCAAAGAACCGAATAGATTATATGTGTGGGCACAACTCTTGAAAATTTGTTAAGAGTTCTTTTAAAAAAAAAAAAAAATAGAAGATAATGTAGAAGAGTTATTGGATTATCAACCACTTTCCTGCTCACCATCCCTTTTTTCTTTCAATTCCAAATTCAAATGTTCAAGCTTTCTAGCCTTTTTATCAAGTTCATAAAAGGTAAAATGTAGATAATGGGAATTAAACCTCGTGCATATAAAGTTTCCAGGTACTGCAAAAGCTAGATAGTTCCTAGATGAATAATTTGGATAATAAAGATTAAATAATCAAATTACTTATTCTCATCTCCAGGTAATTCAAAATTATTTTATATTTAAAAGTGATACAAACTATTGTCTCCCTTGTCTAATTGATGGGTTGTGGTGGATTAGGAGACCTGAACCCATAATTTTTAAGCTCTATAAAACTTGATTAATAGATTGTCTTTAGTGAGTAAAACTTTGAATTTTATTAATTTGAATGTTACTCACATTAAAAACTTGGGTGCACTCTTAAAATTATAGATATTGATGATGCTTTTGATCGGGCTGGGTTGGAGCGTCTTTGGAATTGCTTCAGGCGGTCAGTTGACTCTAGATGTCGCTCCTGCAAAGGCAGCAAGGATCGCGGGGCTCGCATGTTCTTTCTCCCGATGCTAGGATTAGTTATTTCAGGTGGAAGAAGATCGCCCTAGCAGGGGAATGAAGTTTTGTGTGTACCTTTCACGATGGGGTGACCTGGTATTTATAATGGATGATCATGATAACTTTCCTAATTTGATGATGATACGGATATTTCTTCCATTGTGTGAGGGATTTTCTTTCCTTATTGTTAACCGATTAATAAGAGATAATTGATAACTTTCCTAGTTTGATGATGATACTATATTTCTCCCATTGGGTGAGAGATTTTTTTTTCTTATCGTTAACCAATTAAAAAGGGATAATTGATAACTTTCCTAGTTGGATGATGATACCATATTTCTCTCATTGGGTGAGAAATTTTCTTTCCTTATCGTTAACCAATTAATAAAGGATAATTGATAAATTTCCTAGTTGGATGATGATACCATATTTCTCCCATTAGGTGAGGGGATTTTAACGCTGTATCGTTAACGATTGATAAGGATAATTGATGAACAATTATTAGAAAATATCCTGCTTCCTAGTGGTGGAGATTTAATTAAGAGAAGTTGGAGTACTTTTCGCTTTTAATATGGGTTAACTTTGGATGTTTCGTGCTTTGCTTCGAGATGAAAGTGAGCAGGGTCCCAGAGCTTGGGCCTTCGTGTTTGGGCATATGTGGTGGGTCGAACTCTTTTATGTCTTTATTGGGCCTGCTTCTTTATCCCCTCTCAATCCTGGCTTTGGGTGAGTTATGCAGTATGCGCGTGTGGTTTGGACCCATCAGATATATTATTACTCAAAAAATTAAGTTATCCATATGATTTAGTCATTACATATATATTGATCCTCGATAAATAATTCATAATTAGAGTTAGGTGAAATCTATTAACCTCTCTAATTATCTCTTTATCCTTAAGTATCAATCACTCTTCAATGATTGATAAGATTCATAATTTAATTATGAATCTTAGAGTTCGAATACCATTGAACGAGTAATCACGTAAATGAATTGTTATTTACTTCTTAAATAAGAATGAATAGATTCCGTCTTGTTTGTTAGCATTATCTACTTTTAATTCATTGTATCTCGAAATACAAAGTTGAGACCATATCTTAATAATTTGTACTATAGCGACCCTCGAGCCGGTCGGAGCCAAATGGCGGATCGGCGAAACCAGGGACGCTCGATTAATTCTTTTTAGTTACCTTTTTATTAAATTTTCTTTTTCAAAAATATTGCGACCCGAATCCCCGGTTCGACCCGAATGGCGGATCCAAACCGGAGCCCGGATTACTTCGACCGTTTTTTTTTTTATTTTTTATCTTATCAAAACGTTTTATTTATGTCATTTCATTTTAGAATTCTCATTTACACGGAAGCATTTCAAATGGTAGGCCCATAAACATTTACTCTTATCTGATTTGGTTCTGAAATGACGTGTCATGCCTTTACAAAACGATATACAAAACAAATTTTCAGAGTTTAACCCTTTGGTCCACAATTAACATTTGTTCAAAAGAGATGATATGCATATGGTGGGGTATACACTTATACGCTGCAACTTTCTCTATGACTCTGCACTTCTTGTACCTGGTCTTCTCTTTCCTGTTTACTCGATATCTACGCATAGATAAAAACTATACGCTAAACATTTTCATGCTTAGTGGTTCTATATAGTTCTATTCCAATTTTCAATTCAATATGACATGCATTTATCATTAAACCATGCCTTTTATAACAAACAATACTCATGCTTTCACTTTCACATATGCATCTTCACATACTATCAATTTACGGTTCATTGATCATTTATAAGTATGCCTTTTCATAGGCAACTAATCATTCAACAATTCAATTCATGAAATTCAAATATACACTCTTAAAGATGTGTTTAGTTTGCAAATCTTATTTTCACTCATCAAAGTTTCTTATTTCACTTTGTTTATACATTTAGCGTCGTGACGGATCGCGTTTGGTAGAATCCATCCTTTATCATTCAGTAATGTGCTTACACATTCCACAATTTCGAGTCTCTATAAATGCGCAGGATGCGATTGGTGCAACGAACATGTGGTAGTTAAATGTCATAATACCATCAAGGCGGATGCGATTGGTGCATACTGCCAAGTGGGACATTTCTTCAATGCCATACACCATCATGATGGATGCCGATTGGTGCATCCTGCCAAGTGGGACATTGGACAATTTCGGGGTGCCTTCATGACAGATGCCGATTGGGGCATCCTGCCAGGTTGTTCATTCGGTATATCTATTCAATTCAAGATGTCAAGAATTGACCAATTCGTTTACAATTCGATTAATCTTTCATATCTCGCGAGTGTCGTCAATCATTTCCAATTATCACATTTTGAATCCGTATGCACTTTCGTAATATCGTTTGAATCTGTTTCGTTATATAATGCGTTTGATTTATTTGGTATCTTCTGAAAACACTTGAGTAAGGATAAATTCGATGAACAAATCGAAAATTGTCGGCTCAGTTTCCTTCCCTTCGATCTCGGTCCTAGGTTGGAAGTCACTCACCCGTCCCCATAGTCAATGACAATCATGCCACTCTTAATTGGATAAACAATTATTATACATTTTTTTTGTTGAATGTAGGGTGTAATTTTCGTTAACGAGTCTTGGGTTAAGACACTAGAAGTGCACCCAGGGCGGCAAAGGTATGGTGTGTTTTCATTTAGTTTTTATCATATTTGAACCCTCATTAATCATTTATTAGGGTCTTTAAACTATCGGGAGATGCAACAGGTATTCGGAAACAAAAATCACAGCGCCTTGTGAGCGGTGACTTCGCCGCCGGTCTTAGCACTACTACGTTGCGGCGAAGCACTCGCTCTCCGCATGCGGGGCCCACGCTGCAGCCGAACCCGGGGGCCTTTATGGCAACCCTTCTGTTTGGCAGCGAGGACTTCGGCCGCGGCGAGGGTGCCCTTATTTGCGACGAAAGGGAGCTCGTTTTGCTTGAGATTCCCTTTTCCTCTTTCTTTGCGATTTTCCAAAAATCATTTCCAAAACTCAAAGCAAATTATGGAAAAGTGCAAGAGGCATTTAATATCGTACAAACCGGCCGTGAGCAAACCCATGTGGATGTATTAGGGTTTCTAACTCAAAATATCAATTTAAAAGAAATGGGTTTGGTTCTTACCTCGAATCCACATGTGCCCCACGACCTTAGCTTTCTTCTTCATTCCTCCTTGCAAGATGCATAAACTTGGAGGGATTCGCAAATCTCCGTATTCCCGAAACCTAGCTTTTCTCTCTCTCTCTCTCTTGTCTCCAAAGCGTTTTGGCGCCTAACAGGAGGTTTAGGCCAAGTGTCGGGTATGTCTCGCATCAAATTGCAAAAGGCCAAGTTGGCACTTTCGCGTATATCCATTTCTCCATTTTTGGCATTTAATTTCTTAATTTAAGCTTTCATTTATCAGTTAATTCAACGGCATTTAAGCTCATTCTCATTAGACACTTTAAGGGTGCCGATTTACCGGCATTCCCATTCTTTTTCGAGCTTGGGTTTATTTAGGTTAATTAATTTACCGTTTTAGCGTATAATGTTTGTGTATGCTGGCGTTTTACGTTTATTTTAATTTATTGCTGTTTATCAGTTTTACGAAAAACCAAAGTTGACTCGATTTATCATAAGGAATATATAATAAAAATTATTGTAAAGAAATGTAAGGGTATTTTGGGCATTCTGAGTACAAAATAAGTAAACTAGACGATGTCGTAAATAGGGTTTTCAGCGACTTTACTTAAGATTAAGATCATTACATATATAGCAATGATAAGATAGATTTGAATTATATTATTCTTAACGAAAAATTATTGGATTATTCAAATCATGTCATGTCCTAGTCTTACAATCACACATCTGTGTAAAAGTGCATTTATTAGATAATATAACACAAAAAGCTCGATCATTCCGATAAAACCATTTCATTCTCAATGATAATAACATGCATTAGCGAAAATCAATTAAATATCTCATACTCTAATTGTTAAGTCAAAATCACAACTTGACTATTTTTCATAGGCTATTTTAATTTTTCATCCTTAAATAATATCCTCTTGTATATAACACTTATATATTTATTTGGAGTTACATTTGATAATCATGGGATTTTATGATATTCATAAAATATTTAAATAATACATGCATTAAATGAAATATTTATTTATTGAAAATAAATAATATTTATGTTTTATCCACTTATGCTTTAGGGCATATATCCTAATAGGGATTTTGTTACGACGATGGTTGCCACCACTTGAGGAATTTCACTCGATGAGAGCTTGCTATTGTGGAAATTAAGGAAACTTCTTTTCAATGTCACCATGGTAAAGTATTTTCCTGCATCTAAAGAGGAAGAAACTTTGCTAAAAAACATAAGACAAAACAGAAAAGCTCTTATTAAATTTGTTAAGAAGAAGAAATGGACAGGGAATGACTCACAAGTTTTTTAGACCACTGACCCAAGAGTTTTGTGTCAAAATAACCTTTATTTTGAAAAGTGGGGTGCTATCCCACTTTGAAACTTGTGATCAATTTGGCCTTCTTGATGCCATGTAGGATGCTATCACACCCCCAAAACCAGCCAATGATTTTTCCTCAAGGTGCGCGATGCTAAGTTGCCGAACTTAGCCAGCCTTCCTCCAACACCCACTCATATATCAAGAGTAACAAAAGCAAAACACTTCAATGGAATCATGTGTTTCATTCAGTTGATTCAAATCAACTAATTACAAAAACTGCAATGCCTCAGCATTTACAAAATAGGAACTGGATCAAGAGGGTTTACAATGACTTCTCCTACAAATGCTCCTCTCCTTTCCCTACTTATCGGAGTAGGATTTTGCCAGCCTTCAAAATTTACATGAGCCCCAAAGCGTGGGGGTTTAAGTGCTTGCCGCCTGCCACCTCTTCCCCAACCTGCGTCGCTTTGATGGGGCGTAGAAGTGAGCTAGCCTGTAGGCCTGAAATGAGATAAAAAGCTGAGATCTGGCAATAATTTTTATTACTATTAGTTATTTATTTAATTTGTATTTTGTTTATCCATTAGTACTTACTGGATTTATCTAATGAATTTTTGGTTATCCATTCGGTTTTTCTGTTTATCTTATAAATGCTTTCATATGTTGCCATGTTACAGGAACTTGATTAACAAGTGAAAACACCAGAAAATTTATTTCATTCATTTTTATTTCTTTTAAATTTTATTATTATTCACTGCTGAAGTGCATTTCGATTTGGTAATGAAGCGTGCTTTGATACCAGGACCGAGTTATTATTCTTAGCCAAGGCTACATCAATTTACGGTATCAAACGTGATTTCGTCCCGGAGGATGGAGTTATTATTCTTTTGTAGATCCAGAAACTACATGATTTGGTATAAAGTGCGCAACTTGCGATCAGAATCAGTTACTATTCTTTGTAGGTATTGGTGGTGTCTTGAGTCAAGGAAAGTGCCTATAAAACTCTTTGGTGAAAAAACTCAGCGAATACAAAGGCAGAATGTTCTGCATATGATAAAGTTTTATGCTATGGTCTTGATGCACTTTTGGAGGTTTTATTTATTTGTCCTCTTGAATTTGTGTTGTTTTCGACCATCAAGAACTTTAAGATATTTAAACTCACAAAAGAAATTGGATACTTTCGACATGCTAAGTGGGTTGAATTTTTTGAATGAATATTCTTTTTTGAATTGAATCATCGTTAAATTATTAAAAACAAAGGCTCTTGGCGCATAATTCGATCATGGTACATTTATCATTATGAGTGCTCATCATCTATCAGGTTTGATAGATTGAAAAATGATATTACGTGTCACGACTTTGGTATTATTTATAATAAAGGTTAGTAATGGTAACGTCAAGTATAACGGACTTCCTTGTTGAAAATGGGTATTTGTTTAAAGTGGTAGAATTGTGCGTTACCTCGAACATCATTTAAGGGATTTATTAATTTAGGGAGATGCATGTGAAGGTGGTTTGTGGGGACTTCATTTTGGGAGAGGACCAAACTATTGCATTGGTTGAAGATAGGTTTATTAGCCTTCGAAAAGGGATCATTTACTTCAGGACCAAATTGCATAATACGAGAGCAGTATCGATAACTAAGGCTAAGAAGCAAAACTTGGCTTATACCACTGCTTACGTCACATCATGAACCTTGGAAGATGTTAGTATGGACTTTGTTTCTTGGATTGCTTAGGACGGTTAAGAAAGGGACATGATTCTATTTTGGTTATTGTTGACAAATTTTCTAAGATGGCATATTTTTATTCCATGTAACAAAACCAATGATGTGAATGTTGCTAAATTGTTTTTTTAAGAAGTTGTTAAGTGCTCGGTTTGCCTTCCACCATTGTATTTGATAGGGATGTGAAATTTGTTAGCTATTTTTGGAAAACCCTTTGGAAATTGTTTGGCACTCATCTAAAATTTTCATCACTTTTCGCTCCCTCGAACTAATGGGCAACTAAGGTTGTTGTCGTGATGCACGGGTAGCCATGCTTAGGTGTTTGGTTGGGGTAAAACAAAGGTGTTTGGAGAGATTTAATTTTGTCGGCTTCGAGTTGAGTTTGCTTACCAACAATTATGTTGCCGTTCAGGCGGTGAGTCCTTTTCAAATTGTTAATGGCTACTCACCCCGCACACCTATTGATCTTGTTCCTTTACCACCTCACATGCGTGTATGCGAGCACTGCGAAAAACTTTGCAAAAGCATTAATGACTTGTCATTTAGAGATTAGGCGAAAATTTTCTCTGAGTAATGAGAATTATAAGCGGCTGGCGATAAATGCACTAGTGAGATCAAGAATTTAATGTTGGTGACTATGTTATGGTTTCGCATTAAGTCTGAAAGAAAAATTCAACGTTTTCAAAAAGCTTTATCACCTACGAACCATGGACATATTCTATCATTCATAAAATGGGATCTAATGCATATACTTCTTGATTTGCCTAATGACATGGATAATGCCTGTTTTCCGATGTGGGGAACTTTCTGCCTTCTGGGGCACTTTTGAGCCTTCTGGTGTGTGCAACGGTGGTAGCAAGGTGCACCACTTATGCCTTCGTTACGTTTTCTGAGGCATTGATTAGTGCTCAAAAAGTGCTATTTTGAACCCTGTTTAATTAAGGTTTTGAGCACTTTTTGTGTACTAATCGGCATAATTAACCCGATTTGCACATTAAGGTCCCTGCTATTCACTTGATATTTTGGCCTTCTTTGTAGTTTTGCAATATAATCGAGGCCAAAATTATGAGTTAATTCAAACCACGAAAAACCGAGTTGAACTCATCGTTATATCAAATCGAAGGAAAAGAATAGCAAAAAATTGAAGAAAAAATGGAGACACTACGAAATTGCATCCTATGACCTTTGTTCATGCCTCGAAGCCTTTGTTCACCACTTTTGCCTACTGTTTCGCTACGCTGCCGTTTTGCTATTGTCTCTTTTGGTTTTCTTCCTTTTTTGCCCCCATTGTAATAGGTTTTGCAATGTTATTTTTGTAATTTTGTAAAGGGGCTTTGACTACAAAATCCCGAAGACCAGACATTGTTAGGGCATTACTTAATTAATAAAGTTTTTTTTAGGAGAAGCTTTCAGCTCTCCCGCGTTTTTCTTTTTCCCTCACTTTCCCTCATTTTCTCTCCATTTCTCGGCTGCCAAACACCCTGAGGATGACAACTTGGAGGATGGTTGGCTAGACCACTTTTCTCCTTGAAGAGGAGGGTTCTTGGCTGCGGTTTTAAGGTAAACTTTTCCCTATTTTTATGACGAGTTTTAGAGCATTTAGGTTTCAATCATAAATCTAGATTTAAATCCTCTTGAGATGACTTGATTGACCAATATTTGGCAATCTTTTTTGGGTTAGTGGATTATTGCTAGATCCCGAGATTGAACCAGTTGTCTTCTATGAGTCAACGCCAAAAGGTAGATCCCGGGGGACCCAGTGTCGGGGAACCTGTACTCTGTAAATCTTTGCTTTTCAAAGGATAATAATTTTAGGGTTTAGTTTTAAAAGCTAAATGAAGATCCGGTTCGGGAAATGACTATAGGTCATCTTCCCCAACGAGAGGAAATGAACCCGAGGACCTCTCGGTTGCCTTAAGATCTCAAACCGGTGTGATGCTTGAGGGTTCTTTCTTATTTTCTTCATTTTTATTATCAGCCTCTGACCATCGACTCACGTTTTTTAGAAAACTTTAAAATCCAAATTGAAATTCACCATTTTTGAATCACTGCAAATCATTTGTACGAAGAAAACCCATCCTTGTGTTTGACCACACAGAACCCTTTATCTGCGTGGTAATGCTACGACGATGGGAGGAATTAGGTTTATAAATATTGTTGATTAAGCTGCCCCTGCTATGACACGATCAAATGGCGTCAGATTCTTGGGGATGGTGCCTAAGTACATTTGACGAGTTGTGGAACACTTGTAATCCTCATCACAAGTACTGGTGAATTTCTTTTATACTTTACTGTTAGTTTGTCTTTGTTTCATTTCAAAAAAAAAAATTTACTGTAGGATTTTTTTTGTTGTCTTGTGTTGCCCTGTTTTTTATGCAGGAATCCATGTTCCAGTGGATTAGAAATCCAGAAGGCAAGTGGATTAAAGTCAATGTTCTTCAGGAGCCTAATACTGAAGAAATTAGTTTGAGGCCAATGGAATATCTAGAGGGAAGAGCGACAAAGAAGTCGGCGACCCTTGGAGAGAAATTTAAATGCACATAAGTCCATGAGGGACTATAGAAACCCTCCATGGATGAGTATGCCTTCGTGCATGGTGCCTCCAACAACTGCACCATATGGAAATTCTTACAAACCTAGTTGGAGGAACCACCTAAACTTCTCATGGGGACCAGAATCTTTGCATTATGCACCTCCTACACCTCCACAGTATGCTTCTTCATCTCAGCCTCAATCACCATAGTCAATCTCTCCAGCTGAGCAAGCCATTCTGGATCTTACCAAGCTGGTGGGTGACTTTGTGGAAGAGCAGAAGACATTCAATGCTTGATTAAATTCGAAGGATTGTCTTGTGGAGGCTCTCTCGACAAAATTAGATGTGCCCCAGTAACCTTAGGAAGAAGAATTAGGCATCATCACGACAATCCATCTTAAAGCTCACCTATCAGCATAGTCATCAAGAGGAAGGGATTCAAGAGGAAGAGTGCCTAAGTGACACCATGGTAGAGGAGCGATTAATCGACGGCGGCTATTATTGGAATCTTCGGACATTGGTGTTGGTTGTTGTGCACTTACGTGGGAGAAAGAAGGAGCCGATCCCACATTCTTGTGAGAGCGATGGAAGAACACGAGAGAACAATTTACCCCTGCCCTATAGACTTAGTCCACTATCACCCCACCTTCACACATCCACAATCCCAACCTAAAACTCTGTTCTTTGGCCAAGAGCCATCCCACCTTTCTTTGCCAGTACTACAAAACTTCGGGAAGTTAGTGGCCCTTTGCTGATTTTGCCACTACATCGAAAGAGAGTGGCGTGCCCATACCGCATGGCATAATGGATGTTGGTCTTGAAGTTGAGACATGGAGCACACGGACCTCGGCATTTCCTGAAGCTCAGACCCGGTTCGGCTGACCTCCAAACAGGAATTGGTTTTGGGGGAGCACAGTCTCCCCCAATTTTTGTTTTCATCTTTTCTTATTTTATCTTATTTTATTTTATTTTATTTATTAATTTTTCTTCTAAAGTTTTCTCTAATTTTGGATTAATCTTTGTTTTTTAGATTAATTTTCATTTCTACATTTTTTTAAATTTTCTTGTGTTTATTTTTGCAGGTTTATGGTTAATTTGCAGGCAGCCTGTCTGAAAACCAATGCACTGAGCAATTTATGTATTTGTGTGAAGTCGCATCTTGAAAGAACCAGCCTTGGCAATCTGTTTTTCGCCTGGATTTACTATTTTCTTTTCTTCTCCTGTGCGCTATTTTGTCTTTTTATGTCTTTTTATGATATATATAAATTTTGTCTCTCAAAAAAGCGTCTTATTTATTTATTATATTTTGTTATTTTTATCGAAAAAAAAAAATCTTAGTGTAATTTTTTGATGTTGTCTTGCTTCCCATTTTGTTTCGCCCATAACTTTTTCATCCAAACTCCGTTTTAGGCGTTCTTGGTATCGTTGGAAAGCTTAGAGAGTGTAGAATCTAAATCTAACCAGAAGAACACTGGAAATTTTACCTTGAGGTTGGCGATTTTTTCAAAATCTTCCCAACGTCATTTTTCCTCTACTTTGCAACGTTGTTTGGAAGCTGACAATTGAATAAGGTGTACGATGGAAGCTTGTGAAGTCTCTATCCAACAATGAGAACATCACATCAAGGAGGTAACACTTCCTTCTGTTTCAATCCGAGACCCAGGTGGGACGATGAGATATTTGGTTGGGGGAGAGTTGGCGAAGGAGGTGAGCACTGCGTTTATGTTTTTATTACTATTTTAAGCAAGCCCATTTTGTAATGTTACCGGTGGCTTGTGGTTTCCTTTGTGAAAGGTACATTATACCTCTGACACTTTTCAAGTGGACCCATTGTGGTTCCATGCCTAATTGTGGATGATTAGTTAAATTCTTGCTGATTTCGACCTTTTTCTTCCACCTTTAGCTAACCACACACAGTGCACATCAGGTTTCTTCAATAACTTTGGCGCCCTAACCTCTTAAGCCTTGCAATAACCTACCCTAGTTTCGTTGACCACGCTGGCCAGGTTAAGGACCCCATGAATAGAGACGATGTGTGGCTGAAATAAAAAGAAAGAAAGAAAGAAAAGAAAAAGAAAGAAAAATAAAAGAAAAAAAAAAGAAAAAATTGCAACTTTGCCTAAAACAGAACTTGTCAGGGGTGTATGAAGTGAAACCTTCAAATCTGGTGCTCTAAGCTAGGCGGTTGGGAGCCATCGACTTAGTGCTCGCTTCCACCCGAGGTAGATGGGTGGAGTTTAGCAAGTTGTAGGTGCTGAGGAGTCTCAAAATCATTGGTCCAGGTGAAACACGAAGGACTAGTGGTCGAAAGACCCTTATGACAATTGCCTGAGCCTTAATTGGGTGAGAGTCATCGGGGGTAGTCCAGTTACATGGACTTTTTTGGTGAGGTCAGTTTCTCGACATTGCACCCACAACCTGTGAAAAGAGTTGTGGAATAAGGTGGGTCTTTGATCTATTTAGATTAGGTTAAGCGTGCTAGGTTGTAGTAATAGCACAGTTGGGAGAAGTGCCGGAGTTTAGCGGTTGTGTTGAAAAGCCAGTCAAACAAACATAGATTTTTAGTGGAAGTTTACGGATTTGATCCACCGAGATGGAGCTCTTTTGATACTCAATTTTTGTGGCAGTTTCATTACTCCAGATAGTTATTGGGCAAGGGTTTGACGATTCTTACTTAGGGTTAGGCATTACTCATTCACAACCTTTTTGAAATAGCAATTTTGTGAACATAATTTTGTTATTGTTTTGTATGCTCTCTCTTTCTTTCTTTCTTTCATTGCTAAGGGACTAGCAATGTGTAGGTTGGGGGTGTGATTAGTACTGAAGTACTGGCTGAACCTGTTTAATTAAGGTTTTGAGCACTTTTTGTGTACTAATCGACGTAATTAACCCGATATGCACATTAAGGTCCCCGCTATTCCACTGATCGCATTTTGTGGCTAATTTTGTAGTTTTTGCAACATAATCAGGCCAAAATTATCTAGTCAATTCAAACACGAGCAGGGGTTGAGCTGTCGTTGCAGTCGGATCCACAGAAGGAAAGAAGATCGAAAAGTGAAAGAAAAATGGAACTTCTGAAATTGTATCCTGGCGACAACATTTAATACCTCGACTGCTTGTTCACCACTTTTCTTGTTCTTTCATCTTGCCCAGTTTTCTTTGTTTTGTCTCTTTTGGTTTTCTTCCTTTTTTGCTCCCATTGTAATAGGTTTTGCAATGTAATTTTTGTAATTTTGTAAAGGGCTTTGACTACAAAATCCCAGACCCGAGACAACATTGTTAGGCGTTACTTAATTAATAAAGTTTTTTTTTTTTGGAAGCTTTCGGCTCTCCAGCGTTTTCTTTTCCCTACCTTTCCCTCATTTCTCTCCCTTTCGTGCACTTGAGCACCACGGGGGCCGACAACTCGGAGGATGGTTGGCTAGACCGCTTTCCTTGAAGAGAGGGAGGATTCTTGGCTCAACGGTTTTTAAGGTAAACTTTTGGTTCCCTTGTTTTTTTAACGCAAGCAGTTTTGAGCATTTAGGTTTCAATCCTTCAATCTAGGTTTAAATCCTCTTGAGATGACTTGATTGACCAGCATTTGGCAATCTTTTTGGGTTCAGTGGATGCTTATTGTTGGATCCGCGAGATTTGGATGGATTGTCTTCCTATGAGTCCTTTGTAAGGTAGATCGGGGGCAGTGATCGCTGCGAGGGGGAACACTTATGCTCAATAAATGCTGCTTTTCAAAAGGATAATAATTTTAGGGTTTAGTTTTAAAGCTAAATGAAGATTCGGTTCGGAAATATTATGGAGTGCAAATAACTTCACGTGAAATGAGCAGGAAGGACCTCTCGGTTGCCTTAGGATCAAACGGTAGCCCGATGCTTCAGGAGTTCTTTATTTTTTCTTCATTTATTATCGGCACGCAACCATCGACTCCCATGTTTTTTAGCGAGCAAAATCAATTGAAATTCACCATTTTGAATCACTTTGCAAATCATTTGTACGAAGAAAACTCATCCCCACGTGATTCGACCACAGAGCCACTATCTTTGCAATAGTAATGCTACGGCGATGGGAGGAATTTGGAGTTTACAAATATTATTGATTAGGCACCTGCGTGGCCTGCAATCAAGGCGGTGAATCGCATCGCTTGATGATGAGTTAGGTGACTTGCAGAGATGGGGGTTTAAGTAGCACACCATGTCAAATGGTGTATGGTCATCCTGATTATGATGCTACTTAGATACGGTGTCTTGATCGTTTGGATTCTTCATTATTGGATTGCTACCTTTCCTTTATTTCTTGAAGTCGAGTTCTTTTCGACCGAGAGGGAATGATGGGCGTGGGGTAGGCGTATAGGCTAAACGGATAAAAAGCCCGAGTCCGGTAACCATTTTGTACTATTAGTTATTTATTTAATTGTTTTTATTTATCCATTAGTACTTTTTGGATTTATCTATTAGGATTTTGGGATTATCCGTATGATTTTGTTTGTCAACATAAATAGCACGCTTATGTTGTGTTTTTTGGGAGACTTAATTAATATTGAAAACTTGAGAATTTCATTCCGTTTATTTTATTCGCTTTCTTTTTAAATTTTATTATTATTTGTAGCCGAGCTACATCACCCTTTCATGGGTGGTTTCCCATGAGCTCACGAATCTTTGATGTGGGGAAGTGATGTAACTATTCATGGAGCAAGCTTGCAACTATTGCCTCCATCAAAATACCTTTCTTTTGACTCATGCAGCCCTTGCGGCAACCTTGTTTCTACTTTAAGTCTTGTGTTGCCGCCCGCTCGTATGGACTATGCCTCTATTTGGCTCCCTTCTTCTCAAGGTCTTGCAAGACATCAACATATCTCTATCTAAGCCATGCACCAATAGAGACTGACTAAGGCCACTAAGCTTCCTAAGGCAACGAAGCCTTTGTGACATGTCTTGCTCTCACAATCCATGTCCTACTCCTAGTAATGCTCCATTGTTTGATCCTCCAAGGCAACTAAGCCCTAGCATTGCTCGCATGGGCTTCCATCCGTATGTACAGGTTTTTTTTTTCATGCCCATATGCCATCATAAGGAGAAGGCAGCTTGTATGTCGTGGAGCCTATTCATCCTCTTCCTGCTGCTCTCCATGTGCCCGGTCGTGCCCCCAAGGCCAAGGCGGAGTGCGCCCATGGCATGGTCATGGCCCCCACTTTCCTCAATACTCACTCCCCCCTAAAGAGCTATTTAAGCCTTTTTCGGGTTTTCTGTATGAGACATCGTCTTATGCTGAAGAGACATAATAGAATAATTATCTAAATAATTATTAAATTATCTGGACCCAGGGCATACCCCAGGGCTTCCATTCACATGACAGTTCTCATAGGTGCAAGACCTACCCATGAGACACCTATGCTAGTTTGTTGGGTCATACAATAGAGGGGCTTACAAATGCCACATATGAGAAAGACTCCATTTTGAATCAAAGTTGCAGTTTCTAATTGTGGCTTTATTTTTTAACCAAAGCGTAACTCATCACAATTATCTGCTGACAGGTTTTATAACATGTTTAGAATTATAATAAAAGTAAAATGTATATTTTTAAAAATAAAAAATAATACTAAAAATAAAATAAAGAAAAACCCGAATTAACACAAAGTCCAGGGTAAATTGGTAGAATTACAAAATTAAGGACTCAAATGGCATAAGAAGAAAAGATTGTGGTAAATTTTGTTAAGTTAAATTGAGAATAATAGAGAGATGAAGGACCTAAATGCAAAAATGGGAAAAGAGTTCAAATATGTGATAAGGCCAAACATGGCCTTATCTTAAAGCCAAAAATATCTTTTGGTCATTGGGGATAGGGCAAAAAACGGATAAGGGAGAAGAGAAGAAGGAAGAAGGAAGGAGACAAGAAATCAAGGTATGGAACTTGTATGGATTTGTATGGAATTGTTTGTATGGATGTGTATAGGGATACTTGTTTGGAGGTTTGGAATACCTCTTTTTGTATAGAATCCTTGTTTGGAATGGTTGTTTGGTTTGGTTGTGGTCCTCAATGGAGAAAAAATTTGTATAGAGAAAATGTTAGGTTTTAGGGGAGATGTTGTCCATTTTTTTTAAACCCATATTTTTGTTTTGGTCATAACTTGGTCATCACTCATCCAAATTGATTGATTCAAATTTTAAACTAGACTTCTAGAGAACAAATCTCCCTAAAATAGGTGTATGCAAATTTGAATTACAGGGATACTAGAAAGTCGTCGAGTGAAGGCTACATTTTGAATTGATTCTAGTTCAATTCTGATACAGTTTTGGATTTCGGAGCAGTTTTGATATTTAGGCCATAAGTTGAGTTTCACTTATCCAAATTGAGTTATTCAAATTTCTGGGTAAATTAGACTTCTAGTAAAATAAATATTCCTGAAATAAGTATATCCAAATTTGGACCCCATTAGACCTATAAAATTCATTAAAAATGAGAACAATTCGGTCCGAAATGCTGTCTGTACGGTCCCTTGAACTTGAGTGATTCCAATTGTTTAAATCATAACTTGAGTTATACTGGTCCAAATGAGGTGATTCAAATTTCTGTACAAACTAAACATCTGGGAGAATAACTTTCATGAAGAAAGTATGGTCAAATTATGTTTTTAATATTCCTAGAAAATTTTCAAATATAAGACACAATTCCAGATTATGATCCTGGAAATTGTCCAAAAGCAGTTCGGAATGTTTAGACCATATCTCCCAAATTAAAAGTCCAAATGACATGATGTTTTAACCATAAGAAACTTAAGACATAGGGGTATATTGAGTTAGAGAAGATTACACTTTTCTCTAACAATCTACGTTTATGGTCAACAATTATAATTGAATGGACTTGGGAGGCGCCTAGAACTTTTCGGGGGCATGGTGGTTATGGAAATTGAAATTGTATAAAGGTTATATAATTGTATTGTTATATGAAGTGATAATAAATATCTCATAAGTATACATGATATTATGAGATATCTTTTTCTAATACATGAAAGATTGTTAAGAAAACATAATAAAACTAGTTGCCTGCTTATGACCGGGTAGTTGGATAGATAGGCATGCCTCTAAGGTTACAGTTGCTACAACACACGGTTCTGGTGCTCGAGGCCCCTTTTGGGTGATGACGCAGACCCGTTTGGATCATTATAAGCGACCCAGTTTGGGTCATACGGATAGAATCCTTTGTCTCGATACGGTGATAGCCTGTGGTACATACGGTTGCCCGTGTATCCACGGGGCATGAAACATAAAAGCAAATGATAAGTATATGCAAATGAGATGGCCTTATGATATATGACATGATATGAAGCATACTTATTTGCTATGTGATGATAGTATATGGTTACAAGAACAATAAGTAAGTGTAGACCAAACACGAAAAGTATATGAAATATAATAAGAAATGAAACATGTTATGAAAAAGTAGATATGAGAAATGGATAAGTATGTAAATGTTATATTTGTCATAAGGTATATGCATGTATCTATAGTGAGATGATCCTTATTAAGAGGTCGTCACGGTATTGTCCCACTAAGCTATAAGGCAGCGCGGATGTTTCATCCGTGTGGAGTGCAAAGAGAAAACGAAAGGGCGGAGACTGATCGCGTCGAGCGATTAAATCAGCAGCATCAATAAGTACCCACTGGAAGACCATTTGGTCTAATGTATATGTATTTTGTTTTTAACATGCTTGATGTAAATATTGTAAATGTTGAATAACTTTCATATATGGAGTTTGTATATATTTGTAATCATTTCTGAGGAATACATACAAGTTAAATGTTCTTTTATTATATGAATGAACAAGCTTAAAGTTTATAAGTTTATAGTAAGCAGAGAAAAAAGACACCCTCGCTTGACACACCGGTGGGGTTGGGGCGTCACAAAAGCCATGGTTAGAAAGCAGGGGCTTCATATTTGAATCGAAGTAGAAGCGGAGTTCCTAACTACAACTCATATTTGAACCAAAGCCATAATTTCTAAATGTGGCTTCATATTTGAACCAAAGCTACATTTATAACTATGATTTCATATTTGAACCAAAGCCGCGGTTTATAACTATGGCTTCGTATTTGAACCAAAGCTGCAATTTCTAACTACTGCTTTATATTTGAACCAAAGCCTCAATTTCTAACCGCAGTTTCATAATTGAACCTTTCATGTTTTTAATTGTTATTATTGGTAAAATTTAAAATAAATACTTTAATAATAAAAAATATATATATTCTTAAGGATTTAATATTACTTCAATTAAATAAATCAAATATGATTTAAAATTATACAATGTATTAATTTTAAGATATTGGATTTTGGTACTATGAGAAAGTATTCATTGATTTGTATTTTGATAAATAAAAATTGTAACATCAAGCGATATCATATTCTTAAGTTTCCATATAAAGAGTCTTAATTATTGTAAAACGTATGTTTATAATTTCATGTTAAAAGGTCATTATTTATACACACAACATAAAATAAAAAAGGAATATTTTGAAATTAGTTAATGAAGTTAATTAGAAAAATTCCCGTCCAAAATATGATAGTCAATAGTTTCATAAAGTAACAAAAAATTATTCTTCAACAAAAAATTCCAGTATTCTGTTCCTTTTTGGTCTCCCTTCTTTAATTGTAGCAGGTATTACATGTGATAGAACTGGAAATAAAGGTGGTGGAGGCAACAATGTAGGTCAACGTGGACCACGTCTACCTCTCAGAACAATCGGGGGTAAATCTAGCTAAGTAGATATGACAGTCTCTATAGGTACTGGGTCTAAAAAGGTGAAGGGGTGCGAAGATTGAATTTGAAAATGTGGAGGCTACATGAAAGGTAGAAGAGGTTGTCTTGATGGTGGGTTTTGAAAAGTGGAGAGGCAGTACTAAAAAGATTGAGTCTAAAGGTAGGAGGTTACCAACGATGGTGGATCAAAAAGTAGGAGGATGCAACGAAGGGTGGGTTTGAAAATGTGGGAGTCGCATTGATGGTGGGTCTGAAAACGTAGGAGGTTGCATATATGGTGGGAGACGATAATCCTCTCAAATAATGCGTAGAACATCTGTCAGCATGAGAATAATATCAACTATACCATTGCGACAAGCATCACCGTTAGAGTCCTCCAATGCATGACCTCCTCGAGATATGATCGATGTTATGGTTTCAACTTGCCACATAAGATGATACGTAATTTATTTGTTAAAATAAATATTATATGCAATACATAAATAAAATTAAAGTAATACAAACCAATTGGGTAGTAGATAATGTAGTAGTTTGGTATCGCATAGGTCTAAAACTATCCATGGGAACGACAATACCATATCATGTATGGAGCATGGTAGTCCATGTATGGAGCATGGTAGTCCATGTATGGAGCATGGTAGTCCATGTGAGGCTCTATAGGATTTGCAGTGACAATACGCTCCACCCCAGCATTCCATAATGCCACATAGTGCTCATGATGCAACCTCCAATCATGTTGAGGTCGACCATGTCGATTTGTGGAGTGAAGCTCAATATCTATGGAGCATGTCAATGGAATACCCTGCATTAGTCCAAATTGTCGTAGCACACCCTCAAGATGATGCCACTCAATAATATTAAAAAATATTAGTGGCGACATCGTCCGCCAAATATCTTGATCAACTAAACAAATATATGGTAATGATGCTAGTACATCATCTGTGTAAGGCTGCCATAGTATATATTATATTCAAATTTTAGCATGTATATAATATATTCAAATTTTAGCATGTATATGACAAAGGTTAAAATAAAAATGTAATATGACTAAATATCATAATTATTGTTGAACGTCTTTATAAAATTAGTATTTAGTACAAACTTGAGTGGATTGTTGTCTATCAAAGTCATCTCTGTATGTGATCAAGACATGGTGAGGAGTATTGCTCACACAATGTACACATACGGCCTCAATCCAATACGAATAAGTGTCATCTACACTTGATATGATGCCAAGATGACAATCGGATATCAAACATAAGTTTTCCCTTTGTGTCCTGAAATTCGATACGGCACCAAGAAACTACCTCCAACTATACGTATTTTTCACTTTACGTAATGATAGAAGCAAGGAAAATAGTCGATTATTATATCACAACTCATAGCAATCATCAACGTCCCTTTATATTTTCCATACATATGTGTCCCATCAATACTAAGAAGTGGTCGACAATATGCAAAGCCTTTAATGGATGGAGTGAATGCCCAAAAAACACAATGAAAAATCTCTTCATTTGGTTTTGCTTCTAGGAACTGTTTTGGAATACACAGTGCATCCAAGATTTGATTGCTCCAAAGCAAGAAAAATATGAGGTAACTTTGCATAAGACTTATACCAATCACCAAATAATCGAGCCATTGCTTTCCTTTTTGCTTTCATTGCTTTTGTGTAAAATATGATAACAAATTGTTCTGACAATAGCTTAATTCAAACCGCAGGTAATGATCATTTGTGCCTTCACCAATGTTTCAACCAACTCAGGTACAAAGCTAGAATCCAACTGTGAATGATCCTAATTAATACATGAATTAACACATGTATGAGGACTCATATACTTTGTGATTTTAAACACAGTTGTATCTTTCACGGCCATTGCCCTTAGTCGCCATTGATAATTTGATGCTCTTTTACATTTGAGGACTAGAACACTTGCCTTGGATCTATAAACATTAAATTCATGGTGTGATCTTATGGAATATGCTTTACAACATCTTTGCAAATTTGCGCTTTTGAGGAAATATCGGCCAATTGACAACTCTACATCAATATTTCCTAAGTTGGGTTTTCCATGGAGTCGATCACTTACAACACAAATATTTTATCCATATTCAAAAATTGTAGTGTAGGAGGCATATGATATGAAATAAGTGCAATTGTTGCCTCTATGTTGTCATTGGAGATACTAACTCAGGTGCCAAGTACGGAGACAACTAGTAATGTATTTTCAACCTCACCAACTTCAAGGTTCACGTATCTTGTACTTTCAAATTCCATAACTTATTGGATCATCATCAAATCAAAGTTTTCTCTTTGACTACAATTTTCATCATCATTAGGCCAAACAACGCCGTCGGTATGTGATACGTCGTAATCGGTCGTCTTCTTTATCTTCATCATTTTCCTCATCAATATCAATACCATATGTAGACAATTGTATGAAATGATCATTTTCATTATTCAAATGAGGATAACTAGGAGCATGCCTTATGAATAATTCAATTGGCAACATTCCATACTTCGATGATACTACTAACATACGTGCTACTATTCAATTATTTCTAACTACTAATGGTTGAAATTTGTTTACTCCAATTAGGACTTTCTTTGTTTAATATCAATTGAATTCTTTGTCAACACCAAAAATTATCATATACCATATTCAACAATTGCATAAATGCCATATGAACAAGCACATCAATTGGTTCAATCTCCACATCATTTTCAATATATCTAAAATTTGTTTATGTCCTTAAAATTGTTTCATTCCAATAACACAATTCTTCCACCATAGAATCAATCATATTGCCGTCACAAATAATAATAAAATATCAACAATAAGCTTAATCAACAAAACCAATAATAAATAAATGAGCATGACTAACTTTCAAATATATTTTGAACAACTAACTTTGAGATTCGATGAATTCTACCAAAATTAAATAACTTCAATAGAGATATGTAACAAATTTTCAGTTAATTGTTTGTTTGACTTCCATGGCACAAATTAATTGTTTCTGGATTTTTACACTAGAAAATTTTAATGATGGTAGCAAAATATAAAAAATGACAAAAAATACTTTGAACCTATTATAAAATGTGAAGAGTGGACATGAATATTTATTTATATATTGTTATAAATAAAACTCTCCATTTTATTTTTCAAAAAAGGGTAAAGGAGAAGACATTAAGCTATTAGTCAAATACAAATATTAAGAAAAAAACTAAGAATTTTAGGATTCTTAAATCTGTTTATATCAAAACTGAAATACTTAAAAAATATAAAATAAATAAATGAAGAACATTGTAATAACAATTATTAAATTTTTTAGAAATATTATAATAAATAAAATTAACTTCAAAGTGGACTTAGTCATGTGGTGTGGATTGGAGATGAAGATT
This sequence comes from Tetrastigma voinierianum, assembly GCA_016808115.1. NCBI lineage: Eukaryota > Viridiplantae > Streptophyta > Magnoliopsida > Vitales > Vitaceae > Tetrastigma > Tetrastigma voinierianum. The sequence goes on from JAEQBH010005379.1 coordinate 203,897, forward strand.
TTTAATGTTCCACCATGTTCCAATCTTTCAATACTAAAGTACACAGAAACACCCAAAAAAATCATTTATTTAAGAAGAAATAAAAAATTGTATTAATACTTCTAAAATAATAGATAATGAAAAATAAATATTAACTACTATCAATATTAACTTTCAAAATAAAATTAAAATTAAAATTAAAAAATCAAGGAAAATGTTTAATTACACCATGGTGCCAGACACCATTTCTGAAAATATAAAGTTTTTAAAAGTAAACTTAGAAAGTGTAAAAGTTAAATGACATAAATACTCACTACCAATTTTCTTCCCTCCCAGTATGCCAATATGAAATCATGTACCATATAATTATGGTGAGCTTTTACCACCAATGATGTCGTATAGCAACACCCAAAAATCAACTTGCTATTATGGTTCGATGTGGCTTTGGACAAAAACAGTCATTTGCAAGTGGAGAGGTGGGCCAAACACTTAGGGTTTATCTAGGGAAGAGAAGAAGTGAAAGAAGAGAAAATATGAGTAGAAGTAAAGGTGTTTGCTTAAGTTAAAATAATAAATACAGAATGCTCAGTTTTTCTATTGATACAGTTGATGTATAGCTTTTTTAGGGCTTCCATATTTTGTGAAGATCATCTTCAATCATGAGAGTATTGTGAATAAGTGGAAGATCGTCTTTGACTTCTTTTGGTTTTTTAATTTTTGTACTTGATTTTTTTTCTTACTTTGTATGATGTTTGTGATTCTGTTTCTGTTATGTGCTCCTAAATTTCAAGTCAGACAGTGGTGATGGAAATTAAAATTCTATGACAAAGATGAAGAGGATAAAATTAGCATTGAAGAAACTCTAAAATCTCTTATCAGTACTTTAAATATATTGAATTTGTTATTAGACATGAAGGGTTGATCTCATACCATTCTAAATGTTTTAGGCTCCATAGAAATGAAATACCCCAAATCAGTGCCACGAAAACCAAGCAGAATCTTCCATCATTTTGACCTCATCTCTTCATCATGTTTGTTGGTGCAGTTGATGGGCATCGTAGACTATGTAAAAAGCATGAATGGGAAAGCCGAAATCCGATGATGAATTTTATCATTCATTAGTTATTTATTTAATTGCGTTTTTGGTTTATCCGATTAAGGCGCACTTTTTGGATTATCACATTAGGGATTTTAGTTTATCGGATTATGATTTTATATTTATCCGTTATGATTTTAGTGAGGGTCTTTTATAAATAACGTCTTTATGTTATTATTTTAGCGACGATTAATATTGAAAACTTGAAAATTTCATTCCTTTTATTTTATTCGTTTTTTTTAATTTTATTATTTTTCGTAGTTGAGCTACGTCGGTTGTATCGGGCGTAAGCTTGTCAGATCGGTGTATTATATTTGTCTGATCGATGGTTCTAACAATAAATTTTGTTTTACAATTGCTCATTGCAGTTGAATTGAAGAAGAAGAGCACCAAAACCACAAGACCCTCCATAAAGTCCCTCTTTATGTTGACACTGGGAAGTTCTAAGGCCTAAGAGAATTGAGTGGTTTTTGGAAGATGGCAGGTGGCTTTTGTATTAGATTGGGTATTCATCTTTGTAAAATATTTTGTGAAAATATATATGGTGTAATTCGTTTAATTTTCACATGCACTCCTTTTTTGTTTTTCTCACAATATTCGTAATCCTGGGTTCCCAAGTAATTAACTATTTGAGTTTCGGATATTATCATACATGACATGTATTATTGTTGCTATTTTAGAAATTATTATATATTAATTATGAGGTTATTTTAATATCAGGCTTTCCATCATTGAATATTATTGATGTTGTATTAATGATATATAGATTGATGTTTGAAAGACACTTCTTATTTTGGTATCTATGAAATGTTGGATAAGGAAAGGTTATTGATATATTTTTAAGGTCATGTTAATGGCTAAGCTATGATTCGTGTATTTTGTATTGAAATTGTATCTTCAAAACACAATTTCATGATTTTACATTAAAGTCGTGTCTTCAAAACGCAATTTCATAATTTTACATTGATGTCGTATCTCAAAACATGATTTCACAATTTTACACTTAAGTTGTGTTTTCAAACGCGATTTAGCGATTTCTGGCTGAAATATTATCTTTTCCATTTTGAATTTCACACTTTTCCATTAAAATCGTATCTTCAAAACACAACTTTCAAATTTTACACTAAAGTCGTGTCTTCAAAATACGACTTTCTGATTTCTCTGTTGAAATCGTATGCTAAAATATGATTTAGTAATTTTACGTTAGTCGTGTCTTTTAAAACACGATTTCCTGATTTTACATTAAATCGAATCTTCAAATACGACTTCCTGTTTCACGATTACATTAGTCGTGTCTTGAAATCACGATTTCTCATTTTTACACTGAAATCATGCCTTCAAAACACAATTTCTTATTTGTATACTAAAATCGTGTTTTCAAGATACGATATCTATATGACGTTGAATTGACAGTAAGTGCCATAGATATGAAAATATATATATATATTTTTTTATATTTAAAAAAATATATTTTTCTCATTATGTGGTATTATTTAAAAAAGCCCAGCTTATTCTCCATGTCGCTATCTTGGAGCTTAGTATACCTTATGAAAGGTTTTCTTTAAGCTTGTAATTCATTTATTGTTATTAATGTATGGGTGTTCGGACTAATTTACATACACTTCAACTAATTTCATGAAGTCTTAACGATCAAGTAAATCCTCCGATAGCCTTGACCCAAGGCCGAACCAATTTTTTTAAGCTCGTAGTTTAATGAGATACAATGAGTACTTTGTGTTTGCATTAAGTTGAAAAGTTGATCGGGATATATTGCATCATTATGGAAAGAAGTTTGCGATTTTCCAATAGTGCAACATTTGGAAGTCCTCATACCCCAAGATAGATGCTAAAATTGGACAATTAAGTCATGCAAATTTATTGTTTTAAACCATATTTGTAAATTTATAATCAAGCATATATGATAATAATTAAATATTAAAAAATACAAGCTTCTCTAAATAAGTATGAATATTTTTAGATATAAAAACAAACTTACATCATTGCTTTTTTTATACTTTGAATACTAAATAAACCACCTTCTTAGGCAATGCGAAAATTTTCGCTCTACCAGGGAAGGAATGCGAAATCTATTGATAGTGAAGTGTTCTAAAGGCGATTAACCTTTAGCATTTATTATGCGCTTTTCTTTAGAAAAAGCTTCTTCATTAATTTGATATTCATGCGTTGAATTGATATAGATTTTTAATCGAATTAATGAAATCCATGATACGTAACATGACATGAAGAAAATCGTGATGAGATCATGATAATAAGATTCTTATCATATATAATTATGTTAGTATCTAAATTATCTCTAGTCAGGGGATCAACAAGAATGAACATTGTTGATCCGGATAAACTAGCACATGTTATATTCATTGCTTGGATTAAATAGTGGATCCTATAAAATGTAGTCATAAGTTGATTAGAGTTAACATGTGGATGCTTGATAAGAGTAGTTAAGTACATCGGAGACTTGTTATGAAACAATCGTATGGATTATTTATATTATATAGATGATAGTGCCAAATCATGCTTGATAGTGTCGGTATCCTTGGGCGAGGGTGCTCAAGAACTTGTCTTGCTTGAATGTTGATCGTGTACCTTGACTTCATTACATTGGTTGCCTCTCAAAGATTAGCTCATTTGGTGATGATGGCGAGATTACGGCTTAAGATATTTAAAGGAGTGAATTGAGTGGCCGACAATGAATGATTCATTCTAACATAATTAATATCACTTGGGTTAGATTTGATATAGTCAATCTAACGGGGCTAATTAGTCGTCTTATAAGCGAGTGGGGTATAAATTGGTAAATAGCAATTACCGCAGTAATTATCTGAAGGTTATCAATCAGACCATTAACTATTTGGTCAATTGGGGATCATGATGTATTGTTACATCTGTTTCAAAGGCGCACAACTGGGGTTGATGGTTGAATCCCAGTGACAGCGTATTATTAACGTTCGTTTCGTTTATCTTCTTTTTCCTGATGTTATAGGAACCCAAATTAATGAATTACAATCTTTAAGTAATTGTTCAAAATAATTAACACTTTATGCATTTTTACTACACTTTTAATATCATAAGTTATTAGTTTTAAAGTGAATGAATGAATGTTCGCATTATTTTTAAGAATATATACTATTCTCTTGTGGAATGTTTGACTGCACCGACTTGGACTCCTTAATGCGATTACAACTTTATAAATTGACTTCTGGGGCTTTAATTGTTTAGTGCATTTCAACCAAAATAAACTAATTGGAGGAGAAAGGTCTTCCATTCTTAAGTGCATGTACCACTATGGTTGACCACCCAAAAATACAATATTTAATTTTGAAATATTTGTTTTATTAATTTATTCTTTTAAAAAATTTCTCATCAACCAAACAACTTGTACGATCTTCTAGAAGACAAAAATAATTCTCCAATTCAAATGGAAATAAAGTAGAAGAAAATAAAGATGAGCTGGCTGAGTTTGAACAAGGCATAGAGAAATGATAAGAGTTTTTATAAGTATAAAATGAATAGATTTTGGATAAGACACAAGAAAATGATTAGGTTCGAATTTCCAGGAAAATAAAATGCTATAAAACGTTGTTGTATTAAAAATGAGTAAATTCAAAAAAAAAATAAAAATGAAGAAAGAAAATAAAGATGAACAACAACTTGATCAAGATGAGTCACTAAGGCCACAAGTGAACCAGTGAGTTGATTCAACTCTGCGTTTTGTTGACTCTGTCTGGCCAGCCTTCTATATCTCCGGCACCTACTTCGCCAAACTCAAATCCCAAGCTAGCGGAAACACAGCAACAGCAGAAGAGAAAATAATACAAAAAAAAATTTCCCAAAAAATCCCACTTTATCGCCCAACCCCTTCTCATTGCTCTCCCTGTTCCTGTTTGTTTCCCGAGAATCTTCATTAAATTTGACACCTCTGAAAGTCAAGCAAACTCCAGGGTCACCCATTTTCACTTGACTCCCAACCAAAGCAGAGTTGTTGACCCCCTGGACGTTGTTGTTAATGTAAATCATTAAATGCAGCTCTCTGGGCCATCTGGGGATTCATCTGAAGCTGCCGGGCGCATGAGCATCGAAGCCCCGACATTCCTTCCCTCCAATTTGACATGACGGAAGAAGCCATGGCTGCTCTGCGAGGACATGAGCTGATCTAATAAGCTCTCAATCTCCTCCTCCTCTTCTGTGCAGTCCCAGAAAGGTTTCTTCATGGTTGAGCTTTGGGTTTAACACTAACAGGACTACTGGACCTGCTTCTTTACTTGTATGAAGAGTTTTGGGCATCCACTTTACCACTCCCACAAGCAAAACCCAATTTGCCTTTAGAATAGAATCACTTAACCCTCACTCATACGACAATAATTAGTTCTACATAGATATAACCAAAGTTGTAGACGACTATAAATGAGAAGAACAATACAGAGAAGAAAATTATGTGAAAATTGAAAAATACCAGACACAAATGTGAGTGGTTGGTTCCCTCCACAGGAATTAAATTCAAATCATCCCAAATGTCTTACATAATCACAAAATACCAAAGTATTTCTCAGAATTGTACAACCCTGAAATCATTGAAGGGTAGAGTGGTCCTCTCCATTTCTTTATTCTTTCCCTAGTCTGTCTCAACAGAATCCGTTCCATTCATCTCTGGAAACCTATAGTATCAAAGCTAAGATTTGATCAGTTGCTTAATGTTGCATTACATATGGTGATCAATAATACATCACTTTATTAAATCATACTTACTAAGATTACAGTTTTTTCTATCACAATTCGAAGGAATGAAGATGAGGACAGCACACCCAAAATCTTCCATTATCCAAAATAAATGAGACTTTAATACCTGTTTGAGTTTTTCCAGCTGGGTAGCATTTTTGGGTAGAAAAACATTTCAAAAATAAAGAACAAGGGAGCCTTATGGAAAAACCTCGGGATCTGTATAACTCTCTTGAATTTTGTAGAACCAAACCTGTGGGCCACCTTTTCGATAACAGATAAGAGCTCAACAGGGTACCCCTTAGAGTTTGAGACAATTACCCAGATATCAAAAATTTAAAGCTGCAATAACAGAAGGAATGAAGAATGAGACAACTATAACTCCAAAGTTTATTCACAACTGACTTTAAGAAAGATGTAGATCTTGCTAGAACTACTATACCAACCATTTTCTGAAACAACTGTATCTGAAGCAAGAGCTTTGATCATATCCAGATTGAATATATCAGGAGTAGGTAATGGAAATGGAACTTTGTTTAGCAATATTTCTCGAGGTGATGCCAAGGCCTGAAATCATTTCCAACCACCATCCACAGTTAGGGCAGAGTGCAACATTCATTGGAAGTAACTAACTACCAGGTTCTATCTTATATCATCAACAAACTAAGAGCATGTTTAAGAGTAATCTAGGAAGGGTTAGAAGTGGTTTGTAATGCCTATAGTGTTTTCTTATAAAAATTAAACATTAGACAAAGTTTTGAAAATCTGGAGAATTACTTGAAGTGATCTTGAACTAGCACTTAGTAGATGCTTCTACCAAGACTTGCTTGTTCTCATATACCCTATTATCAGAACACTTCAGACACACTTTTTAGGTTTACATCTAAATACAAGATGATTCTCCACAAAGGCGTTATCTGATAGAAGTGGCACTGACCCTAACATATGTGCCAATAAGCCCCCAGGTTGTGAAACCCAAACCAAAAACCAAAAACAGTACCCGTGAAACAAAATTTTATCATGCACATAAACACAAAACAGAACACTGCCCCCATCTCCTAAACCATCATGCAGACCCATATGTATGCATGAGTGGATAACCATAATGAGCAGTTGAGGGCTTGCACATGAACAGTGGAAATTTGTTTTACAATTGAAAACATTGATTTATTTACATACAGTTATATCCATGAGCAGACTCGCATCAATATCTTGACACTGAATATAATCAGTTGCTATAGCAATATGGTAAGACACGTATTTCCCATTTTTTTTGGAAAGGAAAAAGCTAATGCAAATCTTAGATACACACACACTTTCGACACAAAATCTAACCAGACAGCTAAAAATTGTTGGAAGGCCTTTTAATATACATTTTGAATAAGGTGGGCTTATACTTGCAACATAGAAATGAAACAGTAAAAAGTCAGATTTATGCTGCAACTTAAAAAAATATTTCTTATGTAAAAGTTTTGTTCTCATTGGGACTTGAAACTGGGAATCGTCCCACAAGCCTTCCCGACCAGCACCATTTTAGCAAGGTCTAAAGGGCTATATTGCACAATTTAAATTTGAGATGGTAATTTGATCTTTACCCAAAAAACATAATAAAAAGAATGTAAGCTAAAATAACCCTTACTCATATTAGACAACAAAACTCATGCATTGGATGATTGGAATTGTAAATAAGAGCAAAGAATGAAAATGAACTCATCCAGAGCTACCAAAATAAAATAGGCCATCTTCAGGCATTAAAACAAGTTGAGATAAACCCACTGTCCAATGATATCCAATAATCAAACCCAACACACACCGAGAAGAAAAGAGGGAGAAAAGGAAAACAGCAGCATATTTGTTTTACCTTTGCAATTGGGAAAGGAATTTTCACATAACGAGGCCATTCACGGATCGTGTCAAACATTAGCTCTGCCTGAAGTGCACTTGCAGTCAGTAAAAATCCACTCCATACTACAACAATTTGAGAATAGAGGAGCAGAAATTACCAATTCATGCATGGTAAAAATCTCAGGACCACCAAGTTCATAAACTTTTCCCATGCTTGTACCATCATCTTTCAAGGCAGCCATAATTGCAGCAGCAACATCAATAACGTACACAGGTTGGAATCTGAAAAGGTGTGTGGAAAGCATATTCATGAATGATTTGAAAAGATTTTGAAATCCCCAGTGTAACAACTAAAGTTTTTAAAACTTCCCAACAAAGAATTCTAGTTTCCACATTAGCCATGAACAGATTTGGACATACTTCGTAGATCCATCACCAAAGAGAGGCAAAAAGCCATATTTTTTCGCATATTGTGCCCACCGGTTCAGAATTCGATCCTCTGTACCAATCGTACAGCAGACGGTCTTATAATTGTGGCCTGAAAGTGAAAACATTCATTAGGGATGCCAATTTGGAAAGCAGCATCAAGATATTCAGCATTAGGAAATCAAAATGTAAAGGTATTCTTTGCTCACCATCCAAGAAAAATTGAAGTGATTAGCTTCAAAGCATTACGATAATCCATATTAATTGTAATCACCAAACTAAAAAAGCAACATTTTATGTCTAACATACTGTATTTCATCCTTCTCTATCAGCTGCAAAAAGGCAGACTACCATAAGCAACCATCAACTATGCTGTCTATTACTTCAATACTTGTATATAATCAATTGCAATAACAAAATACAAGAACTCATCCTTTTTTGCTTTGAACCTGCAGAAACGATACAGAATATTCTAAACAGACTTCTAATATGCTATTTAATAAAACTAAAATGGTGAGAAAAAAGGTAAGTAGGATAACTCGATGAATATGCATGATCATTTTCCATAAGATTGACATTGATTAGAAAAGGATTGCTTTTTGTCTTTAAAGTGTACTAAAAGCAGGACAAACCACTTGGACATCTCCTCATAGATAGACAAGATTTGTCTTATCAAAATATAGATGGACAAGATTTCTATGGTTCCCACATTGATTTAATCTCAAGGGGTTTTTTTTTCTTTTTCATTGCTGCTGTTGTGGTGTGATACTGCTAGAAGCAGAAAGACCAATTGAACTGCAAATTACTTGGAAAAATAGGACCCGTACATTTGAGAAATTTAGAAGGATGTTCTCTCTTCGGATGGTTTAGACCAAAAATTCGTTAGTTTCTTCTTTCTTTGTTTTTAGATATTTTGAAGGATGCCTGCTCCTTCATTTCATGTCTATCATCTCTTAATCAATTTCATATACTCTATGAAAATGAATGTAGAGAACATCTGAATGCAATATAAAAATCCATAGCAGACTTTTCTCTGATGACATTGCATTAATAATAAAACAGAAGAAATACAGAGTTCAAAATGACAGCATACCATGAAGAACCAGCAATGATTATTTCATTCAAAAATAACCTTTTAATTAACAGCGAAATCATGACTTCAATAGAAAATTATATCCTGCCAAGACAGCAAAGGCTCTGTAACTATTTTCAATGACACAGGAGATATGAATCAGGGTAAGAGTGAATTTCATCTGTTGTCAACAAAAAGTGCACATAGGAAAGTGCTTCTTATCTTTGATGGATTTTATTGATTAGTTGAACTCTAAGGCGAATGTAGAGCCTTGGGTTTATGTAGGGCACAGCGTCAGCCTTGGGTTTACGTAGGGCACAGCGTCTGCCTTGGGTTTTTTTTTTTTTTGATAGGCAAAAGGAGCAATTTATTAAAAAGAAGTCAGAAAGTACAAAACCCCTAAAGCATACAGGGAGTATACAAGGGAGACCTCTGACAAATACAAAAAAGGAGAGGGCAAACAAAAAACAAACCTACCCCATGCCAAAGCTAGCTCCTAGGATTCATAGAAAGGATACACAAAAGAATTCTAACTAAAAGATCTACATTAGGGATCAACCCAGCCCAAGAATGTAAGGAGCAGCTGAAAGAAACCTTCAGTCTGTTCAAAGGAAGATGTATCATAAAAACCACTCTATTTTCTCTTTCAAGTAGTGAAAAGGCACAGAGGCATGCAGTGTCCTGTCTTGGGTTTTGTTCTCTTTCCGCCTTTTGGTAGTTTAACATTGATTTCCAGTTTTCTGTTGGCTCCAGTTAGAAAAGACATCTCTTCCTATTCAAGGACTTTATTCTGACTTCTTTTTCTTTAACATACCAAGAATTCTTTTTCTCTTTTCCTATGCAAAAAAAAAAGGGAAACAGTCTCTTCTCTCTTAACTTCAATAAGCAATTTCTTTCTTTGGTTGCATAATGGGGGAGGGGGTCAGAAAGATCCATTGGAAGTAGCCACATCAATGGGATCAGATTCAAGAAAAAATGATAATTTCACCTCAGGTAATTCTCTCAAAACAGCTTCCTCTGCAGCTTTAGCGCAGCCCTGATGGAGATGATGGAGATGCTAAGCAAAAACTTGAATAAACCTCATGATACCATGTTCTTTTAGAAATCTGCAGAGCAAAAACAAATCTGTTAAATGAATTCAGGGAAAACAGATAACTTACAAAGTTTATCAATTAAAATGAGCTACCTAAGAGGAAAAAAAAGTATCTCTAGAAAGCATAGTAAGTTGGTTCAGATGAGAAATCACTCATTAAAAAGGAACATAAACCAAAAAGTAGAAAGCAATAACATAAGACAGTTTATTTAATAAAAGAGGTTGGGAAACCAAACTAAACTAAGCAAGAAAGCATGAAAAATATGAATCATTTGTCTCACGATCAGATTATATAGTGGAATGATCCTCCTTTCCCTGGATAAAAAAAATTTGATCTTGAATCTTTAAAGGATACAGGACTAGTTTCTAATGAAACTTTACATTAGGAACAATAATTCGTTCAATATACATGTAAACCCACCAGTCTTCATTTCTTATCCTGACAAATGCAGTGGATTCAAGATATCAAATCATCATGATCAAACATGAATTAGCTCAAGAGTGATCCAAAAGATCAACTCTTCAAATCTTTTTTTTTAGGCAAAAGAGAAGAATATATTAATAGCCCAAAGAAGAAGCACCCACTAAGCAACCTTAAGTATACAGGGAGAATACTAAAGGAGCCAAAAGGGCGAAACAAGCAAGGCAAAGGAAAAGAAACAGAAAACCCACCATCCTCAATTACAACCTGACCAATACAAATAAAAAATAAAAACCAGCCACCCTCATCTATAATCCCAACCAATAAAATCCAGCAAGGTAGAGGGACCATTAGCTATACAAGTATTGGCCCAAAGGCAAGACACAAATTACCAAAAAAAAATTTTCATCCTGTGCTGAAATTCCTCATACTAAAAAACAACTCTATTTTCCTGCCAAACAATCCTGGACAAGGGGCAGTCATTTTCTCCATTTCTTGCCCACAAAGACCCACACAAGAAGAGTCTCTACAGTCTGTAGGGCCACTTCACCCCAACTAAAGCCAAAATCAAGTCCGTAAAACTGCAACTACACAACTTGAACTATTGGTGATCAATTGTTTCTTCTACTGAGCCACAAAGAGGAAACATCTGCAAGCCAACTGTATACCCCTTCTCTTTAACTGGTCTAAGGTGAGGGTTTTACCCCCAAGAAGCTTCCCACGCAAAAAAAAAAAAAAAAAAGACCTTGATAGCCAACTGTCAACTCTTCAAATCAATTGAAATAAAAAACTCTACCGATCAATAAGATCAAGAGAAAAATCAATGTCAATAAACATCTACTCCTATGCATGACCTTGATTAAGGTTCAAGACACTGAAAAACCAAATTTAATAGTCAACTTGATGTCAGACAACTGCTAAAGTAGTTTTTTTATCAACTATCAAGGTTCAAGGCTTCATTTTATTTTATTTTTTTTTTTTTTTTTAGGTTTACGGAGAAGATGGAATTAAGATTTTTGGATAGCATAGGATTCTCAAGTTTTATCACATTTTATGGTTGGAATTGAGGGAAACTTTCATGTTAATACTGTACAGCAACAGCTTTAAAGAAAGGTCAGTATATGTTTTTTTTTCTTTTAAACCCAAATCAAGGGTTTCAGGAATATAACCTGGCTTAACCAAAAACCAGATTGCAGGTTCAAAAATAAACGGAGAAATGCAGAAAACTAAAAAAGAGAAGCAGAAAGAAAGACTTTAGAGATTCACAAAAGCTTCCACAAGTTTTGTCATTGAGAGAAACTGATGCACTGATTGTAAGGCCATAGCTCCCTGCGTAAAAACCATAAAAGAAAACCAGCAAGAAGAGACCCTGGACCATTGGGAGTTGAAAATGCTAAGCCTTAAGCATATGAATTTCAAGCACGCGAATCCAAGAAGCATATGAATTTCAAGCATGCGAATCCAAGGCTCTTAACATAGACTCAACTATTCTACTTTGCTGATTCAATCCATAAATAACAAAACATAAAATGCAATAAAAAAATGCAAGTAACTCTTTGGGAAACTTTATCAGAATACTTGGGATGGATGTATATGTGTTGAGGCATCAATGAGAGCTCATATTTGCCAATGCATTCCTTGTTCATAACAGTGGTCATTTCTTCTCCATTTTTTTCACACCAACATTCCAAGGAAAATTTACAGAATTTAACTATGATTCAGAATTTGCCACATCCAATAACAAACAGGCCCACTTTCTCTAGAGCATAACCAATATATTCCCAAACTTAAAATCACAAAAATATGAGTTGCAAGAGTCACAAAGGTATCAACATCCGGAAAACATCTCAACATGCGTAGGGTTTAAACATTACTTGAGTTTTACCAGAATAATAAGACAGTTAAAACACTTGCAGAAACCTACCATAGCAAGCTGTTCAGCCATATGATGGTTCACTTCCTCAAAGCTAAAATTTCTTGTCTCATATTCCCTTCCTGTTCACAAGGATGGTTAATAGCAAGATACTTCATTGCCTCCAATATTTTACATAGTTAATACATAAAAGAGACAAGTGGTGAAATTCAATACCAATGAGATTGATAACAACATTAGCTTTCGCCATTACTGCCTTGATCGAATTTTCATCTAAAGGATTGTATTTCATTGGTACTATCTGAGAGTATTAGTCAAAAGATCTAGATTAAAAGGAAATACCAGCCAAACAACAGTTCCCACCAAATCACACAAATGGAATATTAGAATCAATTAATAAATCGCCATTATTCTACCTGTCCTAGATCACCCATCAATTTAAGATGACGATGAGAATCCTCAGAACCTCGGAAAGGAACCAGAACTTGGGAACCCTTTGGCGTGAAAAATTGCATGCATTAGAGAAAAATAAAAACAAAAACTTTCCACTACCAAGCCAGGAACAAGGGAACTTTCCCCAGGTTTACAATAGAAATATGCTGATAAAAAATCTCACATATACTATACAAAATATCATGGTCTAACCAAATTTATATTCCACTCACCCAGCTGCTGGACAACATAGCGACCAAGAAACCCAGTAGCTCCATAAACTGCAGCAACAATGCCACTGCCAAAAACATTTTTTTTTCATTAAGTTACAAATAAAAACAGTATATGAAAGCATATGGGGAAACCAAATTTATGTTCCACCCCTAGCATCAAATAAGAAAATGACAACAATTCACATTAGCTAGAATCAATCTGTAAACCTTCCAATTGGTGGCCAAGAAGAACCAAAATTTAAACCTTAAGATGTTTCTGTTCCTTAGAAATGAAATCCCCTTGTCGGGTCCTAAATGATGAAATAGAATTCTACCTTCTAGATTATTTTCAGATATCAATTAGAGCTGTAGTTTAACTTCCCTTTCCCTACATTTTCTCAGCAGACAGGAGCGAAAACATACCAAAAGAAGCTAAAAGTTGAATAGAAAACGAACGTCCTCTGCTCCCTAAATGGCAAACTCCCCAACATAATATAATTTAATTTTATTCATTTCCCCCATTTTTCACAAACCGCATACAGCATGATGATCGAAATGAAGATATTCAATCTTTTTTTTCCCACATTTCTTCAATAACTAAGTGGACCATCATTCTCACCTCACAGACGATCTCCCACCCGTCCCTTTCCGGATCAGATGGCCCACGCCCTTGGTGGCAAGAGTAGATCCCATGCGTGGATGATCAGCGCCATAATCTGCAGATCAAAACCAACATATTGAAATCAAAGAAGGTCGAGAATTCAAAACCCTAGACCTGAAATGAAAAGTGCGATTTGAAAGAAAGCAGGAATGTGGGTAAAACCCTAGAAATTAGAGAAGAGAAGAAGAGATACAGTGATCAGAGAGGGGGTAAACGGATTTGAGAGAGGAAATTGCGGGAGAGTGATTGAAGGATTGGCGGGCTAATCGTCTTGAGAGGGCCTGCATCTTCCTCTATCAACTGGAACTGCAGTTTAAGGGAGAGAAGAGATGAACGAGATAGGACTTACTGTGAAACTGGAACAGGGTTTTTTTGTAAATTTGTACAATTTAATGATGACGTGGATATCGCATTCTGCCATGTCATCGAATTGTTTTTTCTTTTTTGATTTTGATAAATTTAAGGAAGAAATACGAGAAAATAAAAAGAAGAGAAAGAAAAGTAAATAAATGGATGAATTAATTACATAAATAGTATTTCGATTTTTTTTATTGTCTCGATTATATTTTTGTTCAAAATTGTTTGAGCTTAATTTTTGTTCAATTAAATACTTCAAGGATGCTAAATTACCAAAAAAAAAAAAAATGATCCATAAGATATTTTACATCAAAAAAAAATTATGAAATTACTTAAATGATCTTTTCAACGATATGAAATGATTATTTTATTCTTTTCACATAATAAGTTTTTCTTTTTTGACATTATAATATAATGTTCGTAAATTCTCTTAAATTTAATTTCCGACTTTAGATCTTTCGACTTTTTTAAGTATATCTAGCTCTTAATAATAATTAAGTTTTATTGGCAAGTTTTATTACCTATTTATTACAATAAAAAAAATATAAAATTGACTATTATAAATTGAGATAAAAATATAAACTTTTTCTTAAAGAAAATATAACATTTTTAAAACAAATATAACTTTAATTATCTTCTATTATTTTACATATATGTTAAGCGTTATGCATAAACAAAAATAATTATATATGAATAATTAAAAATAAAATATTAGATATTAAAAATATTTTTAAAATAATTAAAAAAAAATTATCTCAATTCTATCTTAACCAATTTTATCAATTTTTTAATGTTATAAACAATAATAAAAACCCTATTAATGAAATGATAAGATTGTGATGTGAACATGTTGGAAAAAATGGGTTTGGCCAGCGATAATTTAATTTATCTTAAATTTAAGAATTACATTAAGGTCGCGAAACTTTTTGGTGGGTTAACGTAGAGAATATGTTATATGTGAGAGATGAGATATTATATATCGAGTTCTTCCGAAAACCGTTAAATTGAATTAGAAATTCTTTCCGAAGCATCCTTTGCATGAAAACGGTAAGCTAAGGTTTAGTTTATGGAAAAGGCTTTGTCACTTTGTCGGATAGAAACAGGAAACTTTAAGGGTATAAATCAGCACTTGTAGTTGGGTTTCGGCGAGGGCACCCGGTTTGTGGAAGGGGAGGACTGTAAATGTTTGGTTCACCACACACACACCTTCATCGCCAGCACCAATTTGGGTTCGAGTTCGAAAATTAACAGCTCATTTTAGCGTGGCTCTTGTCGTTTTTCGTTGGACTATTCGTCTTCTCCAGCCAACGTGGCCCATTTACGTGCGTCATAGCTGAAGCAGAACCGCGACCCGCTCAACCGTGGTATGCCGACGATCGCTCGCCAGTCATATAAAGGCGTTCATTTCATTTCATATGTTTAAGAGACATGCGGGTTCTTTGCACATTTGGGTTCGACAATGAAACCACGGAAGTGTTTTTTAATACGTTGGGAGATCATTTTCATCACGGGAGACAATTTGTCATTATTCTCGAAGCTTACTTACCGCTCTGAGGCGATACGCATCTTAAGGAGATTGTGTCTAGCGCAGACTTGATCTTATAAGCGGGTTCTTTTACGAGTTTTACGCAAACGTGTTAATTGCATCTCCACATATTGCTTAAGGTTCCGTAAAACTGTTTTCCATTAAATGTGTTTAATGCTCATCTCGTTGTTACGATACGCATTGTTTTATAGTGCGTCTCTCACCAGAACAAGCGTCGTATTAAAATGTGGTCCTTTTAGCATCAAAACGTTGTCGTTTTTGCGTAGGTTCTGGATTGGGCCCGATCATCTTCTCCGGCGAATGTCTTGTTGTGGCATTTCTTGTGAGCAAGCAGACACAGCCCTTCAGCTTCATGGTATGCTAGAGCAGTCACGAAGCGGTCTATATAAGGCCATTCATTTCATTTAAATACGTTTAAGAGGCGAGTTACTGCGCCTTGTGGGGTTCGACAGTCGCTTGAAATCTTTCTTTTGTTGGGAGATCATTCATCTGAGAGACAAATTGCCATTATTCTCGAAGCACCCGCTGCGAGGGCAATACTTGTCTTTAAGGAGATTGTGTCCCGACCTGAGACTTGATCTCTGAATAGGTTCTTTATGGTTTTCACGCAAGCGTGTTAATTGCGTCTCACGCGCCTTTAGCCCAGGTTACGTAAAGTTGTTTCCATTAAACTATGTTTTTGCTGCTCATCTATTACATTCTACCAATGCATTGTTTGTATAGTACTGATCTCTAACAAAACAAACGTCATGTTATTAAAATGTGGATAAATTTGTATTGATTTGGCGTAAAAATAAGCCTTCATCCATAAAAAGTACTTGAAGTAACAAAAAGTAAGGTTTTTGATATTTTGGTGTTTTATAAGCAATTTTCTTTCAAAAATTAGACGGCTTGTTTTTTATTTTAGCATAAATTATTTCTGAAATTTTTATTTTTTTTTTATGAAAAGAAAAAGCCAAAATATTGGTTTTTTATATTTAGAAAAAACCATATTTTAAATGAGAAAAATCTATATTTATAAATCTTCCCAAAATATTTTAAAATTAGTAAAACCTACAAATAATATTTTAAAAACAATTTTTTAGAATTTCACTTCAACATATATAATGATAATTAGAATGGTGCATGAACATGCCAGGAAATTAAAATGTTTTCAAACTAATACTGCTCAAAAATCAAACTTCTAAAAATAGGTTCTCTGATTCCCTTGACAGTTCCCTAAAATCTAAGTAAAAATGACACAATAAATAAACTGTAATAAATAAACTTAATAAAATAAAATGAAAGCTGAAGGAATTATTGGAAAAATTATTGTATTTCACTAGGAAAATTGAAATAAAGGAATTGTTATAGAAATAGATAGATAAATTATTGCATTTCACTAGGAAAACTGAAATGACAAAGTATTGTAGAAATAAAAGAAGTTGAAAAATTCTACCGGAACAACTAAACTACTAGAAGTGATTCATTATTGTTGATTGATCGGTTGTTAGTCCCTTCCTTGTGAGAGTTCTCCTCCTTTTATAGTAGTCTTTGAATAATTGCCCAAGTTCTCCCTTTCTTACTTTTCTCCATTACCTCACTTCCTCAAGTAACTACCCACATTTTCTTTACGAAGGTTTGTTCCCTAAGTTTTCTCTACTACCTCAAATAACTACCTACATCTTTTTGTCATGTTATGACATTGAGAAAAAAGTCTCATTTGATTTCATAAAATTTTTAAAAATGTCATAAATATCCTTACACTTTTATATGGGCTTACTCAAATGGATTTAGGCTCATCTCTCTTGGATTTTTACTCATGGGTTAAGGCTCAGCCTAAATACAATTTGTGGATTATACCAAATTTTAATTTGGGTGCAAACAATTGCCCCCACATACATTACTCTTGAAGGTCGTATTGTATGTATTAAAGCCTCAAAAAAAAAAAAAAAATTCTTGGGCCTATCTCCAACATGAGACCCAAAGCATAGTTCTCGGCCCGTGATTTGGAGTTCCAACGGTAAGAACGAGCCAAGTTTGATCAAATGAGAAGGCAATTGTTGATTCTACAAGAGAAAATTATGTCACTTCCAAGTTCAAACCTCCAACCTTCGTCCTTCCTCCATCAAAGAATATTGTACAACAAAAGAGTAACCATGTGTCTTCTTTTCCAAGCAACAAAGGGTCACCATATTTGTCTTTCTTTCCCATAAAGAAAATGTTTTCACTTTCCAAAACAACCCTTTTAGTTTGGAATATATATATATACCCTTCCTTCTTCATCTTCATCCTTTTTTATCTACATCTCCATCGTTGCTCCTCCTACTGACATCGTTGTCTCACTTCCATCAGTCATCGTTGCTCGTTGAAGATTGTCAGGCCCGTCGTCAGCATCTTGTAAAGATCGTTCCAACGGTAAGAACGAGCCAAGTTTGATCAAATGAGAAGGCAAATTTGTTGATTCTGTAAGTCCTTATCACATTGAGCCTCCAACCTTCGTCCTTCCTCCATAAAAGAATACTACACAACAAAAGAGTAACAATTCATCTTCTTTTCGAAGCAACCAAGGGTCACCATATTTGTCTTTCTTTACCGGAAAGAATATGTTTTCACTTTCCAAAACAACCTCTTTCAGTTTGGAATATATATATATATATATATATATATATATATATATATATATATATATATATATATATATATATTTACCCTTCCTTCTTCATCTTCTTCCTTTTCGATCTACGTCGTCATCGTTGCTCCTCTTGTCGACGTCATTGTCACACTTCCATCAATCGTTGTTGCTCGTTGAAGATTGTCAAACCTTGAGCATTGTACAGATAAATGGCGAATGAGGCGTTGTTGTTGTAACATTGAAATGGTATCCTCGATTAAATTCTTCGACTGTTCATTTCTGGAGTCTCATCATCATTTTTCGTTGTTCCCCTTCAAGCTTATGCTACTAGAGGTCCAAAGTTTGTCGACTCTCATCCTGGTAGGTACCTTCATTGATGAAAATATCACAACTTTTTATAATTTTCTTGACAATGTGGCTCTTGATTACGAATTTCTTCTTGAAGGAAAATATTTTGGATAGAGTTTCCAAACTTTCCTTGATGCAAAAGAAATTGAAACCTTCTTTGATGTCATTCGAAACTTTATTGAGTGCAACTTTTCAAAAAATTATCTTGAATGCACTCTTGAAAAAATTCTTTTGATGTTGTTTGATTATTTTGAAACTTTTATTGAGTGCAGAACTCAAAAATAATCTTCAATGAACTCTTAAAAAAAAATTTCCAATGTTGTTCGGTTGTTCTGAAAATTTTCTTCAATATAGAACTCGAAAATAATCTTGAATGCACTCTCAAAAAAATTATTTTGATGTCGTTCGACTATTTTGAAAATTTTCTTGAATGTAGAACTCGAAAATAATCTTGAAAAAATTATTCTTATGTCATTCAACTATTTCAAAAATTTTATTAAGTGCAGATTTTGAAAATAATCTTGACTGCACCCTCGAAAAAATTATTTTGATGTCGTTCAGCTATTTCGAAAATTTTCTTACATGCGAGATTAAAATTTGTTGTCCTATATTAACACTTACTCTAAAGGGTGAGTGCATGGCGTCCTCGAGCTTTAGTATAAGGAAGTGGTTTATCATAGACTTCAGGTTGTGCAGTTGGGTTGGTGTGAGGAAACGAGCATTTTGGAGGCCGGTGATGCAGCGGCCTTTAGGACGTCCACGGAAATACGATAAGCCCGGATTGTCAACTTACACATGTAAGTGTTGAAATTCACCAACTTCACAAGAATCCTCGAGGAATGTGACAAAGCACCCACGAGTTCATGAGCACTTACCATGTGAGTGACGACTCGAATTATGTCTAAGAGCTTCATTTGGGATTGAGATCATTGTTCCAACTCTTCTATAATGGCCTTGGTTTGTTAAACCTGCTTAGCCATAGTCTTGGCCTACTTGACCATTGATGCTTCAAGTCGTTGTGAGATAGTCAAACTTTGGTTCTTTAGTTCATCTTGTTGGTTTATCTTTCGAAAGCGATTTAGGCGGATTGATCAGGCGCAGTAATGGGTCGTAGGATGCACATTGCATTCGTTAGATGGGCGATTTCAGCGATTAGTAAGATACAAGAAGGAGCGATTTATTGGGCGAAATTATAAAACCACTAGGAGGATTAGGGTTGCGAGTCACATAAATAGCAGCACTAGCCTCCCGAGGGGTCTTAAGTTTCGTATTATTTTAGAGATTGAGAATCTCGGTGAAAAAAAACACCTTGAGAGAGAAATAGAGCGCAAGGTTTGAGTGTTTCAGTTAACCTTCTAGTTTCTTTTGTAATCAGGTGCGCCCACACACAGATCTGTCACGTAGAGAATAGCTTGGAAGGTCACATGGATTCACAGAAGAGATTTTACGCCTTTACTACGGGTTTGTAATGGGTGATGGAAATATCTATCATACATTGTATTTAAGCGTGCGATTCTGGCAGCTACCATGATTCACGCGGTGGTATCGGGGCCGGATTGGATCGGTTGTGTGATAGATTAATTCATAATTTTATTTCTCATGTATATGTGATGTATATTAGATATATGGCACCTAGGATTCTATTATTTATGTTATTTATAATTTTTGCATTATGAATGAATGATTTGGTTTTGACCTTAATCCATGGTAGATTTTGCTTGTATATTTTTTTTTTTTTGGGATGTAACAAGGAGGCTAATCATAAGATTAGGTTTCCTCCTTGATTTATTTATTTATTTATTTTCCTCTAAATTTTATTTGAATTTTTTTTATATGTAAATTCGGTTATTAAAAAAAAATTGTAAAAGGAGTCTTTGCGTTAATCGAATGGGCTGATTTTTGTAGGGTGGTTCCTCGGGCGATTCTTTCTGCCTCCTTGTAAAATTTTGTGACAATCAGGAGTTTGTGTGACGATCGGCGATCGTTTTGGTGCTCGGGTTGAATGGGGGCGTGTTAGGGTTTTGTGTTTTTGGGGTAAAACCACAAGCCAGATCTGGCCCACACACCCCGTGGACTTACAAGACTGAAGAAAGAAGAAGTACATGCTAGATATCGAGTTGGGCTTGCTTGTACATATTGGGCTTGTAATTTTATTTTCCCAGAAACCATGGATTAGGAACTATTAATTGTCTAATATTTATAATTGTTTAAATTATATGGATATAACATGTGATATATACTTAACATGCCATTTAGAATAGGTAGTGCCTTTAATTTGCATCATTTGATATATACATGTGCATAATAATATTTGTTTTATCTAGATAATATTATGGAAAACCTGAGTAATTGATAATTAAAATATTGAATGGTGAAGGTTAAAGTGGTACTTAGTGAAACTGCTTGCGAGCTCCATTAAGGATCGATAATAAAATGATTATGTGACACTGACGGATAAGCATAGTGGGATTTTTATTGGGTTGGATACAGAAATAATTTCAAATTTTTAATAAGGTTATGCATTTGTCGTGATAGATATTAAAGATAATTTTGAAATTAAGTTAATAGTTGTACATTCAAATTTAATAATATTAATAACCCTCTAACGAGGCTCTATCGATATTATTAAAAGTAAAAGAATATTGAAGCAAATTGTTTTTTTAAATCAATTTTGAATGGTGTGTGTTAGTGTTATCTAGGAAGGCTGCAAATACAGGAGGTAGTTTTTAAGGAGTGCGAGACCCTTTGCTCTACGCTCACAGGAGCTAACTTAGTAGGGCCTTCCAGACATCTTAAATGTTCAAAGTTTAGTTTATTACAAATGTCTTGCCCAGCGTAGAAGTATTTGTAGTGGAAACTAAATTATTGTTGCAATAAACATTAATAATAAGTAGTTTAAAGGGATCTACATATTTGTATGTTTGTTGTGTGGATGCGATGTTAATATATGTGCTTTAGAATTTCGGAAAATGGCATCCTTTAATCCTCTAACTCTGATTTTGAGTCAAAAGCCATTGGATGAAATAACTCGACCTATGGAAGCCAATCTTTACATTGTCCTTGATTTTGAGAGAATAAAAATTCATTCTGACAACTCAGAAACCCGGGAGCCACTTCTTTAATCTTGAGAGAAGCCCAGAAAGCGATTTGCGGATGGCGGCAATGACTTAAATCTGACAGTCATTTGTTATATTAACTGGCGTTCTGAAAACATACTGCGAAAACAAATTAATGATGCGGAGGTGTATTAGAAATAATTCGGACTCTAGATGGGATGTTTGCTAAAGTAGCGATCTTGTTAGACAATGATATAGAGTATTTAATGAGCGCTCGTATGACTAAGAAATGTGCGGGACCATTGTCTAAAAAATAATGGGGCTGTCTGATCTACTTGGAGAATTGAAAGGGGTAGATTTGGTCCCAATGAAGATTGACATGATCCTAGAATCTCTACCCAATAGCTTTGGTCAGTTCAAAATGAATTATAATATGAGCAATTGAAGCTTACTCTTGTTGAACATGCACGAGGCAGAGTCTTCGAGACTCGTGAAAGCCGAGGAAGTGCTTATCATCTTGAAAGTTCTTCAAAACCTAAAAAGGAAACCTAAGGGCGGAAAAACAGCGAGAAGAAGCAGTCAGTATCAAACGTACGTGAAAGAAGCGAGAAAGGCAAATTAACGATGCGAGACGAGAAGGTCCTTTGGAAGAAGGATTGCCCCGAAAACCGGGTATGGGTGGTATAAATGTTGTTGAGGCTTGTTTAGGAAATTACAATGATAAATGGATCATTGATTCGAGAGCCACTAACCATGTTTGTTACTCTTTGCAGTGGTTCCGTAAGCAACCCTTTCGACAAAGGACAAAGAAGCTTGAAGTTGGGAAAAAGGGAATATGTCTCCGTAATGGCAGTAGGACTAGTGGAGTTGTGTTTTAATAATAAGACTTTATGTTTATCAGACTGTTTATTTGTTTCGGATTATTGATAAATGGTATATATTTTTTAACTCCTATGTCCTATAGTATTAATGCTATTGAAAATATTGATGATGAACAATTTCCTTTATCTAAGAAAAGGAAGGTTTCAAATGAAACATATGTAGGATTACAGATTGGGTCATATTAATTCTAGTAGAATTCATGGTTTGGTTAAAAGTGGAATTTTAAATTCCTTGATCTTTGAACCTATACCCTGTATGTGAATCATGTTTGGAAGGTAAAATGACAAAGAGGCGCTGAGGCGAAATCGTGCCCTTTATCTGGTTGGAATTGGTACACACTAATGTATGTGGACCAATGGCGTTCGAGCTCGAGGCGAATAGTATTTTTATCACATTTGCGTGACTACTTTCGAGATATGATTATGTTTACCTAATGCTCCATAAGTTTGAAGCTTTTGATAAATTTCGAGTATAAGGTTGGCGAGAAAAAAGCGGTGGGTGTCCATATCAAGCGGCTTAGTCGGTCGAGGGCGGTGAATACTTGTACGGAGAGTTCGAGTCTTACTTGGCTCGAGAGGATAATATCTCAATTATCATCTCCTAGAACGCCTCAGCAAAATGGAGTCTCTGAAAGGAGAAATAGAACCCTTTTAGATATGGTGAGGTCGATGCTCAATTATTCATCATTACAGATCGTTTTGGGGTTACATAGAGCATTTGCATACATACTAAATTTAGTTAAGTCTAAATCTTGTTTTTCAAAAGACACCCACGGAGATTATGGAAGGGAGCCTTGAAGCCGGCAGACCATATTAGGATTTGGGGTGCTGACACACGTCTTGAGTACGAGAAACAGCAAAGTTGGAATCTCGAATAGAAATGTGTATGTTTATTGAAAACACCCAAGAGACGAGAGGTGGAATATTCTATAATCCAGGAAAGAAGGTGATAGTGAGTACTCATGCCACTTTCTTAGAAGATGATGAACAATTTTAAACCTAAGAGTAAAGTGGTTCTTGAAGAGCTTGACTCGATTCGAGATCCACCACAAACTCATTTTTCCACCCCATGTTTCCTATTGATGTTGAAAGGGAAAATGTACCCCAGGTGAAACGAACTACGACGGCTCGAGGACGAGTGAGCTTCGAAGCAAGAACATAATGAAGAGATTGGTAATCCTTGAGCCGAACTTGGATCATACGTACATGTACAACAACCCAATGTGGCAAACTCGTAGTGGGAGGCGATCGTAAACACACAAGGTATGCCTTGTTAGGAGAGACTTATCAAGTCGTTTTGGATAATCTGATGGCTGACCTACCACATACGAGCATTGGAGGGATGTTGATGTGCAAGAGTGGAAAAAGGCAATGGGCCAGGTGAGATGGAATCTATGGGTTCCTAACTCAATTTAGTCTTGTAGAAGCACCTAAAGGGGTAAACCAATTGGGTGTAAGTAGATCTACAAGAGAGAGGACACCAGATGGAAAGTTGAAACCTTGAAAATTTGGGTGGTGTGAGTTACGCAAAGGCATAGATTATGATGAAACTTTTCGCCCGGTAGCCATGCTTAAATATGTCAGTTGTGTAGTTGTAAGCGGCGGCTCTCGATTACGAGTTTTGACAAATGGATATCAAAACAACTTTTCTAAATGGAGAGCTAGAAGAGGATATCCATGTCGTGACAAGGAAAGGTTCTTAGCCCAACCAAGTCGAGGAGCACATGGTTTTGAGTTGCATGGAGTGGTATGGGCAAACGGCATCGAGTCATGGAACATCGGGTTTGATCAAGTTATCAAATTATATGGATTTGAGAGAAAAGTCTGATGAACCATGTGTGTATAAAAAATTCAAGGAATAGTGGTAGTCTTTTTGGTACTTTACGTAGATGATATTACATTGGTGGAAGCGGTGTGAAGTGTTGTCGGACGTAAGGGTTACTTGGAAAAAGCAGGTTTGATATGAGAACAGGTGGAAATTGCTATATTACGGAATCAAACTTTTACGGCCAGGAAGAATAAGGTGTTAGCTTTATCCCGAGCCTCTACATTGATAAAATAGTGACCGGGCATGGAAAATTCCAAGGGGACTTCTACCCTTCGGACATGGAATTCATCTTTCTAAGAGCAATCACCAAAACTCACGAAGAGAAGAACTCATGAGTAAGAAACTTTATGCTTCAGTTGTTGGTAGTCTCATGTATCTTTATCGCATGTACCCGGGCAGAGATATACGCTATGTTGTGGGAGTAGTAAGTAGGTACAATCGGATCCGGATGGGAGCAAAATGACGGTGAAACATATACTCAGTATTTAATGAACGAGGATTATATGTTGGTGTATTCGGTGGGAGTCTTAAAACACTTGGTTATCTGGACTGGATTTTCAAGGGGATATTGACTCAGTAAATCAACATCGGGATATGTGTTTACCACTAAATAGAGTCATTTGTTGGAGAGTGTTCGCCAGGAGCTTTGTGTGCGCTCACGGCGAAGATTTGAATATGTGGTACGCATCCCGAGGCTATGAAGGAAGGCTGTATGGCTTAAGAAATTCCTTTTGGATCTTCATGTGATACGAGTGCGGATCGGCTGTACCCTTTCTTTGTGATAACGATTGGGCGAAGTAGCCTGATCCGAATAACCAGGTCTCACAAAAGCATAAACACATATTGAAGAGCCCTTGATCTAGTGATTTCATTGATAGAGGAGATACAATGGTTACTAAATAGCATACGAGGAGAACTGCGGACCTTTTACTAAGTCTCTTCCTGAACGTGTGTTTGAGAAACATGTAAATTGTATGGGTCTTAAGAGGGTCCCAGACTTACTTTAGAGTGAGTGGGAGTTGGTTACATTTGTGCTCTAGGAGCAAGACAAGTTGTAATTTCATTTTTGATATAATAATATGAGTTTTTGCACATTATATTTTACGCATAGGTCGAATTAATTATGTAGTATATGATCATATGGATACGTCCGCAGAACATGATCACGAGGTTACCGTAATTAATGGGTAATCTCACATGATTGTTAAATAAAGTTGGGCCTTTATTTAGGCGCAATATTTTATGAAATGATTAGTCTTGGTGTATAAAATATTGGAATGAATTATGGTCATTACGAGAGGATGGAAGAGATTTAATCAAATTACGTGAAGGAATTAAATCTCGAGGAGTATTAGATATGTTATTTTTTCTTAAACACAGTATATTATAAATAGATAATTAAGTTCTTATGGATTCTTTTGAGTTATCGATAAGTAAGGCTATTTTAAGCTTGTGATATCTTGATAATTTGGGGATTATGATATTTTGATTATCAGTATTTATGAAATATACAAATGGAATTTGTATGAAATATCCTTTTGGCGTGTTTGGTACTCGGATATTGAGAAGTCAGCGTGCATGGGATAAAATTAAGAGAGAGAAAGCGGTAAGTCGAGAAGAATAAATATTAGTTGATTTATGTAAGACCCAGAAATTGATTTAGAATAATGTGAAATCGTAATTTTAATTACAAAATTGTAATTTCGGTTAAAAATCAGTAATTAATTCTCTAGATCTCGGATGTGAAGCGGTTATGCAGATTTGGAATGGAATCTCGCGAAATCTAGTTAGCATGTAAAATCTCATAATTTTCCGAGACAGTCGAAGTTGACACGTTTTTGGAGGCATCGCGTTTCGGGTGTCGTAGAATGAATTTCGATGTGACGAAAGTCACATATAGCATGTACTCATGTCATAGTAAAGTGGTATGGTAGAGAAATGATGAAAATGGGCCGGTAGAGGTAGTGCCCAGATATCAAATTTGGTAAAAGGGACGTAAGGGTCATTATGGAATTTGATTTTAAGTCACTAAATGACAAAATTGTCAATAATTAACTCATCTCCTTCAAAGTCAAAACTAAAAACGTGAGATGGAGAATTGGGGATCCGTGGCTTTTCTTTTGAGAGGGTTTTTAGAGAAGCAATTCTCTCTAGTTTGCACACGATCGGCCAGATTGGCGATGCTTCGGGCGAGAAAAGAAAAAACGTTCACATGCGGAGGCGGTACGCGTGGACCGGATTTGCGGTTTTGACAAACTCAAGAGGTAGGATTTTCTCCACTACTTGGGTTTTATTCTCATTTTAAATGTTTCTTAATGTTTCGGTTGAATGAGTAGTGAGGGACGTTTGATCGATCCCAAACATGGGGCCAGAATTGCTAGAAATTCTTCAGGTTTTTCGCCCCATCTGTGACTGATCCGAGGAAAATTTAGTGGGTCACGGGCTGTTTGGGTTGAATTTAAGTGTATTCATGTGCACATCATGTATTGGTTTGATTGGTCGGGAATGGCGTGATTGGGGTTCTAAGGTGAGCAGTTGATTTGTGATTTTGAATAATGTAGGGGTTTCACTATTCCGGCTTGATCATTCTAAAAATATATTTTTGTGAAAATGTGTTTGGTCGAGTGATTTAAATCAAATTGCTCGTGTGTGATCGTGCTTGAGGGTAATTTTGATGTATGAGTTGTAGAATAATTACATAACATGATTGTGTGATTTAATTTTTATGTGAATATATTCATGTTTATATATTTGCATGTGGATTAGACTGTATTGGAGTGGCGTACATCGATTCATTATCTTATTTAGAGCATCACCAAGTTTAGGAGTTAGTCGTGAGGCAGTCTGAAAGGGAAAATGGTTCGGAGGTGGTCCCAAAATATTAATCATCGGAGGAAGGTAGTCGAATGAAGAGAAAAATATCAATCGTCGGAGGCGGCCCAATTGATATTCATCGGGAGGGGTAGTCCATGAAAGCAAATAATGCTCCCGATCGTCGGGCTGACCCCGATTGATATATACATCGGAGGGTTGGCCACTGTAGAACTAATGATATTCTCATACGAGGCAGGCGAGTGTGAGAGGAAATCGTGAGGACTCGGGATCTGAGTTGGTCATGTAGACATTAGTAGGATCATGCATTTGCTTGAATGTGTGTTTACTGGAACATTGCCTTTGCACTTAGGTGGTGAGTAGCCCTTAGGCGATTCTCCTCTTGAGCTTTAGCTCACTTTCAGTCGTGGGATCCCCGCACTGCAGTGCGAGGAGCGTGCGAGGGGCGGTTAGATCTAGAGATTTATTGTGAAGAAAGCCGGGATGTGGCTTTGGTGTCACGTTAATATGCATGTATTAAGAATGCTTTTCATTTAATATATGTAGTGTTTAAAATTAGAAAATACTAACTCTTGTAACTATTGGGTATATAGTTGGTTTCATAGTTGGCATGTACATTGAGTGCGTTTATGGACAAGTGGCGAGTATTGGATATACACATTGCATATATTGGATTGTTTGGGACCTTGGTAAATGCGGGTTTTGTAAATGGGTAGAGCTCTGTCTGAGAGGCTACGCGATTTTCCTGAAGTGGAATCGGGTAACTTGAGCCTCCACTTGTATTCAGCGAGTTGACGGGTAGTCAACGGACCCCGGGTTTTGGGGCGTCGCGGCTTAATTATCGAGCTTAGGTATCACAGTACCTAGGGAGCTCGGGTTGGGTATCCATCACCACTAGGTGGTTTGATGTGGAGTATAGGTGTGTGGAAACCTAGAGAATGAGGGTTTGGGCTTAGGCCATAGTTGAGGATGAGCATCACCACTAGGTGTGGTTCGATGTTCGGTTTAGGTATGAGATTACTTAGGAAAATCACGGGACAAAACTAGGACACTACATGCACGTGTGTTGATGTGTTTTGTGTGATTTGATGAAATATTGTATGATGGTGTGTATGTCATGTTGTATGTGTGTTGTGAAATGTTGTGTGCTTGGTGATTAGCACATGAATGTGTAGAAAACTTTTTGAGTGGTACAGTGTACAAAGCTGGAATTGAAAATGAAGGAAAATAAATTTTTAATAAATTTATTGGATGAGAGGTGAAGAAATTTAATTTTAAGGTTTCTGAGTGTAAAGCGCGAAAATTAAATAAAATAAATTCTAAATTTATTTGGGTTGTTGGAAAGTGAGAAGAAATTTTAAGCAGAAAATAAGTTTTTAAATTTATTTGGTTATATAAGAGGAGAAAATAATTTTCTCGGATTTTACAAGTGGTAAAATTGAAAATGGAAGAAAATAAATTTTATAAATTTATTTAGTGGAAAAGAATTTTCGGTGAAAAATGGAAAAAGAAAATAAATTTTTATAAATTTATTTGGTTATGAGGAAAGCTATTTTCTAAGGTTTTATATGGTGTAAAATTTAAGAAAATGGAGAAAAATAGGTACTATGAATTTATTTGAGTGTCCAAGAAAATGAAAAAAAAAATGATTTTAGTGATTTTTAGAGATTTTTCCAATTTCTGGAAATAAATGAAAAAAAAAATTATAATAATAATTAAAATTGAAAAAGAAAAATTTTGTGTAGAAAAATCTGGAATGGGCTACTGCCCATTTGTATTGCAAGAAAAAAAAATTTGTATTGCAGGAGGTTTGAAAAGAATGGATTGTATTGCAAGACTTGAAGTGTGCTGCAGTAGTTTTGGCTAAGAAGGTTTGTGTCGCGACCACAATGAATAATTGTATTGTGACAAATAATGAGAAAAGGCTAGAGGGCTGAGGCTGCGGTCACAATACACCAAGTGTATCGTGAGATGCGGAGCCCGCCAGCAGGGGAGGCTCGCGACACTGGCGCAAGGACGCCGCGCAGCGGGCGCGTGGCACCCGCCACGGCGACAAACGCGCATGGGCGAAGCAAGACTATGTTCGCGAGCACGGCCTGGGCGCACGACACGGCAGCCGATGGTCGATGACGGCCGGCAAAACGGCCACGATACGACGCCGGTCGCCACACACGGACGCTGCGCGCGCCAGCGCCGGTGCGCCGGTCACAACAGCTCATGCACCCGCTGCTGACCGGGCTTCGACTCCCAGAAGGTTTCCGAGTCACCGTTTGATTCCTGCCTATGAACAATCGTTCATTACAAAATTTTTCCGAAAAAAATATTTTAAATTTAATTAAAATAAAATAAAATCAAATAAAATTTGATAAAATTTTCAAAATAAATTTTCAAAAGTAAAATTTTTGAAAATAAAAACTAAAAAGTAAAATTTTAGTACAAAATACTCAAGTGAAAACACATTTTAAACACGAAATCGATCATGTATACACCGAAGTTATGTGTATGATTAGTGTCTGGCCGTGGTTATGCTCTGTAGATAATCGATTTATTTAACTACCATTTGAAATCGTGATCGCAAGCAGTGAGAGTTGCGTAGGAAATTATATGCACGGTGTAATGCGATAGGAAAAAGGGTAAATACTAAGGTTATGGGTTACACCTGGGGTGGATTCGATCATGAAATGAACAAGAGCCTAGAACCTTATCGAATAAATGAATTAGTGGTGGAAATTTAAGACCACTTAGGAAATGAACGGGTCGGGCCATGGTCATTAAGTCTATTAAGAATGATCTGCATTACCAGTTGGGGATCGAATGAAAGCTAAATGATTCTGCTACATGTTAATCAGAACCGCTAGCAGGACGAGGACATGTGAGGACGCCCACGGTATCGGGTCAGCACAACTGTTTAATCAAAGAAAGCTTGCCGAGGTCAGAGGGGTATTACAACCAATGCTATGTAACAAGCCGGTATACGGTAGACAGGAGATCCCCAGTAACCCCGGCAGGTTTCAGACGCATCATCCTCCGACATTCACAGGGAGGAGACTCGACGGTGACAAAACCATTGGTTTGGCGTGATCGAGAAGGTAAGCGAGGCCACAGATTACCTCCGACATGACTGGGGATTGAAGTTAGCCAAGGTCTAGCCTAAAGAATGAGGTCAAATAAGGAGGAAAATGGTGTGACCTCTCTAGACCTTGCAGGAGCCAAGTGACACGTGAGTCTCCCTGTGGATTAGGGCGAGAATAAGAATGGAGGTGGTCGAGGTTGCGAAGTTAGAGATCTCGAGGACTCTACTCACAAGTGGACTGAGGATTATGACATGTCGAGTTCGAGGTCATCCCGAGGATGGATCGTCGATAGCTAAGGTGGTCGCATCGATCGCAGCGCAGAGGGTTACCGCCTATACGCAGACGATAATCGTATGGTATCGTGGGGCGGTGATGACATTTTGCCCCGCATGTGATAATGAGTCCAAGTGTCGTGGATACCAAGTGTCAAGCAATGAGCCTTACCCTAGAGGACGAGGTGAGGCCAGACTTAGATCTACCTCGAGTAATTTGCGAATATGTGGATGTTTTTTTTCCAGATGAGCTACCTGGACTACCTCCACATAGGGATGTAGACTTCGCATGAGTTACACCTCTGGCATTCAACCATCTCTATGACTCAAGATAGATGGGCAACCCTAGCTGAGTTGCAGAAACTCAGAGTCCAACCAAGGCAAGAGCTATTGACAAGGGGTTTATTTTAGACAGAGCACTTCACCACGGGCACTTCGCTCTGGGCCATGAAGAAGAGGTGGCAAGGCAAGACCCTTCCGACCGCGCATCACACCCATAGCTCATCAGGTTACGATCAAGAATCTGCGACCATGTCGGTGATCGGTCGATTCGTTTGATCACCGAGAGGAGCGAAGTCTACTCCAAGATGTATTCTGACCGGTTACCATCACCAAGAGTTACGGATACGTATATCCCTAAGACAGCCAGACGCTATACGGCACTCGAAGCCATTACGGTGACGCGATCATTTAACGGGTTACGTGATTCATGGATCTCATGCATAGGGTATTCCAACCCTATTTAGACTGATTATTAGCCTTGCGGGATGACATTTCGATCTACTCCCAGCCGTTGTGGGAGCATGAGATTACTCGAGGATTGTTTTGATACCGCTAAGAGACCATTGTATCGCTTAAGTTCAAGAAGTGCAGTTTTCAAGGCTTAATGAGGTGAGATTTCGGACACGGGGTGTTGCATCGAGGCCACGACCTAGAGAAGGTCGAGGCCGAGCGCGCTGGGAGAGACCGAATGTCAATCTTCGAAGATAATGAGTTTCTCGATCACCGACATATGAGATTCGAGAATGGGTCAAGTCGTCTATTCGAAAGGATTACAGGATTTCACTTACTGGATACGGACTCCACGTGGTCACCACTCCCACCATGTGAGAGAAATTGTAAATACTGAACACCAGATAATCGGGGTGGTCGGTAGTTGTGAGGGAGGACTCAAGCTCCTGGGCCGGGAAGAGGCGTATGACTTCGTCACACTAGTTTCGTGGACTGTGGGCCGTGATCGAGCACGAGTGACGGATCGCCTCTGCAGACAGTGATCCCAAGGTGACTTCTCAGGATGTCATAGCCCCAAGAAGGTCGTAGATTGTGAGAGTATACGAAATTCATTCCTCCACACCCTAGTACGGCCGAGGAACCGCCCGCTCTTGGATACATATTAAAGCACCTCCCAAGAAACACAGATAAGCCGTAGGGACCACAGTGTGGTCAAGTCGTGACGCTCGTGAGTCACAGAATGGCTGCAGGCGGATCTTAGTGGTGGTGTAATCTATCGTCGTCACGCCGCTCGACACGGACGAGATGACCCATCAATACAAGAATCGAGACCTAACGCTGTCATACTCGGCACGCATTGAATCTGGGGCTTAGAGGTTAAGGCCTTGCAGAAGCCAAGTATAGATGTTCTTCCCTAGATGTAGAGAGTCAGACCTGATAGGTCGTGATATGTCGAGAGATCTCTTCGACTCGGGCTTCATGGTGGACCCGATCGGGTGTCACAAGATGGCATTACTGAAGTTCGCTGCACGAACATCGCATCGTAGCCTGGCGTGGGTGCACTGTGATGGTCATTCACCACTCTGTGAGTGAGGGGTGAGTTTCATTTTAGGACATGGTTATCACGCAGACCAAGAGTCGAAAGTGGATAAGAGCCTGTAGTGACTCGGCGCTTGATACCCTTTGGAAAATCGCACAAGTCGGCCAGCCTGGCGAGGGCTCTGTGATAATCTGATGTCATTCATGATAATGGACTAGGTGACTGGCCCACCGGACAGTTAGTGATCGCGACCTGGGAAGGTCGAGTTTACACGCCTGCCAAGGGTCAGGTAGTGGTTATGTGTGTATGGATTACATAATGCAGCTGAGGGCATGTCATAACATGTGTCCCGGATCATAAGGGTAGAGATTAATTGCCCCAGGAATTCGCCTACAACAACAGCTTATCAAAGTAGTGTACGAATGGCACCATACGAGGCATCAGGAAGGAGGCCAGCGTAGTCACCAAGTGTGGATGGACTATAAGTGGAGAGCTCCACCACCGGTCCCGACCGACAGGGTACACCGGCAAAAGGTGAGCTCATATTTGGCTGTGGAGCCTCTCGACGCCGTAGAGCCAGGTAAGAGCTATGCGAGGTGCGACGTCGAATTCTGTGAGTTCGAGGTCGGGTGATCACGCTTCCTCAAGGTGAATCCTAAGAGATTAAGGTCGTTCTGTGTCACAGTTTCATCGCCGGTGTTTATCGCCTTCGAGATATCGAGAGGATAGACACTGCAAGGTGACTTAGCGCAAGTATCGCCAAGATGTCGTGTCCACGAGGTGTTTCCACGCCCCATGCTCCGATGATATACTCTAAATCCAGCCACGTATGGATCGGGGCATCGAGGTCGGCTGCGTATGGGACCTTCGAGGAGCGGACTGTGCATCGCCGATACCGCGGATCGTTTTGGCGACGCAAGACCGTGAGGCTAGCGAGTGCTGCACGTATTACGGAGGGAGGAGTCAACGTGGGAGCGCCACGACATCGGCGCGCCACCTATCCCTTCATGCGGACGAGGTGCGGGTTTAGTCGCTTAAGATTTAAATGATCGCTTACATGCACGATAGAAAGGCACGCAGTATGCATGTGCGTTGATAGTGATCATCCTAAATTTCGGACTAAATCCCTAAGGAGGGGGAGAATGTAAGACCCGAAATTCCAATTTCTAATAATTAAATCGTAATTTCGATTACAAAATTATAATTTCCTGCTAAAAATCAGACTAATTCCCAGATCCCCTACGACGAACTGATCAGACCGCTGGAATCGCCTCAAATCTACGCAAGACTTAAAATCTAGTAATTTTCCGAGACACTGAGTCGACACGCTTTTCGGCGACGCGCTTCGTGTCAGAGAACGACTTCGATGCGACGAAAGTCACATATACATGTACCCATGTACCATAAGTGGTATGAGTAGAGAAATGGATTAAATTACTAATTTATGAAATGAACATCAAATCCTGTAGAAAAGATACATAGCGCCATTACGACTCGATTTTAAGTCACTAAACGACAAATCACATTAAAGTATCGCATCTCCTTCAAAAGCCGTAAGAAAGAAAAACGCATTTAGAATCGGGATCCAGTAGCTTTTTCTTTGAGAGGGCTTGTAGAGAGAGCACTTCCTCTCAGATTAAGATAATGATCCGATCACGCTACGGCATGAAAATGATACGGAAAGAAAGCACGCAAAGTGACCTCGATTAAGGAAGTTTCGACAAACTCCAAGAGGTAGGATTTTCTCCCTACTGGGTTTTATTCCCATTTAAATCGCTCACTAATGCTTCGCTAACGAGCTGAAAAAGATTTCGACGGCCCCAAATTACTTTAATCGAATTCGTTAGAAATTCTTCGATTTTTCACCATCCGTGATGCCAGAAAATTTGAGCTGGTCACGGGCTGTCATTGATTTAAGTGTACATTCATGTGCACATCATGTGTCATTTGATCGGGCCAGAATGGCCGCGATTGTGGGTTCACCAGCGAACCGCCGATTATGATTTTTCTTAATGGGTGAACTGTAGGGTTTCACTATTCCCAAACAAAGGTTTCCAAAATATATTTTCATTTGTAATATTATGGTTTGGCCGGAAACAGATTAAACCAAATTCATCATATGCGATCATTAACTCTCAAGGAGCTAATTTATGTATGAGTCAGAGAACAATTACAAATACCGTATCATGCTGATGAATTTTTATGCGAACATATTCACGCTTATATATTTACTGATTGGGACCGTATTGAATCCAGATACATGATTCCATACGCACCTTAACATCCTACATTTTGGTGAGTAGCGCACGACCTAGCCTTGCAGGAAAATGGCCTCTGGAGCAGAAATTTCCAAAATATTAATCATCTGAGCAGAAATTAATGAAGAAAATATCAATCGTTTGAGCTTACTCCTAACTGGAGACATTCATCTGGAGCAGAAATTCACAAAAACAAATAATATAATCGACTCCGCTCTGAGCGCCTAATCGATATATATATATATATATATATATATATATATATATATATATATATATATATATATATATATATATATATATATATATATATATATATATATATATATATATATACATCTGAGGGTCAGTCTAATTATTAACCAATATTCCTATACGAGGCTTAAAGAGCGTGAGAGAGCTGCGAGGACTCTGATCCGAGTCAAGGCCATGTAGATTCAAGTAGATCATGCATCTGGGCTTGATGTGTGTTTACTTCAAGAATATCAGACCGCACTTGTGCTGCCAGCGAGTAGCCCACTTAGAGCATCTCCTCCCATCGAGCTTTACCTCACCCCGTCGTGGGATCCCCTTTGGCTGGTGCAATGTGGAGCAAGGAGAGACTGTCATTCTAGAGATTTATCGCGAAGAAAGCCTGATGTGGCTTGGTGTCACGTTGTATACATGTATTAGAATGCTTTCATTTAACATATGCAAAGGTTTAAGAGCGAAATACTCAACTCTTGTAACTACTGTGGTGATATAATGGGTTTCATAGTTTATGACAGACATCGAAAGATCATGACAATTCGGCGGGCCGTGATTGATATACATCGCGACATATCGACCTGTTTGGGATGTAAATGCAGTGTTTTTGTAAATGGGTAGAGCTCCTCGCATAAA
The DNA here is from genome assembly GCA_016808115.1 of Tetrastigma voinierianum. Taxonomy (NCBI): domain Eukaryota; kingdom Viridiplantae; phylum Streptophyta; class Magnoliopsida; order Vitales; family Vitaceae; genus Tetrastigma; species Tetrastigma voinierianum. Next base: position 239,460 of record JAEQBH010005379.1, read on the forward strand.
GTGAGACTCACCGATCATGGCATCGTAACCCGAATTTCCATCAGATTCGCTGGCTATTTTGTAGTCAACGGACTTCTAAGCTATCACAATTTATAGAAAAATTATCAATTAATTATTGATATTTTACAAAGAGGAAATACATTTGATATAAAACATTATTAATTTTGAATTCACATCCTCTGCTTTTAAAGTGAGTAGCCTCAATAAGATTGGCCACCTGCACTTGCTTCTAAGAAAGTGGGAGATTAATGGATTTATGTTTAGCTGATCAGACTGCTGATCAAGAGCCTTAATTAATAATACGGTCATGTGGATCCCTGCCAGCTCATTAGGATGACAGAGTCCATTTAACTTCTATTATTAAGATACAGCAGTGAGCCCATTTATCGCCTAAGGTGTTATAAAACCTCAGAGGATTAGTGGCTAGTAGTCTATAAATACACCGCTTACTAAATTTCCGTGGTTTTAGGGTTTTACGTATTATTTTAGAGATTGAGAATCTCAGAGAAAAACACCTTTGAGAGAGAAATGTAAACTGTAAGGTTTAGAGGTTTTTCAGATTAACCTTCAGCTTTTGTGATCAGTGCACCACATGCAATCATTAATGCAGAGAATACCAACGTCTCCAGGATTCTAAGATATTTCGCACTAATACTGTGCTCAGAATGGGTGATGGAACATATCTATCATACATCAGATGAATCGTATTTACCCCCATTCATTGTATTTATCTATGCACATCTATCAAAGCCTGAAAATAATCAAATGCATTATAAAATTGGTTTCTTTCAATTTGTTCTACTCATCATTGAATACTCCTATGCTACTCAGAAGTTAATAGATCCCGAAATCCCAAGAGCTTTACAAATATCTTTACTCCAAAATTTGATGGCATCTTCAAGAAAGACGGGTTCCACTTCCAAGGCACAAAATATGTTTGTGATTTTTTCGAATTTCACTTCAACATACATAATGACAATTAGAATGGTGCGCGAGCATGCTAGGAAATTAAAGTGTTTCCAAACTAACACAACACCGAAAATCAAACTTCTAATTAGATGAAAAATAGGTTCCCTGATTCTCTTGACAGTTCCTCATAATCTAAGTAAAAAGGCCATAATCAATAAACTAAAGAAAATAAAATGAAAGCTAAAGGAATTGTTTGAGAAATTGTTGTATTTCACTAGAAAAACTTAAATGAAGTAATTGTTGTAGAAATTGTTGTATTTCACTTGGAAAACTGAAATAAAGGAATTGGTGTAGAAATTGTTGTATTTCACTAGAAAAACTGAAATGACAAAGTGCTGCAAAAATAAAAGAAGATTGAAAAATTCCACTAGAACCACTCAACTGCTAGAAGTGATTCATTATTGTTGATCGATCGGTTGTTGGTCCCTTCCTCATGAGAGCTCTCATCATTTTATAGGAGTCCTTGAATAACTGTCAAAGTTCTCCACTTCCTCACTTTTTTCCACAACCCCACTTCCTTAAGTAACTGCCCACGTCTTCTTTACGGAGACTTGCTTCTCAAGTTTTCTCCATCACCTCAAATAACTGTTCACATTTTCTTATCATGTTCTGACTTTGAGAAAAACTCTTGTTTGACATTAGAAAAATTTTAAAACTTTCAGAATTACTTGTGGACTTTTATACGGGTTTACTCAAATGGATTTAGGCCATCTTTTTTGGATTTTTATTCATAGGCTTGGCTTCAGATCCTAAATACAATTTGTGGATTATGCCAAATTTTAATTTGGGTGCAATCAGAACAATCACAATATTGTAAAATCTTTAAAATCCACATAAAATATTTTAAAAGAACAATCATAATATTTTAAATGAACAACCAAATGAATCAACCCATCGTTCATCCCTTTACTCTCCTGGCCATGGATTCCACTCATTCTTTGCTTCAATGGACTCCATCGCCAATTGTCATTTCAACTTTTATTATTATGCAAAATAAAATGTTTAAATATTAGTTTTAAGTATAAAGTCTTTAGATATTTGAAGATATATACTCCAGTTGTTATATTTTTTTTGGGGATAACTATGCCATGATATGCCAATTTCATTATATTTAATAAAGAGCGAACAAGAGATGCTAAACAAAATGGGGGTATGCTGATTTAAAAAAAATATATGATAAAGATTGCATAGGAAATGGGATAAGTTTGAGGGGAGATTTGCTTCCCAAATTGCCCCCATTCACATAAGACAAAAAATAAAAATAAAAGAACAAAAATCCAACCCAAAATCCTCAAAGTACCTTCCTTCACAAATGTCACAAAACCTAAAAGAAAAACCAAACTGAAACTTGATATATTAGCAAAATACCCAAAATTGTAACCGTGTATTCCCAAAATGCTTTCATTTCCCCATTGAACCTTGAAATCTAAACAAAAAAATAAAATAAAAAATCCATTTCCATTTCAAAACTCGAACCTATAAGAATCACCATCTCTCACTTATCCTTGTTTCACTTCGTGAATCCGACTCTCCTATTCCCTGGCCTCCAACACCTGGGATCGTTAACCATTTGTTAAGGTGCTTCTCAGATTCAAGTAAGAAGCAGTCACTGAAAATTTATTCTGTAGGCTAAGACGATTTGGTTTTGGTTTTCGTGAAAATCTTGAACTGAATGATTTTTGTTTTGATTTGTAAATTAGGTTTTTTTGGATAGAATGATGACAGAGAGTGAAAGGTTAAGAAGAAAATAACTTAGGATCTTTTGTTAGAAGAGAAAAACTCATGGTGGTTTGTAATGCTAATGAATAGGTAAATGATTAAAATATGTTAATATAAACATTGGGTATTACCTTAAAATCATTAGGTACTATTATGTTATTAAATCATGGAACTATATTTTCCAACAATGGATACTACCAATGTAAATGTAATAATACTGCTAGAATGTCGGGTGATGAGTGCCCAAACGCCTCATGTCATACCCAAGGTCTTACTATGTTTTGAAGGCCTCTATTTTATATCCACAAGGGCCGCTCGACATCTCGATTTTTGGAGCCAGGTGCATTGCAAGTGAATAGAGTGGTCTTCATAAGCTTTTTGGAACTGCAAGGAAGAAGAAGTGGAAAACTAGCAACAACGTCGCAACGTCGCGACGTCTGGTCAATAGAAGAAAAAGTCAAGGAGCGACCCAACGTCGCGACATTCCCGCGATTTCTGCTTCAGAATTATAAAAAGCACGGGGAGACCTAATTTTGATTTTCATTGAAGAACCTACGGACGTATGTGGGAAACAAAGCAACAACAACCAGAGAGATTGAAAAGACTCTGTTTTTGTATTCCTTTTCTTAAACTTATTCATGATTTGGCGTAACCATGTTCAGATAATCGCTGATATGTTCTAGAATTGTTTTTAGGCTTTATTGAACCCCGTTTCGGGGCCAGGCGGATTAAAGTTTAAATATTATATTAATCGCTTATTCATGATTATATCGATTTTTCTACTTATGTGGTTTATTTGTAATGTCCGCAACATTGGCATGATCTTGCCGGGTATCCAAGACTGAGAGATATAATCTCAGGATATGGAATAGAACCCGGTCAATCAAATAATAAAGATATCTCGATTTCTCGGTAGCGATTGTAATGGTACGTTTGCTATATAGGGCCTGGGCAAAGATGCACCCCACCCTACTGGCGAGATAGGCGAATATACCTTAAGAGAGGGTATCTCGTAGGCACGATCACCCCGTCATTGAGAAATCATTAATAGATTGAATAGTAATTCCTTTAGGTAAACATCCATCAAATGAAGTAGGGGGAGGCAAAACCCTAGTTTTCTCAAAATGTGATTTCACAAGTTAATTAGACTTAGTTTTAACTTGATACACTAGTTAGATATTCATTAAGATTTTAAGTCCAGATAATATCATAAGGCCAATTTCAGTAGCCAGATAATATCCCGTGGATCGATATTCGTACTTAGGTACACTATATAACTTGATACGACGCGTGCACTTGCACACATAGGCACTTACCTATGAATGAGACGAAGGCTAATATGCAGAACCAGGCCACCTAGTTGAATAATCAGGTGGCACAATTGAGAAACTTAGAGGTGCAAATGGGCCAAATGGCCAGTCTGTTAACGGAAAGGTAGCGAGGTTCTTTACCAAGCAATTCAGAGGTAAACCCAAGAGGAGAGGGGAAAGAATACTACAAGGCTATCACTCTAAGGAGTGGGAGAGAGTTAGAGATACCGAGGCAACAACTAGTAGTAAGAGAAAGGGAAATTAAAGAGAAAGATTAGGTCAGCCCGAAAGATTAGATGCAAGAGGAGTGACTCCGAGAGATGAGCTTAGTCAATGATAATAAAGTAAAGAAAGAGACCGAGAAACAAGCAAGAGTGGATGAACCAGCCATACCAATCCCATATCCTCAACGTTTGAAGAAGGGGAAGTTAGAAAGGCAGTTCGCAAAGTTTTTTGATATCTTCAAGAAACTACATATCAATATACCCTTTATGGATGCATTGGAGAACATGCCAAGTTATGTGAAGTTCATGAAAAAGATCTTGGCAAGTAAAAAAAAGTTGGAGGAATATGGGACCATCACCCTATCTAAGGAATGTAGCGCAATCTTGTAAAAGAAGCTCCCCCCAAAACTTCAAGATCCGGGTAGCTTTTCTATACCATTCTCTATCTATAGGAAACTGGGATCGGGTAAAGCCCTTTGTGACTTGGGAGCAAGCATCAACTTGATGTCGCTCTCAATGTTTAAGAGGTTGAGGTTGGGGGAACCAAAATCGACTACAATCAGTCTACAATTGGCTGACAGGTCCTACCAACACCCTCGGGGTATAATTGAAAATGTCATAGTAAAAGTGGGTAAATTCATCCTTCCAACAGACTTTGTCATCTTCGACATGGAAGAAGATGACACAGTTCCCATCATACTTGGTCGACCCTTCTTAGCCACGGGAAAGGCTCAAATCAATGTGCAAGAAGGTGAGCTTAAATTGAGAGTCCAAGGAGATGAGGTCACTTTTCATGTATTCCAGCCCATGAAGCATCCAGATGATGGCCCCAATAAAGATATCCCGGAATGGCACCACAAGGAGATCTTACAAGGTGACTCGGTAAACTTCTGAGATAAGCCCATTGCTGCATACAAGACACCAAGAGGGTTAAGGGCATGGAAGCCAAGATATTTCATCCACCTTAAGTAATGTTTAAAGCACTATGGAGATGTGTCAGCAGTTCCAGTTCGGTTGAAATCCAACATTGAGATTCAGAGAAGTCGAGCAAACAACATTAAACAAAGCGCTACTTGGGAGGCAACCCAAGCTTTTTAATATTTTTTATTTCCGGAGCATAGTTAGAGTGTTTTTAGTTTTTTGGCATGTTTCTATTTCTTTTCATAATCGAAATTGTCTTTTGTTGCTTGTTTTTAGGACCCGAGATAGCAGTGGCAGCAGAGAGCTAATTCGAGAAGCTCATTCCAAGAGTACGATGGGGTTGGAACTTCATTCAAGGGGTTTTCTCATACTTAGAACGTTTTGAAATTTTTTTGAATTTGACCCTCTTTGTCATGTCATGACGTTGGCACGCAATGTCGCGACGTTGAAAGAAGCAAAATCCCAAGCCTCTGTCACGTCGCGACGTTGGATCCTAACGTCGCGACATTGGTAGACCTTATTTTGTACCCCTCCCTGTAACGTCGCGACGTTGGCTTCAACGTCGCAACGTCATATTTTTAACACTCGGGAACATCGCGATGTTGGCTTTTAACGTCGCAACGTTGACTTAAAGGACTCTCGGGAACGTCGTGACGTTGGATCCTAACGTCGTGATGTTGGAGCCTAACGTCGCGACATTGGCACTTCCACATTCTAGAACTTCACGATGTTGGATCCTAACGTCGCGAAGTTGGTATTGTAACTCTCAAGAATGTCACAACGTTGGACTCGAACGTCGCGACCTTTCCCTTGTTTTTAAGACTAAAAGATGTTCATTCTCTTCTTCTTCGTCTTTCTTGGAAAAAACCCTAGAGCACACCCGTTTTTACATAGCCTAGAAACCCTAGCAAAGCTTGTTCCAACTGGTTCTAGGAGACCCCCACAAGCCCTACGAATTGGTCCCAGAGCCGCGATTCACTCGTTGCCCACCTCATTCGGGAGCCCCACCTGCTTTGGTTTCTCGGTCCGCGAGGCTCGCATTCACTCTTTGTAGTGAGCCGTTTTTGCTCTTTGGGTCTCATCTAGGGTTTATGAAGGCACCTTAGGAGTGGTTAGGGGTAATGGAAGTCCTAGGTTAGAGTTAAAAAGCCCATCTCCAAAGTGCACACTAGGTGCTCAACCATTTGCCTAAGAGAGTTATCAAGTGTACTTCATCAGCGTGCTAACTTCACCATCACACGTTTGTTAGGAGGTCTAAAGGCCAAGGAGAGGTGAGAAAAACTTTGGCCACTAGCTCAACCCGACCCTATAAGTGCCCAATGTTGAGTAAGAGGCAAAATATGACCGCAAAGAGAAGCTCCAGTACAGGAGCCTCGCAAGACAATTACAATCATGATAGCTCATTTCAACAAAGAAGATCGAGAAGTTCGACCTCATCTCTAAAAATAGGTCATTCATTAAGGAGAAGGGGTTTCACCACCCCGATGACTTCTTTCGCAAAATGATTGCGAATAAGGGATGGCGGGAATTGTGTCAACCTCCTAGCCCAGCTGCCACAAGTGTGGTACGACAATTTTACGCCAATCTCGCCTCCCATGTACTGAAAAAGGTTCGGGTGCACGGGGTGCTGGTAGACTTCAGTGCGAAGTTAATAAATTGGTACTATAACCTTGAACCAGTTAACCCCGAGGCTTTTGATCGGCTCCATGAGCAACCCATTTACCCTGAGGTCCTTAGGATGTTGACCAATGGGCACGGTGAGTGGAAGATTAACAGTGAAGGGCACGCAGTGCACTTCAAGGCCAAACATTTGGCCTACATTCCTAAGGTCTGGCATCACTTCATCACATCGCGTCTTATTCCGATGACCAATGTGTGTGAAGTGACGGCCAAGCGAGCCCCGCTCAACTATGCCATTATCCAGTACATACCCTTTGATGTTGGGCAGGTTATAGAGGATGCAATCCTTTATAACAAGGATGCTAAGATGAACTTAGGGCACCCCTTTCTCATTTACGGCCTCTGCAAACAAACTGGGGCGCCTTTAGAGGATAATGAGGCTTGGATACACCCGATCAAGGTGATCATGGTAAAGAAAGATAAATCGGGTGTACCAAGACCAAAGGAGGTGTACAACTCGGGAAATGAGCCCTCCAATGAGGATGAGCTGAGAGTGTATCGGGCCCCAGGCCTGGGGCTCCCCCAGCACTCGTGGAGAGGCCGGGCGCCCCTCTACCCAACCCCACCACCACCCATCCCTGTAGGAGGACCTCGGTCGCCCTTCCACTACCCTCGAGGACTAGGTGCAGGACCTCACTGCTCGTTTTGATGCCTACTGAGATGAGAACTTGGAGCACCGGGTCCTCATGAGCCAGGATATGGAGGCCCTCCGCACTAACATGAGCACCGTCATGCACAATCAAGCGACCATCCTCCGCAATCAGCAGTCCCTCCAGGATCAGCTGACCCAGCTCCTCACCTTTCACCTGCCACCTCCACCGCCACCGCAGTGATCCGAGCATTCACCAGGGAAGTTCACTACATCCTTTCGCTCTTTCATCATATCGAGGACACCGGTCCACACTTGTCTGGGTGTGGGGGTGTGGGATTGTTTCAGGTTTGCTTGATTTGTTCTTATGTTTACGTCTGTGTTATCTCACTAAGTGTGTCTATTTCTGCGTTAGCAGGTGTCATGTTTAGGGTTTCCTTTGGTGTTTAGGTTGGCATCTTTATTGTGGTTCTGCTTTGTGTTTATTTTTGTGTTTCTATCTACTGGGGGTTCCCTGTTTTAGTTTGTCTCGGGTCTTAGGGTTGTTTTAGGTAGTTGTGTGAGTAATGCCATGATTGCAATCAAGGATCCCCCAAGTGACCTATTCAAATCCCGTGGTGCCACGCATAAATCAAGAAAGGATCCGTAGGTTGTTAGATGCTCGGGACTTACATGTTGGATAGGTAGGGGGATATAGTGAATCACCTATGGGGTATTCAAGAAACCAATTCTCAAGGAGTCTTGCGCACCCACACACACGTGATCTCCAGGGTATACGGAGGCTCCAAACTCGGCTTACTAAGGTTCGACAAACTTTGGGGGTTTCTAAACACCAAAGTGATAGGACACCTTAGAAAAAGAGGATTGCCATCGAGCCCCGATAAGAAAAAAAAAAAAAAGTATGAATAGAATAAGTGGAAGCTTCTAGTCAGAATCCCGGGCACAGTTCGAGGGGCTTTTCAAAGCCTAATGCCCTCGAGCTAATCTGGTCGGAGCCATTGGACTTCATCACCCAAGCATGAGACAGGATGAAAGTTTCTCATATATTAGGGCCCTTAGGTTTAGTTGAGTGTTCGGGGTGAAGTTCGAGGGGAATTGAATGCCTGGTGCCCTTAACCAACGGGAGGGGAGTCACCAACGAATCCCCGCTACAGGAACACTCAACATAAACTTACGGGCACTGGTATTTCTTTCATGAGTCGGTAGGTTAGTTGAATAAAAAGGGGTGCGTTCTTATCTTTTCATAGTTAGACTCTCCCAAATAGGTAAGTTGAAATCAAGTTTGGGGGTACCAGAACCGAGTTATATGCTAAAGATCATGCATCAAAGACACATAGACTCCTTGGGAAAGGCTATTGAAAACATAGGAGGTCGAGTCACTTGTCAATCGAACCGTGTTCAGTTGAATTCTTTCGAAAGTCGAACAACCTTATGGATCCTCTGAAATTTGTAAAAAATGGCAAGATTTGTGAGTCGGTCCATTTTGATCCTTCCTTTTGGCAACATGCGCATCACAATCACGTCGTGGAGTGTTAGTATATTTAGTTTCTTGTGTGTTTGGTTTAGAGTATGTTTCTTGCTTAGGGACAAGCAAGAAGCTAAGTTTGGGGGTGAGATGAGTGTCTAAAACGCTCATGTCATACCCGTGTCCTTACTACGTTTTAGCTATATTTTATATCTTAGTAAGTGCATTATTGCCTAATATCTGATTTTTGGAGCTTGTGTGCATTGCAGGTGAATAGGGTGGTCTTCAGAAGCTTTTTGGAACTGCAAGGAAGAAGAAGTGGAAAACTAGAAGCAACGTCGCGACGTGCCAACGCCGCGAAGTTCTAGCGTCGCGATGTCACAACGTCACGACATCTGATCAACAGAAGAAAAAGTCAAGGAGTGACCCAACGTCAAGACGTCCCAATCGCTAGACATTCCAACGCCGTGCAACGCTCCCCGCGATTTCGCTCGTAATTATAAAAGCACGGAGACCTAATTTTGATTTTCATCAAGAACGCATTTTGACATATTGCGAAACGGCGAAGAACAACCCAAGAGATTAAAAAGACTCTGTTTTTGTATTCCTTTTCTCAAACTTATTCATGATTTACAGAACCGTGCTTGTATTTAATTCGGATATGTTCTAGAATTATTTCTAGGGTTTTGTTGAACCCTGTTTCAGTTGTATGGATTAAAGCTTAAATCTTATATTATTCATGATTTATATCGATTTTTTTACTTATGTGGTTTATTTTTGTGGTAATGTCTGGCTAACATTGGCATGATCTTACTGGGTATCCAAGATCGAGAAATAAGGACTCCCAAGGATATGAATAGAGCAACCCTTGTTTAATCAGCGAATAGAGATATCCCGATTCCGAGTGTGGCGATTAGGGGTTGAACATTTAAGCGTTTCGGAGTATAGGGTCGGGGCAGAGATGCACCCCACCCTACTGGCGAGATGGGCGAATATACCTCAAGATAGGGTATCTCGTAGGCACGATCACCCCGTCATTAAGAAATCATCAATAGACTGAATAGTAATTCCTCTAGGTAAACATCCATCAAATGAAGTAGGGGGTGGCAAAACCCTAGTTTTCTCAAAATGTGATTTCACAAGTTAATTAGACTTAGTTTTAACTTGATACACTAGTTAGATATTTATTAAGAGTTTAAGTCCAGATAATATCATAAGGCCAATTTCAGTAGTCAACACAGTTCTCCCTGTGGATCAATATCCGTACTTAGGTACACTATGTAACTTGATACGACGCGTGCATTTGCGCACATAGACACTTACCTAGCTTATACAAATCACACATCACACTTTCGGCCTATCATTAGGCATTATCTTGATGAATCATAGGTACTATCATAGTAAACTTGAGGTATTACGTTAGTTAAAAATGGTTACAACTTTAATGAATCGTTGGTACTACCTTAATGAACAATGGATACTACTTTACTAGGATTACTTTGCATATAGAGGAGGGTTTGTTAATGATTTTTTTTTTAAATTAGGTAATACCCATAATTAGCTTAGGTACAACAAATGTAAACCTCGAGTACTACGTTAATGAACACATGTAACCTTTGTAAATCTTAGGTACTACTTGAGTAAATCTTGGGTATCATCGAAATGAACAATGTGTACTACATTAGTAAACCTTAGGTACTACCTTATTAAATCTTAGATACAATCTTAATGAACATTAGGTACTACAATATTAAACTTTAAGCACGAAGTTTGTAAACTTTGGGTACTACCTAGGGTTCTTCAATGCTAATTAATGCAGAAACCCGTTATGAAGTATCTACAAGCAGTATCTGAATCATTATTCATGTTGTATCTTGTGTATTAAAATGAGTTTTGATAATGAGAAATTTTGTATTAGAAGCATGCATTGCCATGAATATTAAATTCTATGGAATGCTCGACTGATCTACTCCAATGATCATAACGATAAATTTTTTGTATCTTTATTATTAGATAGACTACTGTCTCTCTAGTAGAACCTACAACATGTTGTACAAGAAAAAAAAATCAAGAATTATGGTTTTTTCAATATTAAATTTGAGTTTTTATGATTTTTATTATTTCCCATGTTCAGATTGAGGCGGCGTACTTCATTGCACCACAGTCAAAGACTCATCTTAATAATCATCAATGGCTACTGATTCAAATTTTATACAAAGCAATTTAATTGCCATTACTTTTTGACAAGCAACTAACACGAAAAACCCAAGCTATGCTCTTTGAACACTTGGTTATTGATATTAAATAGTACCTAGTGTTCATCAATATAATGCCCAACGTTTACAATGATAGTACCCACTGTTTACACATATAGTATCCATTGTTTGCAAATATAGTTCCCATAATTTAATAAGGTAGTACCTTACCCGTCATTAACATAGTACTCAACATTAACTATTCATTAGCATTACAAACCACCATGAGTTTCCCTCCTTTAACAAAAGATCCCAAGTTATTATCTTCTAAATATTTCAGTCTTTATCATCATCCAAACAAAAATTTTCACGAAAAACCAAAACCAAATCATCGTCTTCCTTCCTAGAGCAAGAATTTTTAGAGTATGACTTTCCTTCCCTTGTAAACATCGAAGCACAAAAAATGGGTAACGTCCCAAAAGGTGTTGGAGACAAAGGGAATGAGGAGAGAAAGAGGACCGCAGAGGGCAGGAACCAGAGATATACAGCTCTTAGTTCCGTTTAGTCACTAAAATTTCAACTTATCCAAAAATCTTAATTACGAAAATTTTCAAATGTGATTCTCAATCTCTTTTAGTTTTTCATTTTCGTAAAATACGCGCACTCACCTCGTAATAAAATACGTTTCATTTTCAACCCCATTTGGTCAATTCCGCTGAATTTAATTGAAAACGCCGAAACAAATTTTATACCGTTTTCCGATTCATATATAAAATGTTGAAAATAGCACCCATTTTCTTATTTTCAAAATTTGTTTTCGTCTTATTCTCGTGAATTCAAACGTATTTTCCTTGTTTTCGAAAAGTTTGAATAGAGAAAACAGAAAATTTTCTACCTACTAAACAGAGCCTTATAGATTCAGGTTTTGAAAGGGAAATGATTTTTTTTTTTTTTTTTTTAGATTTTAGGGTTCAATAGAGAGATAAGAGCATTTTGGGAATACACAATTGCAATTTTGGGTATTAGGTTTCGATTTGGTTTTTCTCTTGGGTTTTATGGCATTTGTGAAAGAGAGTAGGCTAGAGATTTTGGATTTTTTTTTTTCTGTCCGGTCGTGAATGGGGGCAATTTGGGAAACAAATCTCCCCTCTCATGTATCCCTTTCCTATGCTCTTATCAATATTTTTTTAAATCAACAGCACCCTTTGTTTTATTTCTTATTCACTCTTTATCAAATATAATGAAATTGGCATATCATGCATAGCTATCCCTATTTTTCTTTTGGATATGTGAAAATATGCATTTGAATTGTTATTAGGAAATGATTTATTTCACTAATAATCATTTTTAATATTATTTATATTTATTTTAATTATATAAAATAGACAAATATGATAATTATTTTTTGTAACAATGATAATAATAAATTATTTATCATAATAATTTTACCATTTTAATTTTTTATTAATATGTTAAGATGTTATACATATATTATACAAATATTTTTCATTTTATCATAATAATAAAATTAAACAAATTGCTTTCATGATATAATTAAGATGTTAATTTGAAGCCTATAAAAAAACAAACAACTTAATACTTAATAAGCCAGTCAGTCTTTATCTAACTTTAGCTAAATAAAACATTGAGTAAAAAAATTAAATCCCCCTGAGTTTAGCCCATGATTAAACAAAAAAAACCGTTTAGACACCAAAATAAAGTTTTTTTCTTTTTAGTCTTTTTTCAAAAAGTCTTAGACACTAATTATGTAATTAATCAATTTTAATTCATTTTAGTGTTATAATTAAATATAAAATTTGTTTTTTCTTTTTTCAAATATGACAAATCTGGATTTCAAACTGAATTTTGATTTATGTAATCACATTAATAAAAGTTAATTTAATAGTAAAAAAGCATAAAATAATTATTTTCATACATAAAGAATAAATTCTGTTTTGAATTTTGAATGGAAGTAATCCAACGGGTGTGAGAAAAGGCGTGATAGTAGAATTTAGTTGAGAAGCAAAATCCTATCCTGTAATGACTGCTAGGGAAACTCAAAATCCCCGCCGTTTGTAGTTAGAAAGATTGAGCAACAGCTGTATCTTCACATAAATCCTAAATACCGTTAGGGACACACAGCTCTCATTTCAATTTTCAAACTTCAAGATTCGCTCTGCTTTTCCGAAAAAGAGTTCCATCTGAGATCATCAATATGGTGATGACGAGATATGTAGAGGATGAAGAGAGGCCGCGCCGAATGATGATCAAAAGTGCATTCCCTTCAAATTGGCGGAAGTAGTAAAAAGAGTGGAGCCGTGAGGAGGTCTCAACGCTTCATGGCGTCACCTGGTTTGCCGCCATATGCTCATTGAGTATTCTGCTTCCGCTTCTACTCTACCCCTGATCAAATCGCTACTCTGCTACCTCCCGATCAAAATCACCGGTTGTTTTTCTTGATGATAACGGCGTCAATTCCATCATGCCGTCTGAGTTCGCGGTGAAATCGGCGGAGATATCCGTATCGTCTTCCCTCCGCAGCGAAATGGAGATTCTTTCTGATCTGAATTCCAGCTCCTACGTGGTGCGCTGTTTCGGCGATGAAATCACGAAATCCGGCGATGGAAAACTTTACTACAATCTATTGCTGGAGAAGTGCTGTGGTGGTAGTTTGGCTAGTCGGATCAGGAATTCCGGTGGGATCGGATTGCCGGAAAATGAGGTGAGGAGATATACTCGGGATATAGTCCTAGGACTCTGTTACATTCACGGTCGTGGTTATGTCCACTGCGACATCAAACCTGATAACATCCTGCTTGTGCCGACTGGTTCCGAGGGTTTCAGAGCAAAGATTGGGGATTTAGGGTTGGCGAAGATAGCCTATATTGAGATGTGATGAGGATGGTAAATATGCCCGGGGTATATGTCCCTGAATTAGTGGGCTTCCAAGATGCAGCGCGTTGGCTTTCTGGGTGACATATGGGCGCTTTTGATGGTGATAGAAATGATCAGTGGGAAGCTTGTATGGAGCTGTCAATCTGAAGGATCCCGAATTTCCGGTCAGATTTCAGGATCAAGCTTCAGATTTGTGGAGAAATGTCTTGACAGAGACATCAATGAGAGACATTGCCCTGATGTCTGTGTAATCAATTTTCTCATTATTTCAGAGGATGGTGAGAGATAGTATATATACTTTGCACCAACAGTGTATGTATTCACTACTTACAATGATTGATAAATTGGTTTTCAATAGTGTAAAGATTCACAAATGAAGTATAAATACTTTCTCTGCTTAAAAATTGTTCAATCCATTCTCTCTTTTTTTTTTTTTTCCGATCAATTGATTAACTTGCCATGAACAGATGCTTGTTACAATTGATTATTGAAATTCGATTAGTTTACTGATTGCCCATAGAATATTGCAGACATTTGAGGTTGCTAAGAAAGAAAGGAGGGTCTCACCACATAATTTCTGCTATTGAAACAGTAGAATACACATGTGCTTCTCTAATTAATGCTCTCTACAAGTAAAATTAACAAAACAAGAACCTTCTATTATTGGGCATTCTCAAAACAAATGGTCCACATTTCTTACTATTCACCACCAACCTCTCTCAACCCTGACTTAGTTTCTCTATGAAGGCATATATGCCAACCATGCATGAATTTTCCTGTCCTGCTTTAAGAGTGGGTAATAATTATCTTCCTTTTTTAAACACTTAAATCAAATTGCTTTCCTCTTCTTGACTTGTGGTTACCTTATAGTCTCCCATCTGTTTTCCATAAGCTTCCGTTGCCTCCACTGCAAGAGGAGCAGTATTCCTAATTGAGTAGTAGTTGTAATGTTCTTGTTGCTTTTTAACTGCAATAAGGGTTTTTGAAGCCTATCCCCAATTCAAAACTCTGGGATGCCACTTGACCTTGCGGTGAGCATGGTAACCAACTTCCAGGAACATGAAAGATTTGTCCTCTAATAGTCGTGCTGGCATATGAAACTCTCCATCGGACCTGCCAAGTTTCCCAAAAATAAAGTTCCATTAGCACTCACATTTGGGAGACTGCCATCCAATATAAATGGTAGAATACTTCCAATGCCTTGCCGCTGCAGCAAATGCTCAGGTTGATTCAGACATCTCAAGTTTTCATCATTCAAATCTAGCCATCTGTATCCAAGTCAAATTCCCTTCAACATATCAAGGATTTTATTTTTCATACATTGAACTCTGATTTCCAAGAGTTCAGCAAAAAGGCAAGCAGACAAGAAGGGCATGCAACAAACTACTGGTGCAATATATAAAACAGACAATAGTGAAACTCCATATATTACTACATTTCCAAGGGAGTGAAAGGATGAAGAACAAAAATGCAGAACAATGAGCATTAACCTAAGTTAGCTATTAAGAATTTGAATATCCTTTTATTGTGATTTGTCTTTTCCGTGGATAATTCCAGCCATGAAGAATTATTTTCCTTATCTTTGTTCTTGTTTTGGTTTAATTTTTCTGACAAGGAGGAAAAACTTTTACTCCCATACTTGCTGCTGCATAAAGCTTCATTAATGGCAGAAAAGGGACTCCCATAACTTTGAAAGACATAAAACTAGTTCCAAATGGGGCTAAGGTGGCTGAGGTCTGGGAAGCCTTGGGGGAGGAAGGAGGGTGGAACCCAGGATTTGCAAGGCACTTTAATGATTGGGAGATGGACGTGGTTCAGGATTTCATTGAAACTATTCAGAATAAGAAAATTCGTTCCCTTGTAAAGGATAGATTTTTGTGGAAGAATACTATAGGTGGCCTTTTCTCAGTCAAATCCTGCTTTGATGTTTTAGAAGAAGACAATCAGTTTTCTGCCCCTGCCAGGATATTTTGGAACTCTAGTGTCCCAACAAAAATGGGCTTTTCTGCTTGGGAAGTTTGGTGGGACAAAGTGCTAACCATGCATCATCTAAAGACGAGAGGTCTCCCCCTTGCTAGTGTCCCTGTGTGGAGAGGCTGAAGAAGATTTGCATCACTTACTAATTCACTGCCCAAAGATTTGGGAGCTTTGGGGGGTCTGCTGTCCTGTTCAGGTGCCGTTTGGGTGTGGTGCCGTTTGGGTGTGCCCTTCTATGGTTAGAGATATTTTTTTGGGTTGGAGAAATATCCCAATGAGGAAAGCTGAAAAGAAAGTCTGGATAGCTGTCCCTCTGTATCTCATCTCAGCAATTTGGAAGGAGAGGAATAGAGTAGTCCTTGAAAATGCCGTCTCTAGCATAGATTAAAAGCTTCTTTTTGTGTTATCCATTTGGTCCCTGGGCTATTATGGTTCTGAAACAAGATTTTGTTCATTAGAAAATTGTTGTTGATATTTGGAAACAGTTTTGGGCTGGCGGGTTTTTTTGTTTACCTTGCCCTTTTGGCTGGCATTTGGATCCCAACTTGTACACTGTTGGGGGTACCTTTCTGGCTCTTCTTTTTGTGACCAATGAATTTTATTTACCTATCAAAAAATAAAACTATGATCATAAGGAATTTTATTTCCATAAACTATTATTACTTTATCTTTCAAGAAGTTCAGAAAATCATCATACTATGATCTCAAAATAGAGGGATAGAGAAGGATTGTAATAATCTTAATATCTTTCCAACCATGTAGTTTAGTTTGAAATTTGAAATAGTTGGATCCTATCTCAGCAGCCCAACAAAATTCTCTACAGAACCATTAATCAGTCCTAAAAACATCTGGCAATCAAAATGGTAACTCAAAAATTTAGCAATCTGTTACAGATATGTAACTTTGCCTGCAATCACTTACCAAACCTATTAGCTATTGTTTTTTTTGGAACTCTATTAGCTATTAGTTATCTATTGCAATAGCATAAAATTTTAGAAATCTATTCACGTATACTTCTACTAAAAGCTTCTTTGATGGCACCAGGAGGACTATCTTAGCTTTTAGAAAGGCATAAAACTAGTTTAGAAACTGTATATATCCATTCAAATTTCCTTAAGACAACAACAAAAATATTCTCATCTTCTCCTAGTCTAATTAAAATACTGGTGAATGACAAAAGAACTGTTTCCACCTATTCCTGATGTTATCAAAAAGTTCAGAAAATCACAATACCATGATCTCAAAATAGAGGGATAGAAATAGAATGATTGTAGTAATCTTAATATCTTTCCAACTATGTACTGTGCCTTTGAATTATTTAGATCTCTATCTTAGCAGATTATTGCCATATACAATTTAGGAGTTTGTGCAATTTTAGGACTCTATTATTCAGCTGTATATATTATCTTCCTCATGTAGTGCTAAAATTAGGAATATATTGAATTTACCATGTATAGATACTTCAAGACTGGAATCTACCATGTATAGATGCTAAGACTAGGAATTTATGTATAGATGCTAAAGACTGGCTAAGGGTACATGTAAATAGATGCTAAAAATTTAGATAATTTGAGAGACTATATGTATGACAGACTGATGGAATCAAAAGGAACTTTTCCAAGAAAAACCTCTCTTCGTATTTTTCTGTTATCTAGTATTTTGACATGGTATCAGAGCTCGGTTCTTGATTTCTGGTTTGTTCGAATTTTTTCTTAGCTGTGGGTTTCTCTTGTTGAGCACTCTGGGACATCTTGGTGGTATTCTCTTGTTCCGGCGTCGATGCGGGTGTTGGTTCTTGCTCTTATTTCCGAGGCGCCTTTTTCGGTTGTGGCTTTCGTGATTTAATTTTACAGGCGTTTGGTCCATCATGTCATCAAATAAATTGGAAGCATTCCTATTCGAGTTTCTTGGTAAAAATTATTCAACTTGGGAGTTCCAGACACAAATTATTTGTCAAAGGAAAAAATTGTGGGTCATATTGTTGGAATTGTTCATACCTCGAGTCAGAGGCTTTGTCTAAGTGGGAAATTCATGATGTTGGGTTATGAGTTGGCTCCTTAGCTCGGTTGAGTCTCACCTTGTTCTCAATTTGAGGCCTTATAAAACTGCTGCTGCTATGTGGACTTATCTTAACACGGTTTACAATCAAGACAACTTTGCTAAACGATTTCATTTGAACATGAATGGCTAATTTCACCTGAGAGTAGTCTCTATTGACGAATATTTTTCTGGTTTTCAAACTCTTTGGGCTGACTATTGCGACATTGTTTATGCTAATGTTCTCACTATAGCTCTCTCTGCTGTCCGAGAAGTGCATGCCACCAGCAAGTGAGATCAATTCTTGATGAAGTTACGACCCGACTTTGAAATTGCACGTTCTAATCTGATGAACCGTCATCCTGTCCCATCTCTGGATGCTTGTTTGAGTGAACTTCTTCGTGAGGAGCAACGTATCGTTACTCAGGCTGCCATAGAACATCGGGCTACTGTTAGTGCACCTATTTCTCTGGCTTATGCAAACTAGAGGCATAGTAACGTTCGATTAACTGGACTAATAAAGCTTTTGGCCATATTGCTTTCGGGATTATCACAGGATTACGCCAGCCCCTCTTGCAAGAAAGCAGGGTCATATCATCTGCTTGTCCCTGTCGCTGAAGAGCGGGGTGCCTATCATGCCTCCCACTATTGCCTCTGGATTACTGGCTGCATTGCTCTTTGCCTCGCTGTTGTTCCTCTTTCCCTGCTCCCTGCATCCTTAGTAAACCCAGGCCACACTCGCTCCACGAAATGGTACAACCGTAGTCCATTCTACTTTTCTTTTGCTTTTGGGCTCTCGGGTAATCATAAAGTTTCTTCTAAGCCATGGTATTTTGACTCCGGAGCCTCTAACCATATGACTAGTACTGTTGTTCCTCTTTCCAATCTCAGAAATTATGATGGAAATCTAAAAATTAACACCGCTGATGGCAGCTCTCTGCCAATTAGTGCTGTTGGTGATCTTTCCTCTTCCTTAACTAATGTTTTTATGTCTCCTCACCTCTCCACAAATCTTATTTCTGTTGGTCAATTGGTTGATAACAATTATAATGTCCATTTCTCCCATTCTGGTTGTGTTGTGCATGATCAAGTGTCAAGACAGATGATCGCGAAGGGGCCTAAAGTGGGACGACTCTTTCCTCTTCATGTTTCTCCTTCCACTTTTATTCCTAGTTTTCCTTTACTTTCATTTGCATGTAATGTTGTTGGTTAAGATAAGATGTGGCATAGGCGTCTAGGCCACGAAACTCTATTATCGCCATTACTTTGTTTAGTGCGGATTATTGAAATAAAGCATGTTCTTCTTTGATCTTTCTTTTGATTGTACATCATGCAAACTTGGCAAAAGTAAAGTTCTACCTTTTCCTCATCATGCATCTCGTGCCTCACAATGTTTTGAGCTTATTCATAGTGATGTTTGGGGATTGCACCTGTTGTTTCTCATGCTCATTACAAGTACTTTGTTACTTTCATTGATGACTTTAGTCGCTTTACTTGTGTTTACTTCCTCCGGGCTAAGGGTGAAGTTTTTTCAGTTTTTCAGCGCTTTCTTGCACACCTTAAGACTCAATTATCTGTTAGCATCAAGGTCTTGTGCTCTGATTCTGGCGGTGAATACATGTCGTGGAGTTTCAGGTTTTCTTCAAGCGAGGGATGATCTCTCAATCGTTCTTGTCATCGACACCACAACAAAGAAAGCGATTGTTCTTGAGAGGAAGAGTAGCCACCTTCAACAATTATTTGTAAGAACTCTTTTACTTGAATCATGCATTCCTCCTCATTTTTGGTGTGAACCTCTTTCTCACTGATTCATTTGATCCAATCATTACCCTCTCCTAAGACAAATCATGTTTCTCCTTTCTCCTAAGTTGTTTGGTCATTCTCCTTTGTTAGATCTTCGTACATTTGGTTGTGTTTGTTTTGTACATCTCCTCCTCATAGAGCGACATAAACTTCTTGCTCGATCTGGTAAATTAATGTTTCCTTGGTTATACCATCCCTTACAAGGGTTATGTTTATTACGATCCGGCATTCTCATATCTGGTTCAGTGTGATCTTCTTTAAAAATCAATATTTCTTTCCATCTCATGTTCAACTGTCATCTGCATCTTGTATCTTTTATGCTATTTTTACGAATCTCCACCAATTGTGGAGCAGTTTGTTAGTTTTGTGTGTGAAGTAGTGGGCAGATCTGGATTCACTTCTTTGTGTCTACTTCCGTCTTGACTTGGTGCTTGATCCTGCTCCTACTTCCACCACTCTTCGTCGGTCTACTCATCCTTCTCGACCCCCTAATTGCTATGGTTTCTTCTCTCCTGTCTCTCTTTTCGCTACTTTATCCACTATTTCCATTCCCTCTTGTTACAAACAAGTCATGGAACATGGTGGCAAATTACAATGCGAACGAAGCACTTGAGAAGAACCACACTTGGGATATTGTTCCTTATCCTCCTACAGTCAAACCTATTGGGAGTAAATGGGTTTTTTCTGTAAAACTTCGTTATGATGGTTCTTTGGATCGGTACAAAGCTCGCCTTGTAGCTCTGGGTAACAAGCAGGAATATGGGGTTGATTGAGGAGACGTTTACTTTTGTTGCCAAAATGACCCGCAGTTCGAACCATCACTAGCTATTCTTGTTTCAGTCGTAGTGACTATATCAAATATGGATGTGAAGAATGCCTTTCTTCATGGTGATCTCCAGGAGGAGATTTACATGAAGCTTCCCTCTGGTATGACTACTTCTTCTCCTCATGATGTTTGTAAGCTCAGGCGTTCTCTGTATGGGCTCAAGCAAGCACCCCGCGCTTGGTTTGAGAAGTTTCGCAGTACACTTCTTTCCTTCAGTTTTACACAAAGTCAATATGATTCTTCTCTCTTCCTTCACACATCTACGTTGGGTATAGTTATTTTCTTGGTTTATTCCATATGAAAGATCTTGGCCAGCTCACATACTTCTTAGGATTGGAAGTTCATTATTGATCCCATGGCCTTTTCGTGAACCAGCATAAGTATATTCAAGATCTTATCACTTTGGCTGGTTTGGAGGACACTTCTTCTGTTGATACTCCTATGGAGGTAAATGTCAAATACAGGAAAGATGAAGGGGACCTTCTAGAAGAACCTACTCTCTATCGGCGCTTGGTTGGGAGTCTTATCTGCCAGCCACTACTGACTGAATATCTCCTATCTTTGTTCATCGAATTCGAGTCAATTTATGTCTTCTCCTCGGCATCTCCATCTTGCTGCAGTTCGCCGCATCATTCATTATCTTCGAGGATCACCTTCGTAAGGTTGTTTTTCTACCGACACCTCTCTTCAACTTATTTGCTTATAGTGATGCCAATTGGGTACGGGTGTCGGATACCGCGTCCCGATCTACTCTGAGGTTGGTGTATGTTTTTAAGTGATGCATTAATTTCTTAGAGATGCCAAAAACAAGATCGTGTTTCTAAATCCTCTGCGAAATTTGATATCGTGCCATGTCTATTGCTTGCTCACGAAATTGTATGGCTCGTGGTCTCCTTGAGGAGCTTAGGTTTCCTCAAACTCTCTTCTCCTCTTGTGCGATGTACTGATTATATGGGTTATATGATTAGTACTTAGTCTTATTTTGAGTCCTATTTAAAGATAGGTTTTGAGTGCTTTTGCGTACTAATCCCATATGAATAAGCCCGATGAACATGTGCGGGTCAGTTTAGCCTCACGGTTTTGTTTCGAGGTTGTTTTTTGGTAGTTTCTGGGTTTGGGAACATCGACCATCATTTCAAGCTTGGCCATTATTGAGTGTTGTTTTATGCCAAGTTAGTATGAATTCTCGCGGTGCATCGGTGAGTTGAAGAAATGTCAAGTGGAAATGAAGAAATGGAGGCTGAACTTGATCTGGGAGCTTGATGCAGGAATGGGAGTTTTAAGCTATGGCATAAGCGAAAATTTATGGGGTGCGAAATTTCGCAATCCTGCGAGAAATTTAAGCTATGCACGGGATTACTAAACTATGATAGCAGGCCCATTATATAGCAAAAGTACTATGCATAGCGAAAATTTGAATTTTTACATTATTTTACTATTGTTATCATAGCGAGTTTAGCTATGATGTGATTCACTATACATAGCGAAATTGGTTGCCCTCTCATTTTATCAAGGCCCGTTTGTATAATTCCCATTTGTCCCCAATGTAATCATATATTTTGGTATTTTGGTATTTCCCATCTCTTGTATGTTATATAAGCTCCAGCACCAACTTTTGTAACCACTAACTGGCCGTTCATTTGAATCTGCGCGAGCTTTTCATTTTAGGTTACAGTTTTCTCTCTTCTCTCTTCTTTCTCTCATTTTCTCGGCTGCCAAACACACCCCTTTGAGGATGACAACTCAAGGGATGTTTGGCTAAGCCTCAAAACCTTGAAGAGGAGGGTTGCTAGGTTGGTTAATGGGGTCCCGCAGGTGTTCCTCTGCTTTAAATGAAACAGGTACTGCATTTAAGTGTTCCAAACTTTCCACACTAGGGTTTAATGCTATTTAATGTGTTTCTTTTGGCCAATACTTGTCATGCTTTAGGGTTCAGTGTATTCTTAATGGTAGATACACTGACATTCTTTAGAGAATCTCATAATTTACGGTAAATTAGGTTAAATGATGCATTTTTCAAACTGCTAGAACATTAAATGCTTAGTAAGTGTTTTGGCTCAAATAGGAGTGTTTTAAGGGTTTGGTTTATAGGCAAGCAAGATAGTTTTGTCTGTTATATGTCATTTTGCCTAATGCGAGGGAAATAACCGAGGACACCAATCTGACCTCATTTTATCAAGCTAGTGACCTTCAAAGGTCTCCTATCACACCTCACTTCAAGAATTTGTTTTCAATTAGCCCGGTGACAACGCACCCTCACTTACCCAATACAAATCAAAAATCAAATGAAAGCCTCACCATTTTGAATCATGATAAGGTATCATTTGTGGGATGAAAACTCATCCAGAGTGTTCGACTCCCTAGACCGCTATCTTTTGTAGTAGCTTGACTACGGCGAGTAGGAGAATATAGGAAACAAATTTTGTTGATTCGGATCATACTACCCGTGGCCTTACCCAGGCTCGAATGGGCGCGGAATTAGGGGATGGTTCAGGCTGATTGATGAGTTGATATGAACTTGTAATCCACATTACAAGTGTCGGTGATCTTTTGACCCTTTTTGAATTTCGTTTGTTAGAACTTCAAGTTTTTTTTTATTCAGTACTCACTGTTGGGCTGTTTTCATTTTTTTTACAGTCATTTTCTATTTTGGTTAACACTGATCCTTTGTGGCAAGCCTTGTTTGTGTTCTGCTTTGTCCATTTTATTATTCTGGTGTTTATGCATCAACGCGGGATAGAGGATCAGGTAGATTGCAAAGTTGGTACAGTTGACATTTGTGAAATCGGTGTGCCTGATGATCAAATGGATCCTCCCTACGAGGAACAGCAAAGTCAGCTAGGCACTCGATTAAGATCGGCGACATCTGGTCGATGAGGGACCACATACACCCTCCTGAGTGAGTGCTCCTTCTGCGTCATACCACCTGTGAGGATGTAGCGGTGAGACCTTATTTAGTGCCTGGCCCCACATTTCATGGTATGGAGATGAAAATCCATACTCACACATTCGGGATTTTGAGGAAGTATGCACTGGCTTTAAGGAGGGTATAACCGATATGGAATTGTTGAAGTTAGAAGGCATTCGTTAGCACCAAAGAGACAAGCTAAAATATGGCTCAATTCAAGAGGCCCGAGGCAGGTTAGAAGTGGGCGATCTTCAACTGAATTTTGAAGAAATTCTTCAGTACAACCAAGACCAACAGTTTGAAGAGGCAGATCTACACTTCTTTCTGGCCTAATGATAGGAAATTTTATCAGTGTTAGGAGAGGTTCATGGAGACCATCAATGCATGCCCACACCATGGTTTTGATACATGGATGCTAGTGAATCATTTTTATGATGGTATGTCTCCTGCCATGAAGCAACTGCTAGAAACCATGTGTGGAGGTGACTTTCTGAGCAAAAACCCAGATGAAGCCATGGACTTCTTGAATTATGTGGCTGGAAACCCCAAGGCCAGGATGGGCAGGATAGAGGAAGCTGAAGAATAGAGCCTTCGACCCACCAAGAGGAGGCATTTTATGCACTCGAAGATATGGAGATGAAAGCAAAGATATCAACCTTAACTAGGAGGTGGAAAGGCTAGAAGGAAAAAGGCTACATGAGGTGTAGGCGGCTGAAAATCACACTAGACCCCGACCCATCGTGATTACCAATCCACTAGCCACAGAGAACCTTTGTCACATGCTCAGTCGGTGAGAGATCGGTGAGGAGCATGCCAATGCCGTGGGCCAATACAAGCCACAAAACAATTCCCCATATGGTAATACATACAATTCCAATTGGAGAAATCATCCAAATCTCTCTTAGAAACCTAACCGCCCTGAATATGTGCCTCCTGGTGCCAAACAACAGTTTGGTTCCTTACCTCAACCACAGCCATCTTCATCCCTGTTGAACAAGCTATTTTAA
Source organism: Tetrastigma voinierianum (assembly GCA_016808115.1). Taxonomy (NCBI): domain Eukaryota; kingdom Viridiplantae; phylum Streptophyta; class Magnoliopsida; order Vitales; family Vitaceae; genus Tetrastigma; species Tetrastigma voinierianum. Next base: position 263,985 of record JAEQBH010005379.1, read on the forward strand.
ATTTGAGCAGGTGAAGGTGACAATTTTGTGGAAGAGCAAAGGGAATCAATGTGCAATTGGCTCGAAGAATAGATCTTGTATGGAAAGCACCACGAAACGAGAGAATAGATGGGCTTGAAAGCAACCTTAATCAGAAGATTGATAACCTACAATACGCCATCACCAAGATTAACAATTTACTGGAGGTACAGGAGAAAGGAAGATTCCCTTCCCAAACACTGCTCAATCCAAAGGGAGTTCATGAAATAGGTTCTTCCAGCAACTCAAGGATGGATGAAGTGAAAGCTATCATCACTTTGAGGAGTGGAAAGAAATTGAGCAACCAGTGCCCTTTGCTTTCGAAAGCAGAGAAGAGAAGGAAGCTGAGCACGAGAGGGATAATCAGTGAAGATTCATTGAAGAAAAACATGCCCCCTCCATTTCCTCAAGCACTAAGAAGCAAGAAAAAATCCCAAACCCAGTTGAAATTTGGGAGGTGCTAAGGCGAGTGAAGGTAAATATCCGACGCCCGACATGATGGCTTGGTCAGAACACTATATGCAAAATTCTTGGGGCCAGTGCACGGTCGAAAGGGTTGGGCATTGAAAAGAAAGCCTTCCTAACAGAACAAGTCAGTGCCATCATTCAGAGCAAGACCCCAGTGAAATACAAGGATCCAGGATCCCCCACAATATCGGTCAACATTGGAGGGACTTGCATAGACAAAGCACTGTTGGACTTAGGGGCCAGTGTCAACCTACTGCCATATTCAGTGTATAAGCAGTTGGGGTTAGGAGAGCTTAAGCCTACCAACATCACTCTGTCATTAGCTGATCGATCGGTAAAGATTCCTAAGGGAATAGTTGAGGATGTGTTGGTAAAGGTGGACAAATTCTACTACCCAGTGGACTTTGTTATTAGCGATGCGAACCGATCATGAGTGGGCTAATCACCGTGTACTTGATTATCACAGGAAGACCATTTTTGGCCACTTCGTCTGATAATCAATTGCGAAATGGAGTCATGAAACTCATTTAGCAACATGACGTCTGGGCTCAATATTTTTCACTTGGTAACAAGCACAAGCTAGCAAAGATGACATGCAAGGATCTGAGTACTGCTCAGTGTGGTCGAGTGCGAAGCAGCTCACTTACTACGAGGCGAGTGGTGCGAGAAAAATGGAAACAGATTGGTGGAGGGTGGATTTGCACAATCCTCCTGCGGAAACCAATGATCTGCCTAGCATCACCAAGTGAGAGTTTCAGCACAAAGGGTAGAGGCATGGGGGCATATACGGCACACATCAACTGCGGGGTGAAGGAGCTCCTTCTCTTTGGATCCTCAGTGAATGGAACAGGTGTAATTAGAAATTTGGTTTGGTCTTATTTGAGGGAATAATTGCTGGCCTCAAAATTTTTATTTTGCTTAAGTTGGTCAATTTTCATTTTATGCTATTTTTAAGTAACTTTCCCCTTATCTAATTTTAACTAAATATAAAATGGAGTTTAGTAATTTTATTTTAAGTTTTATTTTATTTTTATTCTTAAGGTTTATTTTGATATATTTATTTCTATTTTTATATTTATTTTATTTTAATTTACCTAAATCAAATTTTCGTTGTTATTCTACAGGTTGGGAATTAGAGCTTGAATTTCGTAATAATGGCGAAATTTGGCTCTTCAGCTTCCTTGGACCCTTCAGCTACCCAATGACTTTATAAAAAGGGGGGCCCTGCTCATTTTCGTACCACACCATACACATTTGCCCTGAGCTCCAGTGCCCTGCATCCGTGCCCTGAGCCCCGCCGCCGCCGAGCCCAGGTCCGACCACTGCCCAGCCCTGCGCCACCATCAGCCGAGCCACCAGTGCCCTGCGTTTGCCCCACGCCCCTGTCGTGAGCCCCGTCGGTGCCACTGCCATGCCCGAGCTACTGTAGCGCTGTATAACCCAGGCCCTGACCTGCGCAGCCGCCAAGCCTAAGCGACCCTTTGCCCGGTCTGCCGTGCCGTGCCGCATGCTGAGCCACGTCCGCCGCACCTAACGCCGCGGGAGTCCGTTACCGTCGCTTTCCATTTTCAGAGCCACACTCGCCCCTGGCGGCACGAAGTGGACCACGGCCGTGGTTCGTACACGCCAGAGGTCGTCGCTCTGGAGCCCGGGATCGGAGTTATTTTGAGAGAGATGATCACGAGACACTTCGGGGCTGCGGTCTCACTCTGCAGGACACTGCTGCGAGACCACGGCGCATTGGCCACTAGGCTGCTATGCGATAGCCTCGGGCTTTTGAGCCCCATCCGAAGATATCGGTTGGGGTGGGACTCGGGGCCCTTCTCGATACATCGGAGAAGGCGCGGGGCAGGCCACTCCGGCGGGCTCGAGACATCGGCCGAAGTCTTCGAGATCTCGGCGGCCAGTCACCTCCGCTGGCGGTGGGGTTAGTAGCGGATATCACGCCTCGAGGATCAAGCGCCCATTGTTCACGGTGTCCAGTTCGAGGGCGTGGATCTGCGTGCGGGGGGCTTCCATGGGGCCATGCTATGATATCACAGGCATTGACGGCGGACCAGCGATTCAGAGACTTGATGCGGTTGATCAGAGCGTATTCCTTTGCTTCGCTTTTCCACGGGCGCCCGCGGCGGTTAATTATCCCGGGTTGTGCTTAGTTCTACCACACTATGACATCCGGGGAGTGCAATAGTTAGACTCGGTTCGGCGTGTGCCGAGTACTCTGAGCCGCAGATATTATAGCTGCCTTGGGCTGCCCGATGGCGTTAAGAATTCGCCGAGGTTATAGCGTGTACAGCCATCACATAGAGAGATGGTCCGCTGTCTCGCTCGAGATACTCTAGCGAGACCTATACTCTTCAGGAAGACTATATGGATGCTCTAGTGGACCCACGTGCTCTGGACAGTTTATTCCCATTGCAGCACTATGTCTGGCCCATGAGAGGCTATACTCGAGGCTACATCACGGGATCTCGGCGGAGGGATACGGTTTAGTCCCTCCCGAGCTTGTCATGACTTCCTGCTGCATTTGAGGAGAAGGTCCACCGCGAGGGGCTTCGGGCGAGTTTACCTTAGTTGATGCAGGAGTTACTGGGCCAGGTCACTGGAAGTGTCAGGGTTCCTTGAGGAACCACGCATCGACGGAGGATCGGTTGGCCCCACGAGTCTTGTCATTGGCGATCATTATACATGCCGATCTCCATTATCCTCCAGCAGCAGGAGGAGGCAGCAGATGATGTGGCAGAGGACCCGCCGAGGGGAGAGCATCCTGTTCCAGAGATGGAGGTGGAGGTGGAGAGGAGCCCAGTTTCAGATTCATCTCCGCCAGCTCCACCTCCTACTGCCCCGGCCTGCGGCTCTTGGCGCTTCCTCTCTTTGCCGCGGCGATCCTCCGGATCATCATGTCGGTTCCACCGAGGCTAGGCTAACATTATGGATCTTTGTTTGCGCGGCTTGCTCTGGTAGTCATTAGACCAGCTGATGGCCCGAGCTGAGGTCACTATCGCGCAGAATCACGCCATGCTTCTTCGGATCATGAGCCACCTCGGTCTCAGCGGTCTGCCTGGCCCACCCGAATCGATCTGATGCGGCCTCCTTTGGATATCTTTGGCCGGCCGCGGCTGACCGACTTGAGATCCATAGGCATCTACAACGCCACGAGAGTGAGGTGGTCGCACTCTCTTCTTTAGCTTTCCGATCCCTACCAGTGGAGACTTGGGTATGCTTTGGTTGGGAGGAAAAGTTAGAGTTGGGAGTGTAACGCCCCAAAAATACCCTAGAATTTTTATAATAAAAATTATTATATATTCCGGGTATAATTGAGCCAACTTGGGTATTTTTCTGAAAATTTTAGATGAATATTGATTAAATGATTATTGATTCCAGAAATAAACCCAAGTGAAAAAGAGAAAGTATGGAAATTGTAAAATGGGGACCTAAGGGTCAATTGTAAATAAATTTATGTCTAAGTGAAAATGGAACTTAAATGAAGAATAGCTAAACGGAGGGACCCGAAAATTAAAAAAATTAAAAAAAATAAAGGAAAGGACAGGTGGCATGTAGGAAGAGAGCTTCCTCTGATTTAAAAATCTGATTAGGGTAATTGTAAGAAAGGAAAACAGAAAAAAGGAGAGTTAGAGAGAGTACCACGCTTCTCTCTAGATTTTCCATTGATCGGACCATAGGTCGGGTGAAGCAAGAGGAAAATCCTTCCTAGTGACAGGAACTACAAGAAGAAATTTGGAATCGGAGGAGTTTCGACCGAATCCCTGAGGTAGGTCTTCTCCTCTTGAGTCGTTTCTCTACTAGGGTTATTGGGTGGTTACCTTTCATGCAGGGAATGTTTGGTTGCATTTTAAAACAAGGGAAGCCGCCACATTGTGGCAGTGCGCATTAGTCAGACCTTAGAGCTGATTTTTGGGTAAGAAATAAAGAGAATTTGGCAGTAAGCCCTTCTGGGAAATTGTAGCCACGTCTGTGAACTTGATGTTAGAACTTAAATTTGAGGTCTGAGCTTTAATGAAGCCGAGTTATGGTCCTTTTACTATGAGCAGTCAAATGGGTGAAGGAATTGGCTATAGAAATTCGATCAAATAGAGGTCAACCGGACCTCGTCCTGAAACTCGTCATCACGAGCTCAACTCATCATGCAGAGCTTCAAAATATCGCCATAGAACTAGCTCGTCCTGAAGAGCTCAGCTCGTCCTGTAGAGTTGAGCTCGTCACTTCGGTCGCCGACTCGTCAGTCGGGGTCAGCTCACGTCAGGCGGCTGCGCGACCTCCAGCCGGAAGGTCATATCTCCTTCGTTTGAACTCAGGTTGGGTGTTCTAGACTCTATGGAAAGCCCATTGAGTAAAGATTCCATCCATATGCCTGAGGAGGGAGAAGATATTAGATGTCAGACCGGTGTTAGACTGGGCTCGTCACTTCAGTGTGGCTCGTCGGTCCAGGCCCGACTCGTCAAGACTGACTCGCATGACCTCAAATTCGGAAGGTCATATCTCAGCCGTTTGAACTCCGATTTAGGTGTTCTTGGACTCTATAAAAGCCCATTGAGTCAAGAATCCATCATATGACTGAGGGAAGATATTAGATGTCAGACCGAGGTGTTAGACTAGGCTCGTCACTTCGGGTGCAGCTCATCCGGTTCGGAATCAGCTCGTCGGGCGTTTAACGACCTCCAGCTGGAAGGTCATATCTCCTTCGTTGAACTCGATTTGGGTGTTCTTGAGACTCTATAGGCGGTGGTCAGAATCCATCCATATGCCTGAGGAAGATATTAGATGTCAGACCGAGGTGTTGGAGCCCCAAGGCTCGTCACTTCGAGTGCAGCTCTGTCGGTCAGGTCAGCTCGTCAAGCCTGACTGCGCATGACCTCCAACTTCGGAAGGTCATATCTCCTTCGTTTCAACTCTGATTTGGGTTTTCTTGGACTCTATGGAAAGCCCATTGAGTCAAGAATCCATCCATATTCCTGAGGAGGATATTAGATTTCAGACCGAGGTGATAGACCAAGTTTACCGAGGTCATCTCAACTCGTCAGTTCAGGTCAACTCGTCAGGGTTGACTACGCATGACCTCCAACTTCGGAAGGTCATATCTCCTTCGTTTGAACTCCGATTTAGGTGTTCTTGGACTCTATGGAAAGCCCATTGAGTCAAGAATACATTCATATGCCTGAGGAGGATATTAGATGTCAGACCGAGGAGTGATAGACCGAGTTTACGAGGTTATCTCAGCTCTTCGATTCGAGTCAACTCGTCGGGATTGACTACGCATGACCTCCAGCCCCGGAAGGTCATATCTCGCCGTTTTGAACTCCGTTTGGTGTTCTTTGACTCTATAGGCCATTGAGTCAAGGATACTTTCATATGCTGCAGGAGGATGGAGATTTTTTGACCGAGGTGATAGATCGAGCTCGTCCAGGTCAGGTCAGCTCGTCAGTTCAGGATTTGACTGCATATGACCTCCGACTTCGGAAGGTCATAACTCCTTCGTCCGAACTCCGATTCGGGTGTTCTTGGACTCTATGGAAAGCCCATTGAGTCAAGAATCCATCTATATATATCCTATTGAATTTGGAACTCATATTAAACTCCGAAAATCAATCCTAACCAAAACTACTAGTACACATGAATAATATTGTTCTTTAATGGTTTTGGAATAGGGACTGACGAGGAGGAAAAGCCAAAATGAGATTGAGATTCCAAGGATTGGAATCAAAGTGCAAAAGATTTTTGGGTTTGTTCTACTTACTCCTATTTCGTTCAAGTTTTGGCTTTGTTTGTTCTAAAAGCATATTGAATTGATTTAATTAATTTGAAAAGTGATTGTAAATGTTTGCATATAAAAATTATGATTGAAATTGAAAATAAACTATTTGCTCTGATATATATTGTACTGTATTTTGCTATAAAGGATTTGAGCGCCCTTAATAGAATGTTAATCGTTTATTTCGCATTAAGGATAGATTGGTATCTGATAGAGGGAATAAGCGATGCTACTTGGTATTAATATTGATGTGTGTCGGCTCCGATCGGTAGCCAGCGGGACCGTATCGGTAGTGTTCGTGTGATTGTTATAACCGGTCGAGCCAAGCGGGACGTCTTTGTGTTTATAAAACCATTTGATCTGCGGCACACGGCCCGGTGGGACCGTGCGGTGACTCACGATATCCTGTATACTCGGGCATAAGGTTAAATTCGTTAAGGCGTAAGCGAATTGAGTTCGCATGGCCCAGATTGGTCGCATAAGCCCAGATTGTCTGCCTCGCTGAATTGAATTTCAGGCGAATGATTTCACGAACTAATGAATTTGTGAACAGAATTGAATTGGTTTGAGATTGCGAAATATTGAATATGAAAGTGTATTTTTGGGATGATTAATGAACCATGACTAATTATATATAAAACAAGTATATGTATCGTATTTATATTTATCATCCATAATGATTTGCAAGTTTTGAATTGTTAAATTGCATAATGTGATTTAAAGCGAAAGCGAGAATGGATTTGAATAGAACCGCTAAGCATGAAAATGCTTAGCGTATTGTTTACCAATCTTGTAGTGCCCAGGAGTGATAGATAGTGATCGAAGCGGACCCCGAGATCGAGGAGCGTCGAGTCATAAGAGGAAATTTGAATTATGCTCGGAGCATGTGCATTCATTTCATGTTGTCTTTGGATATTAATATTTTGTAAAACAATTTGCTCTCACGAGACATCTATTTTGTAAATCATTTTGAAAAGGCTTGGATGCCTTCATTGTAAATGTATTTTTTTAAATGTTAAATGTTTATGGAAGCACTTGAGAATTTTGGCAACCCTTAAGATATGATTTTGAGTGATTGAGTGATTTTAGTGGCATCCGGACTCGGTTCGGATCCGCTAAGCGAATTCGAATTCGGGTAAAGAGCACGGCTTTGTGAATATCGAGCTTTGAGTTTAGGCGAGTTCTAAAAATGATTTTGAAATTATTTTAGTGATTTTGAAAATTTTTGTAAAGATTTTGAAATTGTGTATAACATAGATTTCATTTGCATATTAAGGATAGCGTGACTCGGCTAGCGGATCTTGCTGGTCTTAATAGGATAAGCATGGATGGTTCATTTCCCTCTGGTCGGGGATGACGGGGACTCACCCGAAGCAGTCACGCTGTAGTGTGGAAGGTGGGGCGAGCATCCCATGCCCCCACCCGATGAATGAACGAGCAAGTAGGCGGGAGGTACTGTGGGTATCCTCCGGCTAGTTAGGGCATTGCAGAGCTAGGCAATAGCTGAGGCCTTGGCGATCGGCCCGTTGAGAGCGAGATGGCCCGAGTGCCCAGGCACATGGAATTTTTATGGGAAAGAAGAGGATGAGCCTTCTATATGGCGGTGGCTCGAGAGCCGAGCGAATGCTTGTGCAATGCATTGCACGTGAAGAGAAGTTAGAATGTGCGACCTCATTACTACGGGATGGGGCTATCGGTGGTGGGTTTAGTGACTGGGGACCGCATCATCGGAGAGTTGTGGAGTTCTTCTTGGATGAGTTCAGGCACTATGTGGGTCGCGTTGCTCCCGAACAACATGAGGCAGAGTTTGCCAATCTAAAGCAGACAAATGGAGTGTGACCGAATATGAGAGAATTCATACGGTTGAGCAAGTATGCTCCGAGATACTTGTGAGTGAGGGAAGAAAGTGCAAGTGGGAGGTTTGAAGGCAGCCTTAATGACCATATTCGAGGCCACGTCACGACATTTTGCCATGAGGATTTCTTCCCAAAATTGTGACATGTCTGCGGTGAATGTGGAAGTGAGAAAGGAAGAGGAACAAGAGAAGGATAAAGACAAGGAAAGAAAAAATCCAGGTCAGTCCCGACTCATGGCGACAAAAGGAAGAAATTAAGGGACCACGGGGTTCCAATCAACTATACTTACGGGCTACGGTAGAATACTACTCTACCAACACCATCAGTTGCTAGTACACGGGAGGTCCTTCTAGAATGATTGCTCCCCATTGCTCCCGTTGTGGGAGAATCATAAGGAGAATGTTGGAGACTTCACGAGGTCTTTGTTTGATTTGTGTGGATCCGAAGAGCATAGAGCGAGATTGTCTAGAGCTCGTTCATTCTGACTCTGGTGGGAATTTAACTTTAGTGTTACAAAAGGCAACAAGAGTGTTGCATCACCCAGTGTTAGGACAAGGGACCTGAAACTTTGGAGTAGGCAAGATGGTCGTGCTCCGAGTGGCGTATTATCTGTGAAAGCGATGGAGATCACAGACGCTCCGGATGTGATGGCCATTTCAAATCTTTGATACTACTGTACGTACATTGATTGACCCGGTTCAACCCACTCCTTATATTTGCACCAACATACCTTGGGTAAAGTGCGAGAGTGAAACCGAGTATGACATCTTGGTAATGAACCATTCGGCCGTAGTGTTATTGGCGGGCATAGTGTATAGAGATTGTCCCATCAAAATACGAGAGTATGAATTTTCGGGAGATTTAATTGAGTTATCCTTCAGGGAGTTTGATGTAATATTGGGAATGGACTGGTTGTCGGAGCACGGAGCGATAGTCAGGCGTAAGGTAAGAAAGAGTGGCCTTAAGGACACCGGATGAAAGATGAAGATAACTTTCATCGGTGAGAGGTCAAATCACTATTTAATGCTTGATACAGCGACCTTTGCTAGAACAATGGATGCGAAGGATGGATGTAAGCCTACTTGGCTTATGTGATTGTCTGGTAAAGCAAGGCCTAGTGTGTCGATGTCCCCTCTTTGATGGCGACTTTCCGGACATGTTTAGGAAGGATTGGGATTGCCCCACGTAGGAGATTGAGTTTGCTATTGACGTTGTACGGGTGCCACAGGCATCCATTACACCCGTCTGAGAATGGCTCCACTGGAGCTAAGGGAATTTAAAAATTGCAATTGCAGAACTACTAGAAAAGGGTTTTATTAGATAGAGTGTGTATCACCGTAGGAGCTCAGGTAGCTTTGTTGTTAAAAGAAGATGGGCACACTTCGGCTATGTATTGATTCTGAACAATTGAACAAGTTAATGGTAGAATAAGTATCCGTTACCCAGGGGTGATGATTTGTTTGACCAGTGCAAGGTGCAAGTATCTTTTCAAAGATTGACTTGCGATCTGGGTACCATCAATTGAGAATTAAAGATGCCGATGTGCATAAGACGGCGTTTAGGACGCGATATGGACATTATGAGTTCCTTGTAATGCCGTTTGGATTGACAAATGCTCCAGCGTGCTTTCATGGACCCTAATGGATAATGTTTCCACGACCGTATGTGGATCAATTTTTCGTAGTGTTCTTAGGCGACATTCTTGTGTATTGAATCGGGAAAGTCATGACACACCTTAGAGTAGTGTTAGAGACTTTGAGAAAAAGAAGCGGTTGTATGTCTGGCCCAGGCAAGTGTGAGTTTGGAAGAATGAAGTGTCCTTTCTTGGGCACATAGTATCGAAAAGAAGGAATCAGAGTAGATCAAGAAAATTGAAATTGGTTGTTGAATGAAGCCACCTAGAGGAAATGTTCTGAAGTGCGTAGTTTCCTAGAATTTGCGAGGATGCTAGGAAGATTCGTTAAGGGGTTTTCTATGAGCTGCGGCCCAGTAAGCGGGAGTGCTCCGAGAAAAATGCCAAAGTATGAATGGAATTGAAAAATGTCAAAGAAGTTTTGATAAAGTTGGAAAGCATTCTTAACCGAGGCTCCAGTTCTTACTCAATGGCCAGACGGTAGAGAATATGTGATTTTAGTGATGCGTCGGCTAAATGGACTTGGATGTGTCCTAATGCGGGAGGGTAAAGTGGTAGCCTATGCTTGAGACGGAGTTGAAGCCGCATGAAAGGAACTACGCATGATTTGGAATTAACGCTATTGTATTTGCGTTGAAAATTTGGAACATTATTTGTATGGAGAGAAGTGTTTCATCTACAGCGATCATAAAGTCTTAAATGTTGCCCTCACCGGCGAGGAAAGCAACTTGAGACAACGAGATGGATGGAATGATAAGATTATGATTTGTGTGATTGATTATCACCGGAAAGGCCAATGTAGTGGCCGCGGCTTTAGTAAGTCAATACGAGCGGCAGGCGTTGAATGCCCATTTGTCATTATATGGCCCGATGGTGCGTAATTAAGCGAGTTGGCAATGAGACCGAGTTTGTTGAATCGAGTGCTAGAGGCACAAAGAAAGATGAAAATTCTTTTGCCCTGATAAATCAGTTGAAATGGTAAGCGGGATTTACAATGAGCTTAGAGATGGGTTTTATTATAAGGATCAGGTTTGTGTACCCGGTGCCAATGATTTGAGAAATCCATCTTTGGAAGAGGCACATAGTGGATCTTTTGCTATCCATCCCGGTGGCAAAAAGATGTATCGAGATTTAAAAATGTCATTCTGGTAGTCCGGGATGAAAAGAGATGTATCAGAATTTGTAACCAAGTGTTTGGTGTGTCAAAGAGTGAAGGCAGAGCATCAAGTTCCTTCGGGATTATTGCAGCCTATCAGAATACTGGAGTGGAAATGGGACTGAATCACCATGGATTTTGTGGTTGGGTTACCATTGAGGGAGAAGGCATGGCTTTGGTTGGGTCGTAATAGACCGATTGACCAAATCGGCTCACTTCCTGCGGTGACAGAGCTTTTCACTTGACAGAAGCTAGCGAGTTGTATGTAAAAATGATTGGTTGTGGGATTCCCCTATGTCCATTATTTCAGACCGAGATCAGAGGTTTACTTGAAATTTTGGGGAAAATTGCAAGAGGCCTTGGGCACTCGACTGAATTTCAGTACAACGTTCCACCCACAAACGGATGGACAATCTGAGAGAGTGATCCAGATTCTGGAAGATATGTTAAGGAGTTGTGTGATCGACCTTGAGGGTAGTTGGGATCAACACATTGCTTTAGTTGAATTTGCGTGATAACAAATGCTTCCAATCAAGATTGAATGGCGCCTTATGAGGCTTTATATGGGAGAAAATGAAATCACCATTTGTGGTTGGACGGAATTGAGTGAAAAGAAAGTGATTGGGTCTCCACTTGATACAAGAGACTAAAAAAAGTGAAATGATTAGAGAAAGGTTGAAGGTGCCAAATTGAGACGTAAATCATATGCCGACATGAAAAGAAAAGATATTCAATATGATCGGCGGTATGTTTTTTTGAAAGTATCTTGGAAGAAGGTGATGAGATTTGGGAAAGGCAAGTTGAGCCCTAGATTTATTGGCCCCTATGAAGTGATTATGCATCCAAAGTGGGCATATAGATTAGCATTACCGACTTAGAAAAGATCCATAATGTATTTCATGTGTCCATGCTAATGGTTATACCGATCGCACTGGCTGCACGTAGTCTCAGAGACAATCTTCGAGCCGAGACCGTATTTTATATATGAAGAAGAGCCAGTGGAGATCTTGGCTCGCAAAGTGAAAGAATTGCGGAACAAGAAGATTCCGCTTAGTCAAAGTGCTGTGGAGAAACCATAAGACTGGCGGGGCCACTGGGAAAGTGATAAACGATGCAAGAATAAAGACCGCAACCTGCTTGACTAAGCACTCGGTGACCTAAATTCTTGAAGTGGGGGGAGAGTTGTAACGCTCCAAAAATACCCTAGAATTTTTATAATAAAATTATTATATATTCCGGGTATAAATTGAGCTAACTTGGGCATTTTTCCGAAATTTTGATGAATATTGATTAAATGATTATCGATTCCAGAATAAACCCAAGTGAAAACAAAGTATGAAATTGTAAAATGGGGACCTAAGGGTCAATTGTAAATAAGTTTATATGTCTAAGTGAAAATAGGAGACTTAAATGAAGAATAATAGAGAAACGGATGGACCAAAAAAAAAAAAAAAGGAAAGGACAGGTGGCATGTAGGAAAGAGGGAGGAAGCTTCCTCCTGTTTAAAGTACGATTAGGAGTGATCCATAAGAAAGGAAAACAAAAAAAAAAAAAAAAGGAGAGTTAGAGAGAGAGGCTCTACCTTCTCTCTAGATTTTTCGACGATCGGACCATAGGTCTCAGGTGAAGCAAGAGGGAAAGTCCTTCCTAGTGACAAGAGCTACATAAAGAGACTGGAATCGGAGAGTTTCGAAAAAATCCCTGAGGTAGGTCTTCTCCTACTTGGTCATTTTCTACCCTAAGGGTTATTGGGCGGTTACCTTTCCTTAGGGGAATGTTTGGTTGCATTTTAAACCAAGGGAAGCCGCCACATTGTGGCAGTGCGCATTAGCCGGACCTTAGAGCTGATTTTTGGGTAAGAAATAAAGAGAATTTGGCAGTAAGTCCTTCTGGGAAATTGTAGCCACAACCAGAACTTGATGTTAGTTTTGAATTTCACTCCTAATTCTCAGAGACCAAGTTATGGTCTTTAATCCGAACAATAAATGGGTGAAGGTTTAGCCCATAGAGGTCGTCAACAGGCCGCAAACCTCGTCCCGAAGAGCCCAACTCGCTGGGCGTAGCCCAACTCGCCATGTAGAGCTTAGTCGTTCCGAAGAGCTCAGCTCGCCCTCGTGACGAAAGCTCACTTCGGGGCAAACTGTCATCTGTGTCATTGTCAAGACCGGATCAAGGCATGACCTCCAACAACTTCTCGAAGGTCATATCTCCTTCGCCGTTTGAACTCCGATGGTGTTCTTGACTCTATGGAAAGCTCCATTGAGTCAAGAATCCATCCATATGACTGGAGGAAGATATTAGGGATGTCAGACCGAGGTGCTAGACTGAGCTCGTCACTTCAGTGCACTGCCGCCCGTGTGTCAGCTCGTCAAGACTGACTGCGCATGACCTCCAACTTCGGAAGGTCATAACTCCTTCATTTGAACTCCGATTTGGGTGTTCTTGGACTCTATGAAAAGCCGATTGAGTCAAGAATCCATCCATATGCCTGAGGAAGATATTAGATGTCAGACCGAGGTGTTAGACTGGTACTGTCACTTCAAATAAGAATTTACGGTCTGTGTCAGCCTGTCAAGACGACTGCGCATGACCTGAACTCTGGCAGTCATATCTCCTTCGTTTGAACTCCGATTTGGGTGTTCTTGGACTCTATGGAAATCCCATTGAGTCAAGAATTCATCCATATGACTGAGGAGGATATTAGATGTCAGAACAAGGTGATAGACCAAGTTTACCGAGGTCATCTCTACTCGTCAGTTCAGGTCAACTCGTCAGGGTTGACTACGCATGACCTCCAACTTCTAAGGTCATATTCTTCAGCTTCGAACTCCGATTTGCGTTCTCGACTCTATGGAAAGCCCATTGAGTCAAGAATACATTCATATGCCTGAGGAGGATATTATATGTCAGACTGAGGTGATAGACCAAGTTTACCGAGGTCATCTCAACTTGTCAGTTCAGGTCAACTAGTCAGGATTGACTACGCATGACCTCCAACTTCGGAAGGTCATATCTCCTTCGTTTGAACTCCGTTGGCACTTTGACTGAGTAAGCTCACACAGCCACTATATGCCTGAGGAGGATGGAAGATGTTTGACCAAAGTGATAGATCGAGCCTGTCCAGGTCAGGTCAGCTCGTCGCTCGTGATTTGATCATAAGACCTCCGACTCGGAAGGTCATAACTCCTTCGGCCCGAACTTCGATTCGTGTTTCTTGTAATTTCATGAAATCCATTGAGTCAAGAATCCACCGGTATATCCTGCTGAATTTGGAACCTATATTAAACTCCGAAAATCAATCATACCAAAACTAATAAGCATAATATGAATAATATTGTTCTTTAAACGGTTTTGGAATAGGACCCACATGATGAAAAGCCAAATCGAAATCGGTGATTCCACACTGAACCAAAGATTTTTGTCTGACTTGACTCATTCCTCATTTCAAGTTTTGGCATGTTTGTTCTAAAACATATTGAATTGATTTAATTGATTTGAGAAAAGTGATTGTGAAATGTATATAAAAATCTGTATGATTATTGAAACAAACCTGCTTTTATAAGCAAGCTATATATATTGTGTACTTCATATTTTTCTATAAAGGATTTGGAACGCCCATTGTAATGCCAACTTTATTTCGCATTATGATAGATTGGTATACCAATATGGTCGAAATAGCGATCGCTGCGAACTATTGTATTGATGTGTCACTCTGATTAGCAGCCCAGCGGGACCGTATCGGTAGTGTTCCTTGTTGATTGTTTATAGCCGTCGGCGAGCGGGGACCGTGCTATGTTATAAAACCATTTTGATCTTAAACGTAGCCCGGCCGGGGCAGGTATCGGTGACTCACGATGTCCACTTGTATATGAAGCGCCGGTTAATTCTTTGGGGCATAAGCGGGTGGTGTACAACTGAATTGATTCGCATAAGCGGAATTGATACGCACCTTAATTGAATTTCGAGGCGAGATTGATTTGTAGAACTGAGTGAATTTGTGGCAAATTGAATTGGTTTTGAGATTATAAATATTGAATATGAAAGTGTATTTTTGGGATGATTAATGAACCATGACTAATTATATATAAAACAAGTATTTGTATCGTATTTATATTTATCATCCATAATGATTTGCAAGTTTTGAATTGTTAAATTGCATAATGTGATTTAAATCGGCGAGAATGGATTGAATAGAACCATAGCGTAGAAAATCTTGGCGTGTTTCTGTCTTGCCAGTACCAAGTGATAGATAGTGATCGAGCGGACCCGAGATCGGAATTATTAGTCATAAGAAGGAAATTTGGTGTGCTCAGAGCATGTGCATTCATTTCATGTTGTCTTTTGGATATTAATATTTTGTAAAAACAATTTGCTCTCTGAACATCTATTTTTGTAAATCATTTTGAAAAGGCTTGGATGCCTTCATTGTAAATGTATTTTTTTTAAATGTTAAATGTTTATGGGCTTGCCCAAATTTTGAAAACGCTTCCGCAAAGATATGATTTTGAGTGATTGAGTGATTTTAGTGGCATCCCGGACTCGGTTGGATCATGGCAGCGGGTCGGGTCGGGTAAGGGCGTACGAGTGTCTTCTATCATGTTTTGTCTTGTTTTTAGCTTTATCAACTGCCTACTCATTTGTGTGTTTAGCTATGTTAATCTTGTATTAGCCACTTTGGTTATATCAAAAGCTTTATAGCATTATTTACATTTTTCTACACTTTTGCAAATCATTTTTTGTGCCTATATTTTGTGTTTCTACTCTTTGCCTTGAGTTGAAGAATTGAAGTACTGTATGCTACCTGCAATGTTAGAACAATTCCATGCATGATTAGATTTTGGAGTCGGTGGAAGTTCAGCGTATTCAACCTTGTAATTCCACCTTTAGCTAATCACACACATTGCACATCAGTTTTTATCAATAGGTTGAGAAGCTATATACCTCTTTTCACTTTGCAAAACCGGCCTTATATCTGTTGACGACCCGTAATAGGTTTGTGTTACCCACAAATGAAGACCAATGTAGTCTTCGAATGAAAGGAAAAAGAAAAAGGAAAAATAAAAGGAAAAGAAAAAGAAAAGAAAGAAAAAGAGAAATGAATGCCAAGACCTTTGCCTTGAAACCGAACACGGTCAGGGTGTATGAAACGCTGGCTTAGTGCTAAACCTTCCTTTGGTTGAGTCATCGACTTAGTGTTGATTACGGGTGGATGGGTAGTTTAGCGAGTTGTAGGTGTAATTCTCGAAGTCATTCTAAGTCGGGGTGAAACCTAAAAGAGTTTGTGGTCGGCCCGAAGTCCTTTTGGCTTGATGCCACTGAAGCCTTAATTGGTTAGGAGTCATCGATGGTTTTATTACGGACTTTGGTGAAGTCAGTTTTAGCATTGCACCTGATGCATCGAAAGAAAGAAATAAAGTCATGGCGGTTCTTAGGTTGGTCAACGGTTTAAGGCCTTGAGCTAGCTTGGTTGGGGGAGGGGAATAGCTTCTGACTTATTGGTTCGTAGTTCTTAGTAAAAACACTTGAATTTTGGTGGAAGTTCAGGTTGACTTCTTTGGAATTGATGTTGCCTTAAAACTTGTTCTTATATAATTATTGTTCTCTCATAATGGTTTTAATACGAGATTACAAGTTTTTCATACTAAAGGTAAGCCTCAACATGCACACTTTTTGGACGGCCTTTGCAGCGCGGCATCAGCTACCCTTGATTGTTTTTAGCATTGCTAAAGGTAGCAGCGTGTCGGTTGAAGTGTGATTAGTACCCAAAAAGTGCTATTTTAGATCATTGAATGGGTTTTGAGTGCTTTTTCGCGTCTTAATCATATGAATTAAGCGATAGACGTATCTGGTCGGTTTAGTACTACTAATTTTGTTTCGAGGTTGTTTTTGGCGGTTTGCGGGTTTGGGTTCTCGGCCGTCATTTCAAGCTTGGCAAATATTGGTCTTCATTTTATGCCAAGTTCGTATGAATTCTCGATTGCATCCGTAGGAGTTGAAGAAAATGTTAAGTGGGCCGGAAGAAATGGGCTGAACTTGATGCGGGGAGCGATGCGAGGGAGTGCGGTTTTAAGCGTAACCAATTTCGGGATTCTCGAAATTTGCAACCATAGCGAAAATTCGCCAATCCTGCCCGAGATTTAAGCTATGACACCGATAAATTTGGCTGTCATGGCGCAGTGTTGCCGCGTGAAGTAATTCATGCTCAGACCTCTTATGACAATATTACTCTATAGCGAGAATTGGTTGCTCTCATTTTGATCGAATGACCCGTTTGTATAATTCCCATTTTGTCCCCAATGTAATCATATATTTTTAGTATTTTTGGTATTTCCCATCTCTTGTATGACTATAAGCTCTCTTATAACTTTTGTAACCCCCAGCTTTGGCCATTCACCCCGAATACATGCGGCTTTTCCATTTTAGATTCACCGATTTTCTCTCTTATCTTCTCTTCTTTCTCTCATTTTCTCGGTGCAAACACACCTTTGAGGATGACAACTCAAGGGATGTTGGCTAAGCCTCAAAACATGAAGAGGAGGGTTCTTCAGGTTGGTTGTGGGGTCCGCGGTGTTCCCTCTGCTTTAGTAGCTTAGTGCATTTAATGCCAAACTTTCCACACTTGGGTTTAATGCTATTTGGCCTGTGTTTCTTTTGGCGATACTTGTCATGCTTTAGGGTTAGTGTATTCTTAATGGTAGATACACTAACATTCTTTAGATGCCATTTATTAGCCATGAAATTGGTTAAATGATGTATTTTCAAGCTATTTGGAACATTAAATGCTTAGTAAGTGTTTGACTCAAATAAGTGTTTTAAGGGTTGGTTTTATAGCTAAACAAAGATCCGGTTTTTGGCATGACTATATGTCATTTGCCTAATGCGAAATAACAGAGACACCCGTCTGACCTCATTTTATCAAGCTAGTGACCCCGAAGCCTTGAAAGGTCTCCACTATCACACCTCATATTTGTTTTTCGATTAGCCAGGTGACAGCAACACCCTCACTTTTAATACGATCAAAAATCCAAATGAAAGCCTCACCATTTTGAATCATGATACGAATCATTTGTGGGATGAAAACCCTTCGTGTTCGGCCTAGGCGCCTATCTGCGATGGCTGACTGACGGTAGGAGAAAATAGGAAACAAATTTTGTTACGGATCACCCTACGTGGCGCGAATCAAATGGCCCTATAGCCTTTTTAGCTGAACAGCATAGTATATTGAAGATCTTATCACTTTAGCTGGTTGGAGGACACCTATTACGGTGATACTCTATGGGTAAATGTCAAATATAGGAAAGATGAAGGGACCTTAAGAGAACTACTCTCATCGGCGCTTGGTTGGGAGTCTTATCTACTTGACCACTACTCGACGCACGATATCTCCTATCTTTGTTCATCGAGTGGATCCAATTTATGTCTTCACCTCGGCATCTCCATCTTGCTATAGTTAAAGCATCATTCGGTTATCTTCGAGATCACCTTCTCATGGGTTGTTTTTCCTACGACACCTCTCTTCAACTTGTTGCCTATAGTGACACCGAATTGGGCTGATGGGATACCTGTCGATCTACTACAGGTTGGTGTATGTTTTAGGTGATGCATTAATTTCTTGGAGATGTAAGCAGATCGTGTTTCTAAATCCTCTTGAGGTGATGTGTGCCATGTCTTGCTTGTTCTAAGTGTATGTCGTGGTCTCATGAGGAGCTTGGGTTTCCTCAAGCTACTTCTACTCCTCTTCATGCGGAGATAACACTAGTGCTGTTCGGATTGCCCTGATCGGATTTTCCATGAGCGCACGAGCATTGAAGTTGATTGTCATTCTAATGAGACACTTTGGAAATTGGTGATATCTCGCCTCATATCTCTTCGATCTCTAGTGGCGATGTCTTCACCCAGCTCTAACTCGACAACAACATGATTTCTTGTTGGCAAATTGTTCTTGGCCCGACTTCTTAGCATCAATTTGAGGATGTTACCATATACAATTTTAGGAGTTTATACGATTTGGAATTTATTATTAATTTGTATATATTATCTTACCATGTATAGATGCTAAATATTAGGAATATGTTAGTTACCATGTATAGATGCTAAAGACTAGGAATCTACCATGTATAGATGCTAAAGACTAGGAATTTATATATAGATGCCAAAGACTAGGAACTTACCATGTATAGATGCTAAAGACTAGATAATTTGAGAGACTATATGTATGGCAGGCTGATGGAATCAAAGGGAACTATTTCAAGAAAAACCTCTCTTCGTATTTTTCTGTTATCTAGTATTTTGACAGGCAGCCCAACAAAATTCTCAATAGAACCATTAATTACTCCTAAAAACATCTTGCAATCAAAACGGAAACTCAGAATTTTGGAAATCTGTTTCAGACATATAACTTTGCTTACCATCAATAATTGCATACAGCGCAGTTCTGGAATTCCAGTTCAGATAATCATCTGGATAAGATTATCTGTGGCTGTATCAACTGAAACAGACGCTTCATCAAGCACCAAAATTCTTGCCTGTTTAAGCAAAAGACCAACCAAGGGAAGCCAGTTGCTTTTGCCCCACACTCCACTTATCTCCATTCTCCAGCACTGTAATGTAATGGACTGGTAGCTACAAACAACCTCTAAAATTTTTTACAAACCTTGTTGATGATCAGGAAAGTGGATGTTCAAAATGTGTCTGTACAGGTGAATCAAGCTTTTGCTCCTATTTGGCCGGATGATATTCCCAAGCTGAGACTTATCAAGTGCCTGTACCACATCAAAACAAAGAATTCAGTGGGAGCATTTTGGTAATGTGGGCATATTAACATATTCAGGATATTTGGAACAAATATATATTAAGGAATAGACAAAGAATGAAAAAACACGAAATGGCTTGGAAGACAGTGGTCAATATCACATTTCAGCATAATAAATAAACAGAGAAATCTCAAAGTAAATTTAGTAGAAACTTTAGGAAAAGAAAATTATGCTAAGAGCAATCAAAAGTGATTCACATATCATCAGTATTGTTTGAATTTTCCATACTCATTAAATAATAAGTATCTGAATGAACTAAGATATATTCAGGATTATTTTGTCCTGAAAATTTCATAACTTCTTAAAATTGCAGAATTGTGTGAACGTGCATGTAAGCATCCTTTTGTTTTCAACTGAATAATTTTGTTTTCAAGCTTGCAGAAACCAAGAATCCACCATGATAGTCGAGCATTCAAAATTAAGGCCACAAGCAACAGCAATTCCTGCCATGCCTGTAAAGAACCACCAACCACTATTGCAATAGCATACAAAAACGAGAAGTTACCAAAATTCACTATTTCTAGTTTCTTTCGCTAGAAACCCCATATGCACGATAGCTTGCATACAAATATAGAGAATAATTTTATGTTTATTCATACCAATAGCAACATCGTTTAGTGATATTTATGAAGCAGCAGGTAGATTTCTGAGATGAAAAATGAAATCCAAGTAAACTATTCTCATTTCAAGTGACAATTCAGAGAGTTTCTGTTCTTAGTTAACTTCTTGACATCTCAACATCCATGTGGCAAAGAACCTAACTCTAAGGTTGAATAACCTGTTTAGTTAACATTACCTAACCTAACTTAACATTATCTGGTCAATCAAGCCATTCATATTTCAGTTGTAAAGGATCAGTTCATGCCCCCACTTCCCCAAACAAATAGTTTATGAACTCATGTTAATTTTAAATTTCCTATAACATATGTACAGATCGGTGTATCATAACTGGGAATAAGGTGACATGTTTAGCATAGGCAAAACTCACTCCGGGTCAAACGGTTGAGAGTAACTCCATGCATAGAGGCAGGAGGCCATTCAAGTAACCATAGCAAGACTATTGAATGGTGGCAGCTTCAACAGTGATTCCCAAAAGATGGATAACTGGGATTTCTGGATGCTAACAATACAGACCCAGTTCCTTGATGAGCCATATAATATTTCTACATTCAGCTCAAACAGCATAAAAAAAATTAAATTAAAAAAAAAAGAAAAGGAATTCATTTAGAATTAACATTCACTGTCAACTAATATTAAGTCGTCTTCCTTTTGACAATCAAATAAAATAAAGTTTCCTAGCCATGATGCTAAGAATAGTCAAATGCAGCAGTGGGTACCCATTATTGAACTCTACTCCAAAATTTACCCTTTTCCGTTTTCTGCATTATACAATGAGTATGGCAAAGAAACAGCTACAGTTGTACACTTGCAACACCAAACAGAATGAGAAATGAAATGCCGAGGGATTAAGAGGGATACATTGTATAAATCTTTCACGACAAAGTACATTTATTCACTCATAGGCTGAAACGATGACTGAAAAAGAGCCATATTGGCGGACCTTCAACATTTATTTAGACATTTTATATCTCCCAGTGGAAAAAGGCAAAATCAGGGCAACATGCCTTGATCAGAAAGGACCTATAAGATATTTTTGGCTGGTGTTAACCTAGTTAGCTTCAACATATAGAAGACTTCTCAACAAACAGAAATGCGCCACTAGGAATACTAATGAGGCTAATGATATATTAGGAAAAACAACTTTTACTGTCCATTTTGTTGAATGTTGAGTCAGTTGGAGCAAGATCCTATTGTGCTGAATTCCATTTCTGCCACCATAATACTGTCATCAGCAAATATCTTGCAAACAGCTTTTCTTTGAAGGTCCAAAGTTCTGACAACATCAGACGAATCATAAAAAGATTTAGGATGCTGACATTCTTTCTGGTTCGACAAATAAGTAGGTCCACTTCTATAATAGTGTACTGCTTAGCAACCCATAACTTTAGGATCCACTAGTTCTAGAGATTTCAGAATTCGTGCATGCTCTTTGAATGAGCTATACATAAGTTTTGCTTGCTTGCTTGGAGCTTAATTTCAAGACATCATTATGTGCCTTTTCTCGCATATTTTGCCTAAGACAGAAGCAGTCCATTGCGACAATAGAAGTTCCATGTCCAGATATGAGGCAGATCTCTGATAAGTTCCAGTTCCATTTCCATATGTGTCCGAACAGAAGGACTATTGACAATCCCCATCATCTTATAGGAATTATCCATATCTCCTACTTAAGGAATCAATTATGATATTCATACCAATTCCTCAATGCGAAGAATTCCTAAATTATCTTTGCTGAAGATCTCACAATTAGATGCACCTAAAGCATGTCATAACTTGACACACTTTGTAACAGAATCTTGCATTGCAGTAAGATCAACATAAACAAAAATACAGTAATTCCATGTCACACTCACTCACATATACAAAAACCAAGCTACTGGCCATAAGACTAAGGAGCTGCCAATATAAATCAAACTGACCCTTTGTTGGGTAATTTCCTTGTTTTTCTTCTGGTTGTTGTTTTCTTCCCTTTGAAAAAAGTATGACTTTCTTGAATCTATTCAAAACCCTCATATTCCACCTATGCATAGAAGCCACAAAATCTTCTTGACTTATCCGTACTCCACATAGCTTTCAAACCATTTCCTCTTAAGATCATCGATAAGATACCGGATATCTAAGAAACATACTATTTTAATGAAACAGAACCAGCTTCATCAAAGATCTATGAAATTACCTGCAGAAATTATAGGCATTTTCCCATTCTGGCATAAAAAAAATAGAACAGAGTGGAGAAAAATGAACAAAATGTGCAAAATTAAAAAGGTCATTCGCCCATCATGCCTAGCTCATATGGTAGAACGTTCAACGTTTCAATAAGACAGAGCACAAGGAGGGAAGGGATCTAGGTTCGAGTCCCAAGTAAGGACAGTTTACTACTTTGTAACTTAAATGTTTAACCATAAAAAAAAAGGCCATTCAAAAGCAAAATGACCACAAGCACACCAAACTTATAAGTGCATAAGTGAAATTGAGCAAGCATTTACGTAATCTTCTCCTATCTCAAGAAAGGATTCATTGAAATAACAAATTACTTGTGTATGAGTTTTTTTGTATTTTAAAGACTAACATTTGGTAACCACTTTTGTGGGTCATTTGGTAAGCCGAAAAATGGAATAGTTTGCATGTCTTTGTTTTACATGTATTTTTGACATTGTTCTCTTATTTATTTTTCGACTTTGAGCTTTCCTTAGTTCTTTGCAATCACGAAACTTAATGGGACTAATTACAAGT
The DNA here is from genome assembly GCA_016808115.1 of Tetrastigma voinierianum. Classification (NCBI taxonomy): domain Eukaryota; kingdom Viridiplantae; phylum Streptophyta; class Magnoliopsida; order Vitales; family Vitaceae; genus Tetrastigma; species Tetrastigma voinierianum. The sequence continues at coordinate 287,053 of JAEQBH010005379.1, forward strand.
AATGGGTTAAGTCTCTCATGATGACTTTGACGATTATGAAAATGAACTTGGCCTTGAAAGTTGAAGGCTCACTCCGAGCATTAATAAGAGTTTACAAATGAGAAAAATTCTATGAGGATTGGGAGTATTCTAATAGTTGTTGTCTAATGATCATGGAGAATCATATGGAGGATTCTGTTTATGCAAGCTTTCCTAAGATAGAGAATGCAAAAAAATTCTTGTATGCTATTAGCAAGAAATATACAAAGATTTCAAAGAATGGGAAAAATGAGCCATATGATAATCATTGGGTGAATGTTTGCTTTGAATCAAATATCATTGATGTGCCATATAATACTTGGTGGTTAGATAGTGGTGCTACCATTCACGCTTGCAATTCTATGCAAGCGGTGATAAATAGAAGAAGTCCAACTAGTTTGGAACAATACATGTCCATGGGAGGCGGTCACGAGTGCAGGATTTTTAGGGATTGTTAGATTACAACTTAGTATATGAATTTTTTTGGAATTACTAGATGTGGCATACATAACCTCAATCCGGAGAAATTTGATATCAGTACATATTATGGATAGACTTGGATATAGTTTTTTTTTTTAACTATAAAAGTTAATTTATATCGAGACTCTTTATTGATTGATAATGAAGCACTTTGTGGGGAGCTTTACAAATTAGGGTTGTATAGTTTGCTTTCTTTTTCTCATAATATTAATACTGTTAGTAGCACAAAGCATTTGAAATTGAATGAAAAGTCTTCTATTCTTTGGCCTGGCGCTGGAGTCATATTTCGGACAAAAGAATATCTATTTTGAGGATAATCTTGATCTGAAGCCACGGGACCAAGGAAGAAATTGTGTTTAAATAACACTAGTTTTTATTCTTGTGTCTATTGCTTCCACTCCGATCTCTAGCCCTATTTTTGACTAGCATCCAGTAGCCATTATTGATGATGAACCAATTGAGCATATAGATCCAGTAGACCTAGATGTGAACCTAAGTAACCCCGAGGATCGCAATCATGAACTCTACCCATAAAAAAGTCGGAGGAGAGGGCGTGTAGGCCCGCAGTTTGAGATATTTGTACATAATTACATTTGCGGGAGCATGAGTATGATGTGGGTGATGTATCCGTCGACTACCTCTGAAAAGCCGTTGTTAGTCCTCCAATCCCGACTTCGGATCGATGCAATGAAAGATGAGATGACCTGTAGCAACACAATAAAGTGTGAAGCTTGGTAGATTTTTCAGATGGCTGGAGACCTATTGGGTGCAAATGGGTGTTCAAGACCAAGTAAGATGCCAAGGGATATGTAGAGAGATATAAAGCAAGATTAGTGGAAAGAGAAGGCATTGATTTTAAGGAAACCTTCTCTCCCGTGTCCACTAAAGACTCTCTACGCATTATTATGGTTATAGTGACTCATTTTTGATTTGAGATTTGCGTGATTTGGATGTGAGAACTGACTTTCTTAAATGGAGACTTAGTTGATGATGTTTACATGTCTCCAGCAAGACTGGCTTTGAAGAAGTTGGTAGGAACACATAGTTTGTAAACTCAAAAATCCATTTATGGTTTAAAGCGAGCTTACAAGCGATAGTATCTTAAGTTTGATGAAGTTGTCGCACCGATGGTTTAAGGAGAACATTGTCGATAATACGATATATGATGGTTAGTGGGAGAAAATACATATTCTTAGTTTTATATGTTGATGATATTTTGTTCATAGCCAATGATACTGACTTGTTGGTTGAGACAAAACAGATAATATTGTTTAGCCATTTTAATATGGATGATATTGGGGAAACATCTTATGTCTTTAAGCATACAAATGCTTCACAATAGACCTAGTGGCATTATGAGATTGTCTCAACAAACGCATATTGAACTCGTGCGAAAACATTTAATGTACGTCATATTTCTTCTCATAAGGCACCAATTGCTGAGGTGACGAATTTTCCAAAGGCTAATGTCATTAGAATGATATTGAGAGAGATAAAATAAATGATCCATTATTCTTCGATTATGGGTAGCACGATGCTGTATTAAAGTACCCGCGCTGTGATATTGCTTTTGTTTGTGGCATGTTGGTAGATATGCGAGTGATCTTGATTCAAAGCCATTGGAAAATGGCTGAAAGTTTTAAGGTATCTTGAGAATTGCGAGGATCTCATGTTGACATATCAGATGCAGGTACTCTTGAAAGTGGTTGGTTTTTAGTGATTCACAATATCTTAGACAACTTAGATGATAAAAGTCTACTTTTAGTTTATATCTTTATGATGGTGAAGGAGGCATTTCGTGGAAGGTGTCAAATGAACACTTCTGACTATTTCTACTATGGCTGTTGGGAAGTATGTGATATTATGGGGCCCTTGTCATGTGATAATATGGTTGTGGAACTTCATTTCGACTTTTAGAGGTTAATCACTCGATTTATAAGCAGATTTGAAATTGTTCTATGATAATTCTACAGCTATATCTTTCTCTAGGAACCTAGGAGCCTTGCTTTGCTCAGCACGTTAATGTGAAGTTCTTTTTATGAAAGAGAAAGTTGTAGGAGTCCTGCATTCAGTTGGCCAACCTGCGACTAGCGTGTTGGTAGAGCATAGCAAAGACTTACCTATTTTGTATGTTTAAAGAACATGTCACCCATGGGATTGTTGCAAGGCTGCAGAATATTTGTTTTAATTAGGGTTTTGCCTTTTCATGTATTTTTTAAGGAAAACTGATGTTTTTTCGTTATTACATGCACATTTTGACATTTGTCATTTTCTTATGATTTTGTGTCATTTTTACTAAATGAATGACAAAATGATGTTTTCTCTTTCTATGGAATCAATACTCTTGTCATTGAAATGCTTCTAGACCAGTAGCGCCTGATTATGTATGATTTATGCATCATTTCAGTGTATTAATTGTATATGATTGGTTATGGCTATGTAAGTTTCTTGTTGAAGCATTTGAGTTATAGTACAATTATGCTTTGATTATGTGCGATTTGAATCCTCTTGAATTAGTTAATTGTATATGATTGGTTATGGCTATGTAAATCTATTGAGAAAACATTTGAGTTATGATTATATCATCCAAGTGAGAGAATGTTTGATTAATTTATTAATCATGGACTAAACATAATCATATTATAATTTTAATTGTATAATTTTGCATATTAATTATGGGTCATTTATGGGATGATTTAATATTAACTGACTAGGGGCCTATGATTCTATCTTTTCCCTTGCTTTGGTAATCCCATTAGACCAAAACTTAATTGTTCCTTTGTGCTACATATATATAAGTAAATAGAGTCTAGAATTTTGCAAGGTTTTGATAGAACACACTTTGGAGAAGAAAGAATTATCTTGACCTACGCTCTTTTGATTTCATTCTTCTTAGATTTGGAGACTAATGGCGGTAAACGATTAGGATATCGGGTATGTTTTCTACTCAAAAAAAATTGATATGCTTCTTTGTCTAATTAAAATTATTATTTTGTAATATATTTGTTAGGTATTTTGATTATTGATCAATTGTTTTTTAATCTCGATAAATCTTCTTGATTTGTCTGAAATAATTTAATAGTTTTTAAAGGCTTTCGAACTACCAAGAAGTCATAAGAGCATCCAATGGATTTTGAGATTGTGAGGAAGATTCTTGCTAGTGGAGGTTATGCTCAGGGGTGGACCTAGCTTGACCCCAGGCAAATGTCCTCCTCAATTTTTTTTTGTAAAAAATTCTCATTTGTAATTAATTGGATTTGAACCCTCATCCTTAATTATGTCTCTCCTAAATTAATAAAATCTTATATCGCTAGGCTTTTATTCCAAGTCTTTTAATTTATGCCCCTCTTCAACTAAATTTCTAGATTAACTACTAATTATGTGGTTGAAGGAATTTGAAGTTTTGTTTGTTTGCTCATTTACGTGCTTGTTGTGTCTTACCTCTTTCCTGTTGTTTGGGCTACCGATTCATAACTGAGTACTTATATAGAATACTAGTATTTAGATTTGGAGAACTTGTATGTTTCTCCTTATTGAATTGAATTGAATCTTATATGCTTATTTATTTTATTACCAAATTTGATTTTTCTGAAATAGAATTTGTTTCCATTCACTTTTATAGCATCGTCTACCCAATTAGAGGGGAGAGAATGATTGCATGCCATGTTTACTAATTTTTTGTATCTCCATTTCTCATGCCATATTTATTACTAATTTTTTGTATCTCCATTTCTCATGTTTACCCAAAAATTTTAAAAAATAAAAAATAATTTATCAAATAGGCTATAGATTTCTAATTCTTCAATCAAACAACACAAAATTTGAAAATAATAACTTTGGTATGACCATAGGAGAAAAAGAAAAACCTGTAATTAGAAATTGTTTTGTTTAGATTGAATGATTAAACAAATATACCTGTTGAAAATCTAACCGAAAATAGTGTGTATAAAAATAAATATGATAGTGCTAGGAAAACTATTGACACTTTTAGCAAGTTGGTGATATTACCATAATATATGTATTAAAAAAGGAAAACTAAAATTGAGGGTTAAAAATCATTAAAGACTTCATGCTTGTGAAATGTCTACATATGTTCCCACATACAAGTTTGGATCACGGATGATGAACCACTTTGAAAGTGTAAATGCCCGAAACCGAGTTTTAGATGGAAATAATTTTTTAAATGGATTACCTTTGAAAGTGTAAATGCCACAAAACTGAGTTTTAGATGGAAATATTTTTTTTTTAGTTTGGAAATCGAATTAAAGATGAAAGTAGTGCGTAATGCCACTGTCATGGATAACGACAATTGTAATTCATAAATTGTTAAATACAGTTGTCCATGATAGCGGCTTTTGATAGTTTTAATACAATAAGTTCCAATATTTAAGCCCAATTACTATTGTCATGGACAACGGTATTTGACAACGGTCTTTTGTTGTCGTGTGATGAAACTGGCGATTTAAGTGGATTGATATGTGGTATTTGAGAATTTCGTATTTTCGATTATCGTTGTCTTTATGTGACGATATTCTGTATTATTTTGCGATTAGTTTGGTTTATTAATTTAATCATTTTTAAAAAAATTATTTTAGTCTAAAAACTGCACAAAACCGGGATGAAGTTTTGTATCAAGTAGTTTGGTGTTGGGAACATTGCCCACAACTTTAGAGTCATTTAGGACTTTTCTTATGTGGAAACAACCTATTCAATTGTACTATGGATTTATGTATTTCAACTATGTATTAGGGTATATGTTCAAATATGGGTTCCTCTAGGACATATACATTGTGGCTTTTGGACATTTCATTAGATCTTGCCTTGTATCTTAATCATCATCCCTATGAGCTAAGATGGCATCTAGCCATCATTATTGATTCAATTTTCATACTAAGGATTGATAGTTTGCCTACCATATTCTCTTTTCGATGTTTTGATTTGGTTTCTCAACATTTTCTATGTGGTGTTCTACACCTAGACTCCCATCAAAGGTAGAATTTGAGATCCCCAAATAATGTTATTAAACTTGAAAAGCTTAATCATAATAAGGCTTACACATCAATCAAAAACTTAGATTGAGAGTTTTTGGCCCCTTATTTTTCTACTTTGATACCTATTAGACTTAGCAATAATGTTGTCACTTTAACTTTTCACCGTATGTTTATTTTTCTCATTATAGTACTCCTCATTTTATATTGATTATAGTGTTTCTTTCCTTTAATTTTTTTATAAAAGTCAGTTCCAATTATACTTGTTGTTGTTGTATATATAATTTAGAGGCTTTTTATTCTCCAAATTTATTTGCAGGTTCCAAATGAAAATGGTTAACTAAAAGACGAGAAATCATTATGTTAAAAGAGGTGATGCAAAAAAATATGAAGACTAATCAATATTTGTTCTTTTGTTCAAAAAATTAGAAATTGAGATATGACTTGTGGTTATTATGTATTAAGTAATTAGATTATTAGTTGGAACCAAGTTATTATGTACAAATATTTGAAGATATTTTTAGTAGTAAAATTCAATTTGATTGTAGTTTCTTTAAAAGTTTTATTTCATATATAAAATTCATTATTTTAGTAATAGGATATACATATTATTTTTAATATAAAATGTTAAAAGTAAAGTCAATCAAAGATTGCTTCAAAGCATGTCATTGATAAAATGTATTAACAATGACCCTTCTTTTAAGTGTCATTGTTATGAGTGTAATTTTACATGAAAATATTCATGCTTTTCAGAAGTGTCATTATCAACATTATCTAAAGATGATGCTTATTAGAAATATCATTGTCTGCTCAATAGATATAATGACATGATGCTTTAAAAAAATGTCATTGTAACTCTTCCACAACACGTGCTCTTAGGGTTTTTTTAAAATACTTGTGGGTATCTTTTTATACATATTTTTGGATTTAAAAAAGGGTTACATTTGCAAATATTTGGTGGATTCAACTTTGTTAAAGCGGTAACCTCAATCTTTCGTATTAAATAACCCTCTTTGATCGTTGAGGTGCCAAGGGACCTCCAATAGGTTAGTAGGCCTTGTGGCCGGGAGAAGCTGAGGCCATGGGCTAGAGTCGGGCTTCGACGCTGGGCTGATGTGATGTGGCGGGTCGGACTTAAGAAATTTTAAGGCTCGTGGGCACGGGCCGAGCAAAATTTCCCCCGCTCATAGCCCCTCCCCCGCTTCCTTTCAGCGATCATGTGGCCAGATTGGCGGAACACCCTGCCCGTTTCGCAGTAATATTCTGAATTTCTCCTTCCTTCCCAGCGATCCATGTATTTATTCCCCAGACGCCTCTCAGCTTTTTTTCGAGCTTGCTTTTTTCTGCATAAATCTTCTGCGTTTGTTTCTGTTTTTCGTAATTAGTCGCACCCAATTTCTCATTTCTTTCACAAGTTAAATAAATTTTCTCACCATTCTTTTATCTTACATTTTCTTGGTTATTCTTGACCGTATTCATGATATTATTGGTAATTAAAGTACCAAATCAGCGTTAGTAGCTCCAAATAATTCAGATTTTAAAGTACCAAACCGATCCTCCAATTGGGTAATATTTCTCCCACCTTTACTTTTCTTTGTTGTTTTGTTACATTTATTTTGATTTATTTTTTAGTATAATATTTTGTTAATAATTTTAATATGGATAATGCATGTGCATCTTCTTCTAGTCCATGTGCATCATCAAGCAAAAAATTAGTTCAAATATATGAAATTTTTTTATAGAATATAAATAATTTTAGAAAATAATAAAAAGAAATAAAAGCAAAATGTAAAATTTGTAGCAATAGCTTTTTTAGTAGTGGATCAGAATTAGGCCTCAAGTCATCTAAAAAGACATAATGAACAATGTAAAAATTAGCGCTAATGTATATATTAGAAATTATATCACGATTAGGTAAAGATGAATGTGGAAATTTAAAAATTTTTAACTTTATAGCGGAGTCTTGTGTCGTGAAGGAATGATTGATTACGTAATAAGTGAGCAATGGCACCATTATAATGTTCGTGAATATTCGAAGCAGTTGACGTTGATTCTTTCTCCGATTCGGGTTGGTCAGAAAATGCCATTAAAAAGGTATTATGAAAAAATTTCAAACGAAGAAAATTTTAAAAAATATTTGTAATTTGAAGGAAAAGAATTTGTTTAACTTGTCAATATTTGGGCATCTTTAATGCATTAGAACTTTTTATATTCTTTTGTATTATATAGATAGTGAATGAATGTTAAATAAAAGAATAATTTCATTTAAAACAATAAATACTCCACATAGTGGTAAAAATATAGCAACTTTAATAAATGATGAAATTATAGATTTAGGTATTCGTGATAAAATATTTACAATAACATTAGATAATGCTTCCTAATAATGATGTAGTAATACAAAGATTAAAAAAGATTTTGGCAAATAAGAGGATCATGCAGAGTATTTCATGTACGTTTATTTGTGCACATATTTTAAATTTAATTGTAAATATGGATTAAAAACTGTGATAGTACGTTAGAAAAATTAGAGACATTACTATAATATTAATTGTTCCCAAGTAAAACATGAATTATTTTTTGATTGTTGCAAAATTGCAAATATGAAAAGAAAAAATGTAAGTTTAGATATACCAATTAGATGAAATTCTACTTATAAGCTTTTACAAAATATTACAAAATATAAAAATGTAGTACAATTATACGAAATGCAACTATCTAATAATAATAGTGATGTAGATGTTAATGTATTAAAAATGATTATGATTGGCACATTCACGGACGCCTGCGAGAGATCTTTGAAAATTTTGATGTAATGAATATTTTTGTCTTGTGTATTATCCAACTTCATGTCGGATAATTATGCCGATAACTAGTACTTATAGTACTACAAAATTATTTAAGTTATGAAATTTTTAATGATACAATTTTGCAATGATAGAAAAGATTAAAAAAATATTGAGAGAAATACCTTTGGTTATTATATTGGTTTAATTCTGGACCCTAGATTAAAATTTGATTCTCTAGATGAATGGTTGCAAGTTATTTACAATGAAGATTAAATAAAAATTGAAGAAATTAAAAATGAAGTAAATTCGTTATTATATATTTTATATAATATTTATAAAGAAAAATATGGAAATGATATTAGTTTGATAAAATCATCATCCATGATAAACTCCTCATCTTTTTATAAAAGCCCTTTAGAAATGTTTAAAAGTATAAAAAAAGGCAACAACTAGTTCTCCAAATAATACAACCGATTTAGATAGATATCTTAATTGTAGAAACGTTCGTTTGAAGACAATGAAGATTTGAAATTTTAAATGGTGGAAAAAAACATGAATAAAATACGCGTGTAAGTACATTGTTGCCGCGTGATGTATTAACATTACCGTGAAATGCAGTAGCATCGGAAGCTACTTTTAGTCTTGGCGGGGAGGAAGAGTGATTGTAAGCGATGTAATTTGTCTTTGAAGCGATCAGCGATAGTATGTTTAAAAGATTGGAATTTAAGCGGACAGAGATTGCACGATTATGTTAAAATTTGCCTTAGTGAGCGATTACATAGAACTTAAATTTATCAAACATGAATGGATCCATGATAATTACGATCACGAGAAAATAGTGATTAAAATATTTAGTTAAATGTATATTGTATTTTTATTTTCTTATGGTTGAAAGTACAAATGATTGACAAATCGTAGGTGCCAACCTAATTGGGATATACTTATTTATAGTGATATAAACTTTTTATACATTTCAAATGTAATTATATTCGATGAATAAAATTTTTAAATGAAGCCTTTTCTTTTGAATTGTTTTGAACTGCTTTTTTATTTTTATTTATTTGAATACGATTTAAATAAAAAAACCTAACTACAAGTGGAGGGTCGAGGGGCACCCAGGCGGAGCCTCTTAATGAGCTTTTTAGGCGGGCCTGCAGAAATTTCAGCTTTTTGGTGGGCTAAAAAGCCCGTGGTTCAATTCGGCAGGGCCAAATCAAGCGTGACTTGGCCAGCCTAATAAACGGGCTTGGGCCGAGAGCAGCGCTCAGGGCTTTGGTCGAGCTTTGGCTGGGGCGGCCGGGACAGTGTTACGGGCTTTTGGAGATCACATTTAAGTGCGTGAAAAAGTTGTGTGGCTTGTTATAAAGGAGTTGGTGTCAAGTTGAAGTTACTTCTATGAGAACATCTCATGATATCCAAGTCAATAAGAAGCTTCTAAGATTGGAAAGATTCTAAGTTTAATTATAGAATAAAAAAAACAAAACTAACAAAGTACTCCTAGTTTAGAAAATAACGGACATTTAGAGAGTTTGTTTTGTTTTATTTTATCTATCGTTTTAAAAATCAAGAAAAATTTATTACTTTTTTAGTTTTATCTTTGTCTATTAAATAGCCTCGTTGAATTGGTTTTCAGTTTTCTAAAGTTATTTCAACAAGTCTGATATTTTACATCTTCAAATATGTATTACTAATAATTATGTTTGATATGATATATACTTTATAATTTGTTTTAAGCAAAAAAAATAAATAAATAAATAAATTATCTCCAACAAAAAAAATGGAGAGAGGTAAAGACTCCATAGATTTGGATTCTAAACCTTTGTCTAAATCTAGGCTGTTACTGACCATAAAAAAAAAAAAGAAAGTTGTACGAGATTTTGACTTGAATATGCTTGTAGATTGTGGGTTTGATTTGAACAAGTTTCCTGAAGAAGGAGAAGAAGCTTTTAAGGAAAAAGAAATTCAACAAGTAGTTAGTATCCTGTTAAAAATTTATCTTCCTAATTTTTATTAAGAATATCAAACCTGTTGTCGCTCTGTTTTAACTGAGGTTGTTGTTTTAACCCTTATGATTAATATCATTGGTTTATACATCATTTTTGGTGGGAAATAAAATTATCTATAATTTTAAATTAAAATTTTTGGTAAAAAAATTCAAGTTAAAAAAGTGAAAGAAGCATATATTTTTAAAAGAAGATAAAAGTAAATAAGAAAAAATGATAATTTTGGGAGAAGATAAAAAGTTAATGAGAAAAAAAAAGATAATTTAGTCTTTTTATGGAGAGAGTGTGTGTTTAATAATTTTGCAATATGTGTGTAAAAGCGCTTAAGCAATGATTATTTTCAAGCGGGTGAGTAATTGATTACTATATTGAAAAAGAAAAAATTGAATTATAAAAGAAGAAATGAATTTCAACTACAGCCAACACAGTTAGCCCAACTTACATATATTCATCACTAGCAAGATGAAGCAGCCTATGAGCTATGTCTTTAGCCTAAGTATGACCTTTCAAGTTGGCCAGCCATGAGCAACCTCCTCCATCTTCTCCTTCTCCCTCACATGGAATCCCAAAATTCATGCAATCTTCATCTTCTCGTCACTGCTCCTCCATGCATTCTAAGCATAGAATTGATTACACCCAAATTATTCATCGAACTAACATCTCAATGAATAATGTAACTGATGGAGATAGGCTGGTGAGCATGGTCTATAGTTGTAGTATCGGTCATCAATTCGATTCGAAGGTCTAAAACTGGTCTTGATGTGGCTGGCTTGGCAGTATTGATGAATACACAAAATAAAATAATCAAAAGAGCTTAAATTATTAGACAATATATGTAATTAAGTTAAAAATTAATAAAATAAAATAAAATTTATTTTATATTTAATATTATTTAAATAATTATAAAACATTCACTAAAAGAATTACAAAATTATAATATACTTCTTATTATCAAATTAATTAATTTTATTTAACAAAAGCAATATATAAAAAGAATTATAATTATTGTAATATTTTATGGTAAGTTAGATGTTAATTTAAAAGTAATTTAGTCTTTATCTTCAAATTCATTTTAAAATTAATTTAATCAATAATTTATTATTACAACTTTCGTCAAAATTTGTTATTAAAAATGTCATAATTAAAATTTTTTTAATATGAATATAAAAAATATCAATATTATAATTAAATATTAAATTCATTAATTAAATAGACTTAGGAATTGGTAATAAATTGTCTCTTTTAATCATGTCTTGCTTGATGCAATCTCTTGTACATAATATGAAATGATCTCATTTAAAGACTATTTGTCTTTGTGATTATAACTTAACTAACCTTAAATTGGTTGTGTATTATTAATGCGAGAAGTGAGAGCAATGCTAGATGCCTGAGCATATCATAAAAAAATCGAGTTAAAGCCTTAAATTTTTGAAGCAATACAAATATTTCCATAATTTGCTCCCTTTCACTACCTTTGCCTTTATTTTCATGGTAATCAAAGCACAACAAAGTGTGTTTGTTTCCACCTTATCATTCTTTACCAAATCGTTTTTCGATTTCGATAAGGAATTCTTTGCATTCGTGAACTACCGAATCTTCTTTGTCTTATACGGAATCACGAGTGTTTGTGATCATGAAGGTCATGCGACTTGAGTGCTTCCACTTCTTAAAATTCACTTTGTCAAACAAAGGAACCCAAATATGTAGGAGTAGTGGGACGCGTTATCTGAAGTTCAAGATCTAAATCCTTATAGCTAAGAACAAAAAGAAAAGTCATCTTTCTAGTTCTTAAAGTAAGAAACATTGAGTATGAGAATGAAGTTGAGATTAACAAATATATTAGCAATACTAAATGTATAGAGAACAAATAAATTCAAACAAACATGTTATTAATTAACTAAATATAATAAAAGAAACAAATTCAAATAATGGATTTAAACATATTAAGATACCTAACACAACATTAATATCAAGTATTTGAACAATAACTATAACGGTATTCTTGTTGTAACAATCAAATCTGAGCAACCTTTCATGCTCCAGGCGGTCCTATCTTTGGATTAACGTATCATTCACATATAAAACCCAATAATTCACATATTTATTACAATACTTATGTGTGTGATTCAACCAAGTAATAACCTTTCTTTGGGCCAATTAATACCCGCATGAAAAAACACACATAAAAATCTAACATCTCTTTTGAAGTATGTTCACAAGATATGTCACTTTGGCGACATCTTGTTTTGATGAGTCCAATCAAAAGGGTAGACAACTTTATAACTAGTCATAATTGATGTGCCAAATTATTTGACCTTCGGCCAAGTAATAACCTTCCTTTGGGTTCACAAATACCCGCATGAAAAAACATACACAAACATCAACATCTTTTTTGAAGTATTTCCATAAAAGATGTTACTTTGGCAACTATCTTGTTTCAATGAGTTCAATCAAAATGTTAGACAACTTATAACAAATCATAATTGATGTATCAAATTATTTGAATTCAATTATTCCTTCATTTTTTAAGTTATCTTTCAATTAAATATTTAAATAAAATCAATAAAAAAGTTGAAAGATTTGTATCTTAAGATGATGTACTAACATACATAAATCCAAAAATTCTTGCTAAATATATATTCTAAAAAATATGAATATAAATTACATAAATTGGATACATAAATTACGTAAAGTTATCTTTCATTCCTTGCTTTTCCTAAATATCATTAACGAGTTGAACCAATAATAATTTTTTTTAATTAAAAAAAACTTCAAGTATGAACCCAAAACGAATCTGAAACTGAATCCAAAAGAGATTTTTTTATTAAAACCCAAAAAAAATCAGCTATGATTCAAAATCGAAACTCAAACTACCGAATCTGAAACTATATATTTAATATGTATAAATTACCTAAATTTTTTTTGACTAATATAAATTACCTAATTTGAAACCATATATTTAATATATATAAACTATCGAATGTGAAACCATTTATCTAATATATTTAAACTACCGAATATATATTAAAAAAAAAAAGTTTCAAGTTCAAATCTCAAACGATTTGAGATCGAATCCAAAAAGAGTCATTAAAAAAAATCCCTAAGTTTGAACCGAATGAAACTGAATCCATAAGAATAGATTCTATTTATTTGTTTTTTTTTAATCCTTAACCAAATGTGATTTTTGTTTTTGGTTTAATTAAAAAAAAATCTCAAGAAGCCAAAACCCGAATCTGAAAAGGTAAACAAACAAAAAAATAGAATTTCTTTTTTAATTAAAAAAACAACTTCATGATTGAATCGTAAACCGAATCTCAATCTCAACTTGTTTTTTAATAAAAAGAATTCTCAACTTTCAATCTAATGAAATCTTAATTAATATGAATAAATGTGTATATATATATATATATATATATATATATATATATATATATATATAACTTTTATGATTTTTCATAAAACATTCATGGTTAGGTTTTTAAAAATTTAATTTTTTAAATATCATCAAAAGAATTTTCAGTCATGATAATCTAATCATTATTACAAAAATAAATAATAAATCCCAAAAAATCAATTATGGGTCGCATACCACTTGTTACAAATTCTTAATAGCCTAACCACATGTTTGTAGTTTAATATTATTATAAACATAATAAAAATTTCCAAATAATGGGCCAGGCTCATATATAATAGGCAAACATTAAACAGCATGTTTCTATCCATTTTAAATTCCAAAAAGATATTAAGATCCTTATAACCAAAAGCATTACCTATATCCATTACCGAAAATCGTCAAAACTACGAGATAGATATTCCAAATTTGATATAGCCCATGACAAGAGTTTGTTTCTTTTCTACTGATGAAGACGCATATAAGAAGAAGAACTTGTTCTTTCACCTTATGAATTAGGGACCATAACCCTAATATATATATTATTCATGTTAGGTTATATATTTCTAATTTGATCTTTTATCAAATTAGAAATATCCCAAATATATCCACACAATAATTCCATAACAATTGTACTTTTTAGTCAATTACTTAATTTCAATTAGATCATTTTAATTAGCTTAGTGAATTGATACCTGAACATATTAAATATTTACATGTGGGCCTCTTGAAAATATCCAACATCAAACACACCTACCTGGCATCCCATTTCAGACCTACTCTCACCCTTTCACCTTGCAAATATAGGAATTTACTTGAGAAATAAAATGTTAAAATATTTAAAAATAAACAGTTATGCATGGGTGCATGTTACGTATATTGCTTCAATACGCAACCAAAAACCCATTCCTTGCATTTAATGTGGGGTGTCCAACATGTAGGCTTATATATATATATATATATATATATATATATATAAGTACTTTCTTATGATTTTAGGAAGATATTTTTTGGAGTGAAACTCAATATAAGATATTTTTATTGGAGTCACTCAATTGAAGTCCTAACCAAGTCTTGTTGAAACAACCGGTTTTAGACTATTCGAATAAAGTTAATTTTCTTATCATTTTTTCGGTTCATGGTTTCTGACTATTCACATCAGTCCTAATATTGCAAAGTTTATTGTTTTTACTACATGTTTCAAAACAGGGTATTTTCAACAAGGAATTCTTTTCTAAGAGACCTGAAAAGTACACTAAGAATATTGTTTTTTTGTCTGATTTCTCTACCTGCTACTTTGACTCAAGAGTTTCAAACAATTGAAAGTGGGTTTCACATCTTCATATATAAAAGTTGATATGAACACATCTGAGATTACTAAGAGTTTTAATTATAACCTTTTTGGGAAGGTTTGAGGATCCTTCTGAGGCAAGATTTGATGATGCATTTGCCCTACTTTCAATTGGGCGATCTTACTTGAAAGGAATGTTAAATTTTTTTGTTGGATGATTTGAGGGCTTTACTACAAAAAAAAAAAAAAACTTAGACAAAAACTATTTATTATTAGTCTATTATCCTTTTTTTAGGCATAATTATATTTTATGAAATTTCTTGATAGAAAAACAAATTTGGAATCAAGCGATCGGTATCTAACTTTCCGTGGATTAAAGAATAAAAGAAATTAAAAAATAAACTTTGTATTTAATTTATCAATCAATTTAAAAAAAAAAATTTCTTTTATTAAAAAAAAACAATTGATTTGAAAAAAAATACAAAGTTTTCCAGAGAATATATTTCTTTTAAATAGGGCAAAAAAAAAAAAATCTCAGAGGGTGATTTCTAAGAATATTCCCTTGAGAGATTTGAGAAAAAAAACAAATTTATCTATTAGTTTTAAGTTTGAAAAGGAAGCTGCTCCAGCAATGCTATGAAAAGGTGGGTCGAAGGGCGACAGATTAAAATCCCGCGTAATGTGACCGTTAGAGACGTACCGCCTTTTTCCTTGGAAGGATGGAGTGAAGCCGAGGAAGACTCAAAACTCCGCCACATGTAGTCATAGACCGTTAGAAAAATCCCAGCTTTTTCCTTTAAGAAAGCTCGCCACATTGCATTTGGTGTGTTTTTAACAACAGTTGGATCCTCCAAGAAACACAAACCATCGACCGAGTTTTCATTCTAAAAATTAGAATTTCCTCTACTTTCAGAAAAGTTTTTCGTGTCCGATTACCGTGATGGATACAGGGATGATGAAGAAAGGGACTGGAGATGAAGATGAGGGCAGTTGCCCATGGACGAAGGTCAGAAGCTGCACTCCCTTCCATGGAGGCATTGAGACTTCTCATGGTCTCACCTGGATTCGCCGCCACAAGCTCGGCCAAGGAGCCTTCGCTTCCGTTTACTCTGCAACCTTCAGATCAAACCCACCGGGTTTTTTTCTTGATGGTCGCGGCGCCATTTCCACCATGCCCTCTGGTGTGGCCGTCAAATCCGGCAAATCACCAAATCCTCATCCCTCTGCAGCGGGTGGAGATTCTTTGTCGTCTGAATTCCAGCTCCTACGTGGTGCGCTGTTATGGTGATGAAATCACGATGTCGGCCGATGGAAAACTTTACTACAATATATTGATGGAGAAGTGCTGTGGGGGTAGTTTGGGTACTCGGATCAGGAATTCCAGTGCGGTCGGATTGCCGGAGAATGAGGTGAGGAGCTATACTCGGGATGTACTCCGAGGACTCTGTTATATTCACGGCCGTGGTTATGTCCACTGCGACATCAAACCCGATAACATCCTGCTTGTGCCGACTGGTTCCGATGGTTTCAGAGCAAAGATCGGTGATTTAGGGATGGCCAAGGAAGCCTATTATGATAGGGGATGCAGTGGGATGAGAGGTACCTTGCGGTATATGTCCCCTGAACTATTGGTATACAATATGCAGTGTTGGCTTTCAGACATATGGGCGCTTGGATGTGTGGTGATAGAAATGATCAGTGGGAAGCTTGTATGGAGTTCTGAACAATCTGAGGTCTCCGGAATGAAAGATCTTTTGAGACTGATCGTTTACAGCTCTGAACTCCCGAAATTTCCAAGTAACATTTCAAAAGCAAGGCCAAAGTTTCTTGATCTGTCTTCATAGGAATATTGAAGAGAGGTGGTCAGCCCTGAAGCTGTTGAACCACCCTTTTCTCTCAGAAGGTGACCAGAGATTGTAAGTTCAACTGTCTCACTAGTTGTAGATAACATGACCAAAAATGTTGGGACATTAATTTCTTTCATACTAGCAACTGTCTCACTAGTTGTAGATATCAGAAGGTGGTCAGCTCTGTGAATTTAAATTTTTTGTTTCATTTGAATACAAATAGCAAGTCTACACATGGTTGTATTACATGTCTGACACTGAGAGCTCAGTAAAACCCCAATAGTTCATTACATTTTCTTTTTTGACTAATACAAATGAGCCAATAGAATGAAAGATAATCACCAACTAATCAGGAGCAATGCTGGGCTTTGTTTATGTAGCAGTGTTGATCATCTAGCTTACACGAATGTTTTATGCTTGGGATCATATGTTTTCACCAGTGGCATTGATCACATAATTCAAATCCTTGGCTTTGGGATTAGTGTCAAGATTCTGATGTGTTATTGAGTTTCATCAGAGCCGCTTGACCAACATCACCTGTGATCAGGATCGACTCTCTTTGATCGTCCAATGTATCCTTCTTCACAAGATGTTCCAACAACATCAGACAGGCCATAAGAAGACTTAGGATGCTGATCTTGCTTCTGGTTCTGCAAAAAATTCATTATGTCTCCTTCTATATGAGAAGTGTGCTGCTTAGCAAGTGATAACTTTAGGATCTTTACTACTTCCAGAAGTAGTATGCAAGTGCCTACCAATGATGCAAAGTTCACAACAGCACTAAAATTCTATAGAAAAGGTGAGTGAACCATGTATTAAGTGAAAAATAAGGCAAAAAGGCTTTGACTAGATCTTAACCATCAAACCATGCTGCAAATTTGGAAAATTCCAAGTACCTGCTGCATTTTTAATAAAGAATCACAATTGGTAATGTTTTCTTCTGGCTAAGAGGTTTAATGGTCATGTGGAGCTTTCAGTGATCGTTCTCTTGTAATCTGAAGATCTGTTATGCTTCAAATTTTGTTATTTGGTGTGAACTGAAGGAGCATGATTTTCAATTGGTTCTTTTGAGGGTTGTAGGTTTCCCTTTCTCCCTGCTTAAAGTTTTGTTAGTTACATGAAGCCAACAGTGACTACCATTATCCAAAGAGTCACACTGCTCTCCATTTTTTGTTTTTTGAGTATAATCAGCTCCACAATGGAAAAGTTTAGAGAGCACATAGTTTTTATATCATTAAAAATATTCTTTTACTTTTTCATCTCTTACACACAGTACTGCGAGAAACTAGTAACTCCTGTTCATTAAAGTTTTAAACTCTTTGCTCTCTTGATCTTCAGTAGTGTAGTGGAAGACAGTTCTAGATGAAGGTCTTTCTTACATATTTATAGTCTTTTTCCACTCTTAATTTATTTTTTTAAGATCGTATATGTTTCCTAAACTTGGCGTTCATCTGCTCTTTTCACAGTTCCTGTTGTCGTAATATCATAGATCCAGCCATTCTCTGTGAGAGTTCTGATTTATTGGCAAAATTTAACTGTGCATCTTTCTGGAGATATCCTTGATGAGCATTTGCCTATTCGATTAGGATTTAGTTTGTGGAGATGTCATTGACGGGCATTTGCATATCTACTAGGTTCTAATGCTAGATCCCTTTTTTCCCTCTGTTTTGGTTGATTAAATGTGCCAAGTAAAAGATTGGATAGCTTCTATTTTTTTAAGCAACAAATCAATCTATTAAATGAGTGTAGCTTCTGTTCTTTAAACAACAAATCAAGGTATTAAGTACTGCCTACAACTGATGATAGTGATATTGCATTATGAAGAGGTGCTTAATGGTTTTGTATGCTTTCTAATAAGCATGGGTAGATCCAAAGGAATATCTATGGAGCTAATTCAATGTCTGAGATGATCTTTTGGTAGATTGAATGGTGCATTGAATGCATTGAGGAGATCTCCTTTAGGGAGTGAAGCTAGAAGAGAGGAAGCTATATCAGAAGTTCTTGGTAGAAGTTGATGCCTGGATGGATCTCTGAGCAGCTGGTAGATCAGACTGCTTGTCAGATACATTCAGCTATACTGAATTTATTGGTAAGCAACTTTATAATATGGCACCTGCTAGGAGAATCAGTTAAACAACAATAATGAAACTCTAAGAAATTTTGTTTGGTTTACCTTGACTTCCGTTTGATGGTCCATTGTGTCCTTCGTAAATGTTCCATCAGATGAGTCATAAAAAATTTAGGATGCTCACATTCTTTCTGGTTCAGTGAAAAATTCCTTAGGTCCACCTCTAAATGAGGGGTGTACTACTGCTTAGCAAGCAATAACTTTAGGGTGCCACTATTTTCAGAGATTCCAGAATTCATTAATCATTCCTGCTGAAAGACCTACACCATAAGTTTCACCAACTATTCCTGAATTTAAACCAATATAATGGTCAAAGATAATAATTTAATTAAACAAAACCATTCAATACCTAGATCCATACTAGATGATGTGAGACTTGAAAAATTACACCTGTTAGATGATTCCAAACCTCCAAACATGCTTTCAATGGAAGTAACTTTCTTCTTTCTTGCTTGCTTGGAGCATATCCTTAAGATTTCGGTCTGTACCTTTTCTGAGAGGAAGATATCCCAGAGGCTAAACGATCTCCTATGTCCAATGTGATATCGCAGTTCTGTCCAGATTTATAAGGGCGGATGTCTGAGAAGTGAATGATATTTGTGAGCTTTTCTCACAGAATGAAGGAGAAGCATGCTGTCTATATTTTGACGGCTGCATTATGTTAATTGATAAAATCAGAGTAAAGAAGCCCTGTGCATTATATTAGGTATGTAGGCACTCTTGGTCAAGAATATTACGTATATAATTTCCTTCCAAACCTACCATTTTAATGAAACAGAACCATCTTCATCAAGATGTATGAAGTATGAGAAGCCAATATTTTCCTATTATGGCATAAAAAAAATAGAAGAGTGGAGAAAGATGAGCAAAATGTGCAAAATTAAAAAGGCCAATCAAAATTAAAATGACCACAAGCATACCAAACTCAAAAAAGGCATTCAATATGTGAAGAAAGTGGGGGATCATCTCTTCTTCCCTTTCCCTCCTTTTCCCTTTCCCTTTCCCTTCTCAAGTAGTTGTTCACTTGGTGCCACAGGGCTAGCTGGCCTTGCAGACTATTTGGCTTGGGAGGAATGCCCTAATTTTCAAAACTAAATGGAATGTTTTCCTGCTTGATTTATGATCATGAGCAACTACATTGCAAACTGAAATCATAAAAATCCACTCAAATGGTCGAACAAGGATAAGTGGAGTAGTTCACAAGGCGCCATCCCACATGCATACTAGCAAAGTGGAGTACTTCATCTGACTTAGTGCATTGTTTTGAGAGGTGAAACAAACCTCCTATAGTCTAATTTCACCCAATATGGTTCTAATTACATCAAATAACTGAAACTGAAATCATAGTATGTCATATTAAATCCACATTGGATAGGAGGCGAGATTTCTAGCACTATATAAATATAGGCAGACTCCTCTATACCTTTTAGACGCGTTTTAAAGTCGTGAGAAAGCCTTTTGGACCTAAAACAAACAATATCTACATGATTGGGCATGGGCCACTACATAGTAATTACTAATTACTCATAACTTGCACGTGTTTTAAACCCCAAGAAATTGTGTTTGGTTTACTAGGCTGGCTTAAGTCATCTCCCATCTTGTTAGATGTCATTGAATATAGACATTGCTTTCGAAGACCATTTAATCATAGCATTTCTTACTATAGTTAATGGTGTGAAATCTTTTGCCTCTGAGTGTCACTCGGCATTTACTCATTCATTTAATAAGTTAAACACCATAAAAATTTCATTAATTTTAGAGATATACCCTCTTGATTGTGTCGAGGAATTCATTCTAGGACTTGTGCAAGAATAGGATTCTCCAGTTTAATAATTATAACCTTATTGAGTGATAGACACCACTAGTTAAAAAATAAAATCTCCCTAGTAAAGTAATTAGATTTTGAATTAGTTAAGATATAATTAATTATTAAAATTCTTTAATAAATATTTTAATTTATGAGTAATAAATATTTTTTTTAAATCACTATGCACTTTTGACACCTAAAGTCCATTTTTGTATTGCACATTTATGTGTTCCTTTGCGTTTGTCTTATGAGTTTGAGCACAATTGGCTTTAATGTATCTTGAGCGAAAGATTCTTTCTACATGGTGATTTGGGTTTGGTTGTTTATATCTGTTATAGTATATATCATACGTTAACATATTCGTTATAATATGTATAATATATTAACATACGTTAACTTATTAGTATACTTTACTTATAGGGTTGTAATCATTTACGTAGAATAGATTATCTTACCTAATGTATAGACTAACCTTCTTGTATATATGTATATGATGACTCGATGAAAGAAATACAAGAATTTGCTCTCCCAACTCTCATTCTCTTAGTTTTCTACATGGTATCGAGCGGGATTTCAGTTAGAAGAGTTTTCCGATTGCTTTTAGGCAATTATTCGAGGTGTTAAGCTATGCGGGGTATTTTTAAACACATTTAGTGAGAATAGAGGATCTCACCAGATTGGCTTTAGAAGCTTCATGGCGCGAGGAACCTCTAGAAGAATTTGTTGTTTGAGAAACCACGCGCGTGAGCTCCTTCCTCCCGCATTTGTTTGGGCCAAAACCACCACCTTGTATGTGTGGGCGTGGGGACTGTCGGGATCCGGCCTCCTCCTTCGGTGTTGTCAGAAGCCCCGTAAATGAACCTCTGGTCTTCTTGGTTTCTCTATTTAGTACCTGGATCTGTTGCTTTTGGTGATTTTTGTGTCCGACATCCCACTATGCCTAGGGTTTCTGTGATATTTTTTGAATCTCTGCCTTTTGAAGGTACTTTCTGGCCCTAATCTACTTTCCTTGGCTTCTTAATTAGTGAGTCAGCAGATAAGAAACCTATTTCGATGCCCGA
Source organism: Tetrastigma voinierianum (assembly GCA_016808115.1). NCBI lineage: Eukaryota > Viridiplantae > Streptophyta > Magnoliopsida > Vitales > Vitaceae > Tetrastigma > Tetrastigma voinierianum. The sequence goes on from JAEQBH010005379.1 coordinate 308,856, forward strand.
AGTGGTCCTGATGAAGTCCAAGATTATGAAGGACAAATTTATTGGTCCTAATTACTTGGATTTGAATAAAACAATATGCCTCTACTCGAGGAGTATGGCTGATCTTCGTGAGACCCTTCTACGATGATTCGAATGTGCGATGGTTAGAGAGGATGATTCCGTCTCTTTCTCGAATCCAAGTAATTCCATTGATGAGTAAGTACTTTCTCGTTTATCATTGTGAGTTTGTTAAGAACTTTTGGATTCTTTTAGGAATTTGTGATACGGAAAGGGGAAATATTTCTCGCATCTTTGATGTGTATCGAACCTTTTATCGCTTTGAGAAATAAGATCAGTCGCTTATGGAAGTTTTTATGGATTATAAAAAGACATATGAGGAACTAAATGTGCTCTTGCCCTTTAGTCCAGATGTTAACGTCCAGCAAGATCAATAGGAAAAGATGGCAATGATGGACTTCCTAGCCTCCCTCCTTTCTGAGTATGATTATGTTAAGACGTAGATTCTATCTAGTCTTGAAGTTTCTTCTTTCTAAGAAACATTAAGACAAATACTCCACACAAAAATATCCTGCACGCTGCCATGGATGAGGTAGTGCTCTTGTTGGTCGAAACAGTGGCGAGTTAGGAAGCCATGATACAAACATGGTGGCTGGGAGGTAACACCGGAGACTGGATTGCAGGAGGGTTGAAGTGTGTTATTGCGCTATAAGCTAGACATGTGATCTGAAGTTGTAAGCGTAGAACGAATAAGAGATTTTTTTGTCCTTTATATAGCCTCCTTCTGCAAGAGGCATTTGATAAGTCGATCCGATTATCGAGTAAGCAGACTGGCAGAGTTCCACGTCTTGCCCAGAAATCATTGCGGTCTCTATCTACCAAGTTCTGACAATTCTTGAATCACGGTAAAACCTAAACACATCTGATCTCTTCTTAAATCTTCAAATGGAGTCATTGATTTTGGAGCCGCGATCACATGACCGTAATTCTATTCTATTTTACGCTGATCCGCAATCTTCACGCCATGTAGATGGTGTGATCCTATGTTCTTGGTTGAAGCTTAGATTTTCTACTCATATTTACATCATCATCTTGAGTTTCGTATTTTTCTTTTAATTTGTATTTGTCGGCCAGCTAACTCGAGCTTTTGATATTTATTAATACCATTCTTTCACGATTATTAATATTTGAATCTTATGTGAAATAGATTATTATTCAGGGCGTGAGTCACGTGGTCTTTACATTCTTTATCTTGTAACACCGAGACCTATTGCCTGTTCCGAGGTTACTACACCGTTTGAGACTCATTGTAGATTGGGCCACTCGGTTTTCGAGTTTATCGTCCTTAGATTGTGAGTCCTGTCAATTTTCAAAACATCATCGTCTTAGTTCTCGTCCTAGCTAGAGTCAATAAACGAGCCGGTGCTCCTTTTAAGTTTGTCCAATCGGATGTATGGGGTCCATGTCCAGTTGTGTCCCCAACTGGGTTTTATTATTTTGTTATGTTTGTCTATGATTATTCACGAACAACTTGGTTATATTTAATGAAAAACCGCTTAGAGTTATTTTCTCACTTTTGTGCTTTTTGTGCTGAAATTAAGACTCAATTTCATACTTTTGTACAAAATCTGAGGGGTGATGCCAAAGATTATATGTCTTAACAATTTTAGTCATTCATGCTTCAGAATGGCATCCTTCATCAGACATCTTATGTCGATACTTGTTCTCATAATGGGTTGTTGAAAAGAAAAAAATAGACACCTTCTTGAAATGCGCTCGGACTCTGTTATTTGAATGCACGTCACGAAGCATTTAAAGGCTGTGCTGTTTCCATTTCCTATTTTTTTAATTAATCGGATGCCTTCCTCTATCTTGGATTGGGCCACTCTATTTTAAACCCTCTTTCTAATAAATCTTTGTTTCCCTTTGAACCTTGGGTATTTGGGTATACTTGTTTTGTTTAAGATGTTCGTCTGTATGTGTCTAAACTTCATTTAAGTAGTGAAGTGTATCTTCCTTGGTTACTCGAGTTGAGAGAAAGAGATATGAGTGTTATGTTATTGTCACGGTCTTGGGTACCTAGTTCTGCGATGTCACATTTATTGAGAATACTCATTTTTCTCCCGACTCGATCCACACTAGTCAAGGGGAGAATGATGATTTGCTCATTTATACTCTTGCCTTGCTAGCTCTTGCTTCTATTCCACCTCTGACAAAGCCTCTTATCACTCAGGTTTATGCTCGGCACCTACACCCCTTAGTCTCGATCCCTCCACTAGTCGCTTCGACATCAGATCTAGTTCTTAGTGATGACCTTCCTATTGCTCTCTGTAAAGGTAAACATAAATGTACTCGTCTAATCTCATCCTTTTGCTCCTTTAACCATTTGCCATCCCACCCTTGTTCATTTATTGCATCCTTGGACTATTCATTGTCTAACAAGGTTTCTGAAGCCTTAGCTCATCTTGGTTGGCGTGGTGCTAAAATCAAAGAAATGGATGCCTTGACTGATAATGGTACTTGGGACTTGGTGCGTTTACCTATTGGGAAGAAAGCCATTGGTTGTCGATGGGTGTTTATAGTGAAGGTTAAACTTGATGGATCGGTGCTAAGGTTTGAAGGCCCTTAGCATTTGCTAAAGGTATGCGGACTTATGGGTGGGTGATACGATGCAGCACCCGGTTGCAGTGACCTCTGATCGGTATTTATATCTGCGGGTAGCCACTGCATGGTTGGGACCTCCATTAACTTGATATTAGAATGTCTTTCTTCATAGGGATCTTATTGAATAGGTTTATATGGTGCAACCTCCGAGTTTGTTGCTTAAGGGGAGATTGGTAGAGTTTGTCATCTCCGAAAATCATTATATGGCTTAAAACAAAGTCCCCGTGCATGGTTTAGCAAGTTCAGTGACGTGATTGAGAAGTTTGGCATGAAAAAGAGCAAATCCGATCACTCTGTCTTTTATAGAAACTCTCAAGTAGGTATCATCTTGTCAGTTGTGTATGTTGATGATATTATCATTACTGGGGATGATATGGTAGGTATATCTTCACTAAAGTCCTTTCTCGTGGCGATTTCAAACAAATGACTTGGCGTCTTTAAATACTTCTTAGGTGTTAAGGTTATGAGGAGCAAACATGAGATCTTCTTATCTCAAATGAAATATGTGCTCGATCTATTGTCTGAAACAAGAAAATTGGTAGCAAAGCCATGCCAGTCCCCTATGGCACAAAGCCTACATCTTACTAGAGAAGGTGAATTATTTGAACACCCTGAGAGATATAGAAGGTTGATTAGGAAGTTGAACTACCTCATAGTAATACGCCCTGATATTGCATACTCTTTAGTGTTGTAAGCCAATACATGTCTTCTCCAATAGTTGATCATTGGGCTGCTGTAGAATAGATTTTATGTTACTTGAAAGGAGCCTTAGGACGTAATATTTTATATAATAATCATGGGCATAATAGACTTGAGTGTTTCATAGATGTAGATTGGGCAGGATCTAAGAAAGACAAAAGGTCCACTTTAGGTTATTGTGTGTTTATTGGAAGGAATCTAGTTCCATGGAAGAGTAAGAAATAGAGGGTTGTCTCTTGATCTAGTGCAAAATGCAGTGCTGAGCTGTGGCCACCCAGTCTACATGCGAGATTAAGTGAGGCTCCGTCAACTTTTGAATGGAAGTCGGTATTAAGACCTCGATTAGAAAACTGCAGTATGACAACAGTGCCTTTCATATTGCCTCTAATCTCGTTTTCCATGAACGAACTAAACACATAAAGATAGATTGTCATTTCGTCCGTGAGAAAATACAACTCAGTTTGATTTCTATAGGATACATGAAGACTGGAGAACAATTAGGTGATATCTTTACAAAAGCTCTAAGTGGAGATCAAGTTAGTTACGTATGTAACAAGCTGGGCATGATTAACATCTATGGTCCAACTTGAGGGAGTGTTATAGTATATATCATATGTTAACATATTGGTTATAGTATGTATCATACATTAACATATTATTTTGTATCTTATTAGGGTACTTTATTTATAGGGCTGTAACCATTTAGGTAGAATATATCATCTTACCTAATGTATAGCCTAATCTTCTTGTATATATATATGTATGATGACTCAATGAAAAAAATACAAGGAATTCATTTCTTCAACTCTCCTTCTCTTAGTTTCTACAATATCAACTAGTTTACTCACGTATCTTTGGTGTTCTCTTTATATAACACCCGAAAATGTCAGTATTTGACTAACGATAAATTATAGTCAACTTCTAGACACAATGATCTATGGTAGGATCCAACAGGAATTAAACCTCATTGGAGGCCTTCCACAGTAGCTTGTCTGTAAGATCTCTAATGACAATGCAAGAAATATTATCCAACTTTTATTCATATATGCTAACGACACTACTATTTTTTGTTGGAAAAGATTCAGCAATGCATCTTGCACAGAATGTGCTAATTGGATCTTTAGGTTTTTCTCTAATGTCATTCTTTGCTGCTCAGAAAGAAAAAAAGGAAGTGCATACCAATGATGCAAAGTATCACAAGAGTGTAAATAAGCAGGCCAATTATATTGAAAGGGAATTTATTGCGTAAAGGTTTCATTTTTGAGATGTCAACAGCAATGTTGGTGCTCCTTAGAAGAAACTTTTGGAGTAAATTCAATTTTCGAAACACTAAGGGCAACCAGCCAAATCAAACAAGCGAATTCATTGATGTCTAGTGAAACATACCTTCTTAAAGAATTTAATTTTGGGTTTTTTAAGTTGCACTATAAGCGAATGCATGATTGAAAGTATGTTAAAGTTAACAAGATGCAGAGTATTTAAGACCAATGTGAATAAACTCAATCAGGATTGGATACTTTCATCATAAATCTTAACACATTTCATCTGAAATGAAGATATATGAACATCAAGTATTCCATCATGATACCTTTGTGGGGTGGGACCTATTAAGTACAGGGAAGGGAGTGCAAACTCATTCAGGAATATTGAAAGTTAGATAATCACCTTAGATGTAGGTAGATGATTAAACTGGAGTTCGTCACGAAACTCAGGTCCAAGCTGTGTGTACATCTAATGACTCAATTGGATGAATTAAACCAGGAAACACTCTTAGAGGACTTGTGCAACAGATTCAATGAGATAGACCTATTCCAATAACTCAATATTGGTATCATGCAAACATGTTAGCAGTTTGGTTGATATGCATGCATTCATCAAGCATCATTCATTAACCATTGAAATATTCCTGAAGTTATTTATTCAGTAGAGGAATCATGTAGAATTTTCATAACACCAAAAAAAAAAAAAATGGAAAAAGTATACGAAGGTTTCCAGGTGCGTTAAAAAAAGAGAACATAAAGCTCTCTAAAGACATAGAGAATTATAATATATGTACATTTCACCTAGAAACAATTTCTAAAAGCAAGTTTTAAAGCGATTTGATTGCTCCTCCTGTAGTTTGGAAGAATGCACAATGGACTTACCTCTGCTCTGCTCTTGTAAGCTTTGTTATCTTTATCAGAAAGGACACATACCACCACAAAGATCTCTTTAACAGTAACAACTTACTCCCAATAAAGAACAACTAGAGTGAAAAGCAACTATCAGAGGACCGACCTTACCCTAGCATAGTAAAGAATAATGATATCTTGGATTTTTGCTTGACTTTACAAATAAATTTAAGAAAACATCTATTAACCTAAAATCATCCTTTTCTTTAAAGTTGATATAGAGTCAATGTCTCTAGAAAGCACCCTTGAATCTTGAATGAAAGTCATTGGAAGGGATCAATTCCCCTCGTTCCATGGTGTCACATAAAGAATTAACAAAGGACTTAATTGTTTTCTGAGTTCATCCATAGACATTTTTTCTGATTTAATTGTCACATAAAGAGGATTTATTATTCTTCCCACCACTATCTATCACCATTGCTTGCAACCTTGAAAAATAATTCCTCTACATTTGTGATTTCCTAATCATTTAAAAGTCCAAAGAAAGAAGGGTGGTTCTAATCAATCTACCACTAGGTCTCTTTTGAAATGGCTAATGCATATAAAAAATGGAAGAAAACTCATAACATCTCATTTCCGCATTATTTATTTCCGAAAATTTTCACCTTCTTCCTTTATATTCCAATAAATAATATGCGTATAGAAGTTCTTCTAATATACTTTAACAATACATTTCCAAAACCATCTTCTTAGCTATCCCTCACTTCATGCTTGACCACCTATCTTTCCTCATAGCCCACTACTAATGACTTGATTACAAATGCTTCTCTTTCCATTGCATACCTCAATTCATTTGCAAATTCAACAAAGATGTCTTATTCAACCAAACACCCTCTTTCCCTCAAAGTAACCTTACTTTTCTCCATGCGCCTGTGCTCTTCATCACTTCACAAGATGCAACATTTCTCTCTAATACTTACCTCCCAATTAATAATATGAGGATGAAACACTAATGGAGAAGCGATGAGTCATTACAACTTGATAGGTCTTTCAAATTAATGAAGATACCATAAGATGAACAGACTATTGTTTGGTGGAATGAAATTGTGTTACTGAAGATGTTTTATTAAATACTTTTTAGTTGTTCCTCATGGCCTAAGGGCATGAACTGTTGATGCAAGTTTAGTAGCTCTTACCTTTTGGCATAAACGGAAAACTTGATGTATAATACAAATATGAGAGTTTTTGGGTTTCAATTCCATTTTCAGGGACTTGTTTTCCAGGTTTGGGAATGGTCATGTACAAATATGATTTTTTTTTTTTTTATGCAATTCCTAATGCATCCAAAATATAAAATATAATAATGCAAATCTAAGTACTCAAATAAATACTAATGCAGATATGGATAGAATAACGAAAATTATAAACTCATATTCTTACTTATAATATCCAAAGCTTCCAAATTTCCTCCATTTGGTGCAGCATCAAGGAAATGGTTACAGAGCTCTAACGGAGTTCTAGATCACAGCATTCGATTATAAGCAAGAAAAATAGTAGGAACATCAATCATAAATATCTACCATATATAAAATAGTAGAGCCTAAATACATGATAGTTAACCAGAAAAACCAGATATAAATGTATACAGTTTGTCATCTCTCATTAACTTTAATGTATTCAATTGTTTTAAATTAAAATGATCAACTCTTCAGCTACATAAAAATAATTAACTTAAAAATAAATCAGAATAGAAATATATATGAATAAAGAAGATATCATTTCAATTATAAAATAACCATTAATTTTTAATTCAGGCTAAATAGATTGAGGATCCACAATCCAACTTTAAGAACAAACCTTTAAGCAAAGAAAGGCATATAATTAAATAGTTTTTAGGTTAATTCTGAATGTAATTATCTAATAAGATCAACTTCTAAAATATATAAATAAAATATTTGGTATATTATGATTATGACTTTTTTATATTTCTTTATATATTTTTTTCAAAGAAAAGTTCTCCTAGGTAGCTCGATTTTAGATAATTGAAGGATAACTAATTATTTAAATTCTTCAATAAATATTTAATTACTAAGGATATTCTCTTTTTTTTTAATTATTATTATTTTTGGAATTTAAAAAAACTAAATTTTCATTATTATAGTTTGAAATGGAGGGGGAATTTTATTAGTTTGAGCCAAAAAGAGAGTTTTAGATATAAATATCACTTTCATTAAAAAAGTACAAAAGTTATGTATATTTGAAACTATTGCCAATCTAGTTTTGTCTCGGTCACCTGCTGGGGTGACACCTCGGCCAAAGGTCGATGTCGAGCGATTGAAGCTGCAAGCTTTTAAAGATAAAGCCAATGTCTTGGACAACAGCTTTTAAGCAAAATTCAAAAGCCGTTGTCCTCGACAATGGCTTTACCATCAAAATGATGTTATTCGAAGACAATGGCCGTTGTTTTAAAATTTGACGAACTCTTAACTGCTGTATCCTTTTATTCTTCTTTCTCTCATCTCCTTCTCCTTCAGGCGATGTCCTCAATAAGCGACTTTATCATTAATCTATCTGATGTTCAAGACCATATGACTTTGAAGCAAATTTTATCAAATTTTTTGGCGAACTTCTTGCCCTCGTGAATCTATCCTCGCATTGGCGAAGCAGTGCCTTTGAGCACAACTGCCATGTCTTTTAACCCTTTGTTTGCTTCACACCTAAATGCAAGTATGATTCACACCTAACAATTATGACCTGCAAGTTTGCACCGAGAACAAGAAAATATATAAATGTATTTATGTACTTAATTACCTTGATTGATGCATAAGCTTCGTTTTTCTATATAAACCAAATCATATAAATATATAAAGTATACAAATATCAATATATACAAATATAAATACATGTCTTGTCTTCTCTTAGGACTTCTTGATAATACATTGGTTGATCTATAGATTGTGCAATCGAATGGAGTTGATGGAGTCGAGGGAGTTGATGGAGTAGGAAGGCGATGAATGAAGTACTTTCGTGGGTGTCGTGGGCGCGAGGTTGCTAAGTGAAGAGTGCTCCCAAATCTAATATAAGGTCGACCATGGTCTCATCGGTCTCATAGATTGGAGGATAAGGGTGGGGATGATAAGGTGATATCTGCTTCAACAGAGTTTGGCTGCGCGACGAAGATGGTAAAGATGTAATAAGTCACGTAGAGGCATAGGTGATGTGTAAGTTGTGGGGATATAAAGTATCGGGTGATGGGTAAGTATAAAAGTATAAAACTATCTGGGTGATGATGGGTAAAGTATGGGGGGTATGTCGATGTCGGAGTGAATATCGGGTGTTATTAATGGTGTAATGTCGACTCGGGTGTACCATGACCTCCTGTATAAGCCTGACCACCATTTGTTTTGACCACGACCTTCTTGGAGTCAACTCTCCCTTTCCTCACCTCGAGATAGGTACGCATACGAGCTGAGTGGATGACAGAGGTCAAATGGATAATCACGTGAAGTAGATGCCTCTTGATAAATCACATGATACGATGCACCTCTTCGATCTAGTGTAACAACGATGTGATATGATGTAAATCATGCACCAATCTATGGTAGCTGGCATGGTCGAATAAGCTATTAACTAGAGATGAGATGTAAAAAGACTAACGAACAATTATAAATACATAAATCTATTAATTCAAATTTGAAAAACACTTTATAAACACAGGAGCTCTTGCAAAATCGAGTAGTGATTTGTAGTATGACACCTCATATCATCCACACATACATTAGTGGTGTCATAAATGTCGGTAATAATATGTGATACCATACATATATGGATCATGGAAGTCCGCAATACCCTACATAGGGATTAAATTCGATGATCTTGTCCTTCGTTGTATCGTAAGGCAACGTATCAAGCATGATACATCGCCAATCTCTCAGAATATTAATCACATGCATCCACTTTATGTAGTTGTTGCTCATAAGAGCATGATAGAGGTATCTCTTAGTGTAGCCTAGCGGCGCAAGACTAAAACTCTGGGCGATACCCATAACAATCCCAGAAACGCCTGTGGTGACATCGTTCGCCCGGATCACCATATCGGCTAAGCGAGATATCGAAGTGGTTGGTCTGACGACTCTCAATGCGTATCATTTGCTACATTAAGACTACACATTTACATTTTAAATCCAATAACGTGATGTGAATATGAATCAAATTACTATATAACCATCTACATTTATATATATACCATTACGATCGAGTGCATTGCATCAGTTTATCTCGGTATCGAGATGCAGCGGATGGGTTATGCACCGTGTTAAGGTACTCTCTTCGACCCAAATGGAAAAAGTTGACTGCTTCGACCCGGCCTCGCGGCTACATCTCCCTCGGCTTGACATCGGCGTCATTATCATGTAGGCATGGCGTAGGTGTTGGATGTGTTGTTAGTTACTTGAGGGTGGGTTATTGATGAGTGTAAATGGCCATGTGCTGGCGTCCTTCCTGTGTTTTAGCTCTATTTTATATCTTAAATTAACATTGTGCCGTCATGATTTTGGATCTTGTGCATTGTTAGGTGAATAGGGTGGGTCATGAGCTTTTTGGGGCTACTTGAAGAAGAAGAAGTGGAAAAACTAGCGACAAATCGCGACGTCCCGAACGGAAGAGAAAGTCAGGCATTAGCGTGCGACATTTCCAACGTCATGACATTCCCACGATTCTGGCAGGAATTATAAAAGCACGGGAGACTGAAATTTTGGGGTTCTGAGAAGAGCGTGCGAGGACGTAGTGCGGGGAAATGGAAAAGCGGCAAGCAGCAGAGATCGAAAAGACTCTGTTTTTGTATTCCTTTTCTCAAACTTATTCATGATTTATAGAACCATGCCTATATTTAATTCGGATATGTTTTAGAATTATTTCTAAGGTTTTGTTGAACCTTGTTTTTCGGTTATGGATTGAGCTCCCCGTCTTATCTTCCTTCGGATTTTATTCTTGATTTATATGATTGTTCACCATACATGGTTTATTTTCATGGTGATGTCGTGACTTATTGGCGAGGATCTTCTTAGGTGCTTCGGGATCGAGAGACTGGGACTCTAGGGATATGAGTAGAGCAGTATGTGTCCCGGTGAATGAGGAATGTGGGTTCAGGGTATTGATTAAGTTTGAGCATTTAAGGTTTGAGTATGGTCAGAATGAAGGTAATATTCTCATCTTGCTGAATCAGTGGATATGCCTGAGAGGTGTCTATTAAGCCTGATCATCGTGTTCAGTCATTAATGGGCGAATATGAATTCCTGCAGTGACATCATCGAATGAGGCGGGGAGGCAAAACCACTGGCATTCTCGAAAAGTGATTTCACAGTTTAATTAGACTTGAATTTTGATTTGATACATTTATTTAGATATTCATTAGGGTTTAGTCTGGATAAATATATGTAGGGCTAGTTTCGATGGTCAACGCGCTATATACATGGATCGTATCACGTCACTTAGGTACCTTTGTATATTAACTTGATATGGCCAGCGATAAACCATGCATTTGGCGCTCACAGCTTATACTGAATCACACATCAAGCTTTCGACCTACCGATTAACCACATGTGAAGAAGTCTCTCCCGAGACTAGAGTTGAATAAAAATAAACAAAAAAGTAAGCAAACTAATGATGCTGTTGTGTATATGAATGTATGTAATAAAAATAAAAGTTTTGGATACATATAGTAGTGTAATACAGCTGCTAATATAAATGTAAGAATTCAAGTTGGTTAGGTATAATTGTGTTTCGTACTACACTACATAACTATCATACCGATGCATCAAATATGTGTGGTGGAAGCACAAACGGACATGCACTCCACTTCTTGTTCTGAGAAGGATCAATCGATCTTGGGCTGAAACCATGCGCGCCGGCTCCAAGTGACCACATATGTGTTAGGTCTTTAGGGTGGATAGCAGGTCGCGCTTATCGTATGGAGATAGCGAGATCATTTGGGAAACATCGTGGGTGGTATGACACTGGCGACTCCCGAGCACAACTTTGTGACATCGAACACGCATGTCTTCGATGATTCTTGGTCCATGGATCTGAAGCCCAGGATGATAGCAACATCTTGCCAACGCCGATCGTCATCTCTCGGCGGGTACATGAAGCGTGTGTCTCGAACCTCCATCTCAGCCAAGTAGTGATGAGTGGCGATCGATCATCGATGTGACCCATATGGTATATACCATAGAATCTGGCGATCGCGTATGGGCGAATCGTGAATCCATCCTCCACCAATGGCCCGATGAGGCTTTCATCTCTTTGGCGAAAGTCGATACCTCCTGAACTAAATAACGAAAGATTTACAAAATTTACGAATTAGTTATATATCTTCACCAGCAGATCTGTGTAACAATTGATTTAATAATATGTACATGCCATATCTCTTAAGAAATGTGACCTATGTTTGTCTACGTACTAAAGCAGGTGGATGCGAAGGATTTGCATCATGTTACTTAGTATGTATATGTAACAGAGGATAACACAGACGATATAATTATTAACAAAAAACATTGAGGTACTATTATACTGTCATGGATACAATTCATAGGCAATGAAAAAAAAACCATAATAAAAATTGAAGTACATCATCTTTCATGATTTGATTCCTGTTTCTTACAGGAAATTGATTGACTCGGTTGTCTACATAACCACATGTGATAATGAGTTTTCCTCCTTTAATCATTGCATTATGCAACCGGGTTGATTTAGGACGTCTACTGCCTATACGTTTCATTGACTCATAAGGTACAATTATAGGACATCATATGTGACCACTCCATCTTCATTCAATATAGGATGAAACAAACTTGCTAAGTATGTAAAGTAGGATTGTAAGTGTAGTAGCCATGAAAAAATGGCCGAAAAATTAACACAGTAAATCTTGACATGTGTATGATATGGCTTTCGTGAAATCCGCCATATAAAGGGCTTACCATTTGCATTTCTGGTCATGCGAAGTTGGCATATGTTGACCATTTGACGACATGAAGTATGTCCTTGGATGTGATGTAGAACTATTTCCATTGACCGGCCTTAACACACGGGCCTTGTCGAGCATCAACATAAAGAAAGTGTATTGCTCATTTGATGCAAATTATTAGCACCTTGTTCCGCCACCTTTGCAACAGTAACCATTAAAGTAGGAAAAGGTCATTGAACTAATGCGGAGTTATTGGTAAGCTCTGACTCCTTTAAGAACAACATTAGACATGTTGGTAGTCATTGTCCTATTTCGACCTCCATTGTGTGAAGTGCCCATATCTCAAGAGGGATCGCCTCAGTATTATTTAATAACTTCGAATTAATTCTCCTAATTGTAGTCATATGCTATTGGTTGGTGTAGTCACTAAGTTGCTCTACGGACTAACTTTACAAGAGTTTAGCCATTGAAGCGAGTCATAAAATTGCTTCTTGAAGATGACACATGCAATCTGTGATAGGTGATGGATTCATCCATGAATGAGATAGCTCAGGCGCCATAATACGGATGCATCGAGGATATAACCTGGAATTCCCTTCCATTGAGTTACTTTGTTTTACGATATATGCCCGAACCATCACAACTATTAAGTTCTGTATGCAGCCAATAGCAAAAATATTACATTTAGAACAGCGATTATTTCGAAATCCGCCCATAACAATCATTAACATGCCTTTATACTTTTCATACAAATGTGTACCATCGATACTCGATCACGGGACGATGTGTTCCCTTGATAGATGGCTTGAATGACCGGAGAAAATGGCGTTGACATATCTCGGTGTTTTCCGTATTACCTCGAAAGTTTCAAATTCTGACAATCAGATTTGATTGCTCTAGGGCGAGAAGAAGCGTGGCGAGATACGTATATGATTGAAAATCTAGTCACCCCGAATAAGTTTCTAATTGCTTTATGCTTTCCATCTTGTGAAACACAGAAAAATCGATTTTGCGAAAAATGGCGAAATGGTAATTTTGATTCAAAGCCAAAAAATTTTCTAGATCTCGGATGGCGCTTGGTTGGCCAGATTTGGGATTATCTCGTAATCACAGCTCATTGTCAATTCGTCGAATTACAGATGGTCGAATTTGCGTTTTAATGACATGGGTAGTCGGACGCAGCACAATTTTAGTGGTAAAGAGTTTTGTGTCATGTGAGATAGTCGAACATGAGCTAAAGTGTGGGCCATGGTTGGACACATGACATCATGCCATTGGGAAATCAAGTAATTGGATAAGAGGATAGGTGTAATCCTCGACGATAGAAGGGTGACATGTGGCATGAGAGGACAAGTCCTCTTGACCCAAGCTCTCCCAACCGGATTGGATAGGAAAAAGTGAGGGAAAAAAATTGGAGAGTAAAAAGGAAGGAGAGAGAAAGGAAGGGATTTGAGATAGAACCGACCTGCCACAAGAATTTGCGGCGATCAGGCCGTCGGTTTAAACGGGTAAGCCAGTACTCCCCACAGCCCGAGAGACTCTGGCGTGGAGTGCCGTTTATGGAGTTTGGCGAAAACCTTCAGGGAGGAGATGAGGTCTTCTCATACTCGGTTTATTTTTCGGTTTAAGAGTATTGTTAATGGTTTGGGTGGTGTGAGGCCGTGAGTGGCTGTTTGGTCGGTCCCAAAACTTGGGACCCGAAATCTTTGAAATTGGAATTGTTTTGGTGCGGTCTGGAATGATTCTGAATTATTGGTCCATATGCGTTGTTTGTGTAAATTGTGGCTTTTGGGTGTTGTTGCAGAAATTTGGAAATGGCCATAGATTTCTATTAAAGAAGTGGAGCCCAGGAGGTTGAGGAGGCGTCCGCAGACGACCACGCATTATTTCTGGGGCTGTTAAGCGGTCGGTTTGCTGGTTGGACTAGAAATGTCCATGTGTTATTTGCATTCCAATTTTAGCCAAAATGAATGAAACTGACTTGTGTGGAAAATAATATGTTAATGCATGGAATTAAAGGTGTTAACATGATATTTGAATTATATGAAATATAATTGCGTGTGAGCCATTGGAATTGAATTGTTGATTAGCCAATGTGAGCTAATTTTGATGTTGTGCTCTGGAACTCAACAACATGTGGTTAGTTTGTGAATTTGTTATATAACATGTAGTATATTAACATGGATTGCATAGTCTATGAATTGAATGTTTGGTGTGACATTACATGTGCGCCCAGGTGAGGAGTAACCCGTAGCAGGAATTATACTAATGGTATTATTCCACCCGTCAGTGGGATCACTTCGAATGCAGGGAGTGTTAGAAGTGGCGCTCGATGAGGCCGCCTTTGAGGGAAGAAAGCGGAGTATGTGACTTTGATTGATTATTTTGTAGAACATGTATTAGAACTCTTAAATTTTAATATATGTTTTTTGCATAAAGGAAGTGTAATTAACTCTTGAAACTATTGTAATATAGTTTGGATGATACATTTTTTGTGAGTATGGATGTATGGCCCGATGTGGTCATTTTACTCATGTATGGGTGTCATGATATGAGACACGGGTGTCCCGCGAGTTGGCCGATGGTCGACAAGGACACCCGCGAGATTTGGGCGTCACCGTCGACTACTTTTTGTATGGAATTTCATATCCTCCATTTCATCACCTTGTTTGAATAGTAGCTAAATAAAGTGAATTGTGCCTTAATAATTGTCTTCCTATGAGCATCAACCAACTTTGAGTCCAATTGATAATGGTCCCGATTCAAGCAAGGATTGACACAAGTATATGGCCCTTTATACTTGTTGATAACAAATAAACAAATATCTTTCATAAGCATGGCACGAAGCTTCCATGGACATTGACATTCCTCGACCTTCTTACATCTTAAAACTAGCAATTTTTTTGAGGATGCAACAACCACAAACTCTTGGTGTGCTTTAATTGAGTAAATCTTTGCAGCCTCCTACAATCATATTTGGAATTAAAAACTTGTGACCTCTGAATTCTCTCACTTGGTGTTGGTAAAATAGCCGCCCGTGGAGTTTAATAACTTGAAATAACATTATCAGGTTTTCCATTTCAAATTGATGTGATGGTGCTAAGTACAGGGGATGACTCATCTAGGTTGCCATAGTACATCACAAGTTGTTGCATCCATGGGCCTATATCCCTTGCTCATTCTCAGAAAACTTAGTTAAGAGTATGGATGGATGAAAGATGTCCATAAACTTGAACATCTATATTTCCATTAAATTCATCATCACCATCTTCATTAGATTCATCATTAGCTTCTTCATCTTCACAATCTTCATCATCTCAACATACTTTACATCTATCGTGTCGGTCTTTGACATTGTGGGCCCTTGACCAAGTAGTCCCGATTCTGAATTATCATTTCCTCGACCCGATAAATGCGTAGGCACCGTGATTGATTAAGCAGGGCTTTACTCGAGCGACCTCAATAGCGATTTCAATTTCCTGCCGGTTGTGTTAGCAGACTACATTCGAGTTCATATTGTCATTTCCATATTGAACGGTTGGAACCTATTTCCACTTTTCAGGGGATACTTACAATTGAGGACTAATTTGAACTTTTGTTTGTCAATGTCTATCCTTGAGTATATCATATCACTAAACTGTTCAAACGTGCAATCAACCAGTACATCCAAAGGCACAATGTCATCTTTGTTCCCAACATATTTCACATCTGTTTTAGTCTTCTGTATTTTTCCATTGTAATAACATATCATAAGAATAGTGGAAACATACATATTTGACCTATACAAAATGGTTCCAATGAGTTAAATAATATGAGGATATACTTTGCCAAAGATTATAGGAAGTAACATGTCATGGGAATAGTGGAAACAAATATTTTGCCAAAGATTATAGAAGTAATTTTGACTAGGTTTTGAATTAAAATTCATTCATAGATAGTTTGCTTTTTCTATTATTCATTCATAAATGGTAAAGTAGCATATCATTTGGTCATATCCTTATAAGAGTATAATGCTGAAGTAATATGTCCAAGTGAATAGAATTAAAAACAAAAGTATTAATTATTGTGTAAATAAAATAAAAATTCTTAAAGATTTTAAGTTAAAAATAACAATGATTTGTAAATCAGTTCAAAAAAGAATATAAACTTTGATTTTTTTTTAAACTAAAATAGTGAAATTATATCATTTAACCAAATCGTACCTCCTTGATATTTAATCCTTTTAGGTGATGGGAATGAATTAATATTTCAAATTATCTTGGATTATAAATGATAATTATTAAAATTAAAGGCCAATACAACCTAGCTCGAGTTGTTAAGAGCTCGGGAGAAAAGGATCGAAGTCGAGTTTGATGGAATGAAATTTGTAGAAATAAAATATTATGATGTAATGTAAATGAATAGAGTATAAAAAATATAGATATTAAAATTAAAGAAAATAGTAAATAAAGGGCGGTTGGTAATTAATGCTTCAAAAAATTATATAATTGTGAAAAATAAAAATAATTAGCAGTACATCAACTTTTTATTTTCATTTTATTTTCTATTTTGACCTTTTCATATAAATAAATATTAATTTCAAAAGAAATTATAAATGTTAATCATTTTTATTTATAATTTTACCTCTATTCATAGCATTACATCATTGTAGTATTTGTTTATTGGATTCTTATGGGGTTTGAAAAAAGCGCGCATGCCCCTCTCCAGGCCCAGAAGAAGTAAGTCAATGAAACCTGACCCACGACACGGCCCAACGAAAGCGGTTCGCTCGACCCAGTAGATAACATGGGTAATTGGGAAGGCTTGACGTACGTAAATCAGGACTAAATCTAGCCAATAAAGGAGTAGGATAATTCTCGATAACTTCCTTATCCTATAAATCAAAAAATCTGTGGAAATAAGAGAGAGAGTAGGATGTTTCCCAAATAACTTGCTTATCCTGCTTAAATCACACCAAATCTCACAGTAAGGGAAAATATGATAATTCACTTTGCTTATCACATCAAATCACCAAAATCTCACCAATAAGGAAAGTAGGATGTTCCCCGATGGCTGCATCACCGTAAATCACACGAAATCACACAAATCCTGCTTGATAAGGAAAGTAGGATGTTTCCCGATAGCGCCTATCTACGTAAAATCCAAACCAAATCTGTGCGTAAGGAAAGTAGATAATTATAATATTTGTTTTCCAATTATCCATATTAATTTGGCGTGATAAGGAAGAAAATTCTCCCGTCGATAAGAGAGAATCCTTATCGCGTCAATTGGAAAAATATATCTTATAAATACCAAGCCATCCCGTATTCGATGAAAGGTACACAAAAACATTAGCCTACAGCATTCTATCTTCTACCGACCCGGCAGAGCATTCGGCGATATAGTGGCTTGACCGACCCACCTTCTTCTTTGCTTTTCTTGAGGAGTCTTTACATCGAGCACACTTTGACCCCAGCGGTAGTCTTTATCTCGCAGGCGACGATCGAGCCTTGGTCGTTCGCCGCGGCCTTGGTTCGACCAGCGGCCCAAACGCGCCCGGCTAGTCCGGTTGAAAAAAGCATCATCAGTTGGCGCCGTGCGTGGGGCGGCGGTTCACTTCTGATAAGCCCGATCCTTTCGATTGGTGATGGTATCAGCTTCGGAACATAAGCGAAACCGCGCCAATCGCGAGATGCGAAGTCGCCGGCGGCGAGCAATGAACCTCTGGCACGATAGAAGCGATGCAAGCGTCTGGCGAGTGGGCGCTCCGCCTCACTAACCCGCTTTGATAGGAGAGATTACAGAGCAACTCACGAGGCAGATGCAACGCCGGGAGCCGCAGCGGATCGGGAAGGTCCGCAGCGTTCCTCGTGAGGCGACCTGATCTCGGCGTTCCCGGGTGATGAAGCGAGCGGTCGGCGTGGTAGGGGGCGCAGGACCGCAGGTGGCCTGGGAGAAGCGGGCAGCGCTCGGAGGGCGTGTGAGGGCGGCGCTCGTCACCTCGGTAAGGAAGGAGGAAGCGATCATGGGAACACTGGGTTCGAGAGCCTCCAGCGAGCCGCGGCGCCGGGCCCGGTGGCTCACTTTGTGAAGCTCGTGAGCTACTCTGCGCGAGCCCACGCTGACTTTAGAATCGAGATCGGCTCGGGCTATATAGCCATGAGGCCTCTCAGCGCGGAGCCCGATGGCTGGCTTTGTGAGCTCGACTACTGCCGCGGGCGCTGACCCTAAGAGTCGGATCGACTCGGGCTATATCGCCAACAAGGCCTCGGGCCGGAGCCCGGTGGCTCACTTTGACGAGCCTCGGCTCTCTACCAGGCCCAGCTGACTGGGAGTGGTCGGCTGTTTATGTCGCCCGTGAGGCCTCGGCTACCGGGCCGTGGCTCGCTGACGGGCTCGGCTACTCTACCGCAGGCCACGCGACTAGGAGTCGGATCATTTGTTTATATCGCCCCTGAGCTCGGCGCGAGCCAGCGGCTCGGTCAGCGACCGCCGACGCTACTCTACTCTTCGGGCCATGCGGCACAAGTGATTCGGCCCGAAGCGGGCGGCCGAAGCCTCGTGCTTCGAAGCCGGCGTGACTCGGCCCGAAGCGAGCCCACGCAGCCACGCGGCGAAGTAGCGCCGAGCCAATGGCTTTCGGTCGAAGCGACCATGTACGGAGCCGTGGCTTTCAAGGAAACCCAGCCCGGCTCGATCTGGCGAGCCATGCGGCCGAATCCGATTCGGCTGAGACATTGACCCGCGGAACCTCGGCCCAGCCTGATTTTGAAGAGCTTAACTACCAGCGAGCGCTGGTCGGGCCGATTCGATTCATCATGAAACGGCGTGAAGAGTACATGTAAATGAAAGTGGTGAAAAATGAATGTTCGTGAAAAAGGCTACATATGTCTTGGGTCCCAGTCGAAAAAGAAAAATTATCTCGGTAGCGAAAGAATTTCTGCGTAGAAGGTTCGGAAGAATCTGGGGAAAGGGAAGTCAGAACTCACTAAAAAGCAAAGAAAAGCTTAGAACCAAGGGAACACAAGGCGAACAGTCAGAGGATATTTACGGAAGAAACATAAAGTGAAAGAGAATTGGAAGAAATGGCGTGAGCAGAAAAGTCATCATTATCATAAGACATATGAAAATGACGACAAGTCTACTTGATCCGGCTGAAGTTGAAACATGGAAATGCACCCGTCACGTTATAGCGCACTTGCGTGCAGGTGCTTGTGCCTGAGGGCGAGAGCCCAGCCTTGATGGGGTTTAGAAAAAAAAGCCTTGAGCCGGCTCTCGATCCCGAGAAGAAATGTGATGAAACACGAAGCCCACGGCACGACCAACGAATGGTCGCTCGACTGGTAGATAACATGGGTAATTAGGAGGCTACGCATTCATGAATCAAGCTAATCTCGCGATAGGAAGTAGGATAATTCTCGATAGCGCTTATCACCTTAAATCACAATCTCACGATAAGGAAGTAGGATATTTTGATAAGCGCTTATCTTTGTAAATCCTGAATATCACCCGATAAGAAAAGTAGGATATTTCCCGGTAACGCATCACCTTAAATCTTTGAAATCTCACGATAAGGAAAATAGGATAATTCCCAATAACTGCTTATCCTGTAAATCACACCAAATCTCACCCGATAAGGAAAGTAGGATATTTCCCCCGATACTTGCTTATCATGTAAATCAAACGAATCTAGCGATAAGGAAAATAGATAATTCTCGATATTCAACTCAGATTATCTGCTGTGTCGGCGCGATAAGGAAAAATCACTCCGTCAGTAAAAGTTCTTATCACCATCGATTGGGAAAATATACTATAAATACCCGGGCCATCCCGCCGGTGAAAATACTGCAAAAAACATTCGCCACCACAAGCATTCTATCTTTTCTCTCGACTGACTTAGGCATCGGAGGCGGTCACGGGGCGAAGCCCGGCCGACCCACGCTTCTTTCTTGCTTTGCGAGAGGTGCTACATCAGAGCACACCAGCCCGTGGCCAGTCCTATCTCGTCCAGGCGATCCGAGCCAGCGGACCGATCAGCGGCGACCTTGGTTCGACGTGACCGACAACAGCTTGACCAGTCAGGTTAAAAAAAGCATCATCGATTCAAACGCCAGGATTTCCTATAAATTTATCCGTATCTTTACCATTTCAATCATTTGAATCAGCTTATAAATCATATTACTTTTAATAGAACTTAAGATTTAAAAATAAATGCCAATAATCTTGATAAAATAAATAAATGTCACTAAGACTTGGATTCAAGTGATTAAGAACTGAATGGTGTGGGAAAGGTAGGATCAAGGTCCAAATCCTAATATAAGCAATTTGTGAGAAACAAATTACTATGTTACATTGAAAAGTGAAAGATATATGAATATATGTATTTTAATATCTATCCACAAGTTTAAAAATTATTTTTGGTGCAAAATAAAAATAACTATAAAAACAAATGTAATACTTTTCAATAAAAATAAAAAAAAGCCAATAAGACCAAATTCAAATGGTTAAGAACCAAGGCGGGTATGGGAAAGGGAATGATCCAAGGTTCGTACTATGTTACAATGGAAAGTGAAGATATGTGGATATGCGTATTTCCAATATATGTCCCATAAGTTTAAATTATTTTTGGTGCAAAAATGAAATAAATATAAATAAATTCCATGTGATTGGGATGAAGGCCTTGCCTTCCCCAAATTAATGTCCTTTCTTTGAATTAGAATTAATTTATTATTTGTATGGTAACTTTAAGTATCCATCTTGTATTAGTGGATGAACATACTCAACTCTCCTTTAAATCTTAACGAGGCAACTTAGTTGGTCGAGCTCGTGCTTTACTTTGCTTTTAAGAAAATTTGTTTTAAGAAAAATACAAAAAACACTAAATTTTAGATAATAAGAACACTTTCATAAAACATCAAAATAATGTTCTGTGTTTTCAAATAATTGTTCTCAAGGGTGATTCACTAAAAGAATTCTAAAAATAGGTACCAAACAGAGTCCTTAGCTTCCATATGTTTGATTTCTTAAGAAAATAAGGTGTTAATCATCACATTATCAACAAAACACACCAACAAAATATTATCCATACGTATTTTATTAAAGTCAATAAGATTTATCACCATTATCGACCAGCACAAATAAAACCATAAATGTAAACGGTCTAATGTAGGAGGGTTACTTGTTGTGGAGTACAATGGATTACTAGGAGAAGAAATGGGGCACAAAAAACTAAGCCCTATTGTTGATGTCGAAGGGAAAACATCAAGCCCTAACGCCGTCGTCGGAGGGGAGAAGGAGAGGAGAGAAATGGAAGAAATGGAGGAGGGAAGAAGAAGAATAGTCTTCTTTGTAGCGCTGAATCTCGGGGGTCCATTGACATGACTGCGGAAGATTCGTGGATGTCGGTAACGGCTACACCATTGAGTCTATTTTTCCCGAACCCAGATTTACTTAGTCGGGTAGAGTCTCCTTTGTATGGGGAGCTCTGCCAATACAACCTATGCAATTACATGGCGGCTATCCACGATATTATACAACGATACATTGGGTTCACATATGAGTAAAAATATTACATAGGACCCATTTACCCATACTCAAACACATAAGCACATGACTATAGGACCATAGTCCATAAGAGTTTAAATTTACACCACTCTTATACAAAACATAAATCAAAATTATGAATTATAATACATGTTTTACAAAATATAAATCAAAGCCACAATCCGGCTTTCTTCTCATTATTAGCCTCTGTAGGCGTCATCTCCACCCACATCTCACATTGCACGAAGAGAACCATGGCGAGTGAAGCGTCTTGTAGAGTGAAGCGACAAGGGCTACTCCTTTAAGTGCGCATGCAATGGTAAATGCTATAAACACGTTAATCAATTATGAAAGTACAGAATGGAATCTACATGACATGAATGGGATGCTACTCCTCATGATCCCTGTACCAAGTCTCATCGACTTCTCTCAACATGCAATATGCCATGTATGAAAAACATCTTCAAAACTAAGATATTTGTTTTATTTGTGGAATGACCCCTCGATATTAATTAGTGGACATACTTTGATAATTTGCTTTGTGGACATACTCTAGATAATTTATTGTGTAGGAAAACCCTCGATATATAATAGTAGACATACTCGATAATTTGTGTGTGATTAGACCGATCCTCCGATTTATAATAGTGGACATACTCCGATAAAATCGCTTTATTCAAAAGTCATGTTAAATATACTCCAGATCAATTCACATCACGTCGTTTAGGACTTTTGTCCTTGGCGAAACCAACATGACACCAAATACAATGCTGATTTTTCCCATGCACTCCACACCCATTTCATGCGATGTACTTGTGCATAAATGCAATGCAATATGTCATTGCCTATCACCATGCCACATATATATGAGTGTTATATGTACATACCTACTCATGCATTTCAACCAATGCATCAATTGGAAAGTTAAATCAAGGAACACATAAAATCCAAGTAATTCACACGATTCATGCCAACATATCTAATACACGCATACATTGACATCACTGAGTCATTACCACTCGATAACGGCGTAATTTAACCTCCCAGAGCCTAATTGTGACATATCAAGTCCACAAGTAGCCTCTGACGAAGCCATGCGATAGCGCGATCATACACAAACTCATGCATTTCCCCCGAAGCCTCATGGATAATTATATCAACATGCATATAATCACCAACTAACATACGAATTTCAATGTATTAAACCCTGGCGTCATCATAACTTAAGCGATTTGCACACTTGGTACAGCAATTAAATTACCGAGAGAAAATATGTGGGTACCAAATGTCATTCACGAGGAATATGACCAGATTACAGACTCAAAGGATTTTTGGTAGAGTCGAAACACGAGGTGGGTTGAGCAGAAAGTTATGACCATCAGCGAGTTGGAGGCTTCCTTATGAACGATGGCGTACCGCAGCGAGAACCGTGAGGGGCCTACTATTTTGATCGACTCTGAACATAATCGAGTTCAAATTGCGATAAGTTATATGAATGTATTCTAAACTTAAAGGGCTTTCTGTAGAGTCTAAAAACACATGAATCGGAGTTTGGACGAGAAAGTTATGATCGTCCAAAGTTGGAGGCCTTGTATGAACAATAACCCAAAAAAAATGCTTTTACGGTTCTCTAGCGCCATCGAGCAGCCCCTGGGCTCGACGAGGCAAAAACGACTCCCGGATGGAAAATAAACCAGTAGGAAGGTTACTGCCTCTTGAAGCAAAGACAAAACCTCCGTAGACCAAAAGCTAGAATCCCACGGCCTCCCAAACTTTAAAACCAAATCTTGTGAAAATTCTTGATTTTGGTGTCCACGCATTGCCCTCGACGAGTACTTCGACTTTAAGTCTTGGCCCGACGTGAGACGATCATTCGAGCTCCGTAGATCTTAGAGAGAATGTGGAGCTTCTCTCTCTAACTTTTCTTCTCCAAACACGAAATCTTCGATGAAATTGCGTCTTTTTGGTACCACCACGCGTAGCCCTCATCAAGTAGATGAACTTTAAATCTTGGCTCAAACCCGATTCCCGACCACCGTCTTCATGGGCCATTAGAGAGAAGGAGGAGTTTCTCTTCTTTCTCTCTCTAACTCACGCCCACTGTCGAAAATGGGAGAAAAAAAATGTGATTTTTCTTCTCTTTTCCCCTTTTTAAGTTTAAGTTGGACATGGGGCCCACTTCGCTCCACGCGTTGATTCGTGTACGATGGTGACCTTTAAAATCACAATTTATATACACCTAAGTTCCTACTTACTGCCGTAGTCAAACTCTTCTTGATATAGTGGTTAGGTCGGGCTGCGAAGGGATGGGTTTTCATCCTAAGATGATCGTGGTGTAAAAGGTGGAGCTTTCTATTTGGACTTTTTTGGATTTGCTTGAAAAAGAAAGCGATTAGGAAGTAGTTTGAAAATTGAGGAATTGTAAAAACTGAAAGTTAAGTATGAAAAGTTAACTTTGAAGATTTAGGTCACTAACTTGGTAAGTTAGGGCAAACAAGTGTCCTCGGGTTTTATCCTCGCGTTATGACAAGCAACCTATAGTCTGGCATAGCCGGGATATATCATTCCAGCCAGCAAGCCTTCTTTAACAATATTCACATTTGAGTCGACACGGGTGGCATGCGGCTATGGCCTTTTTTAGGTTTGAAACCTGGCATTAAAATATCATTTGGAGGAACCGTAAAGACCGTGAATACAGTGCATCCCAGCGATAAGCATGCCTTGTGTCCTAAGCATGGAGAGTATTGGCTGAATCGATAGCATTGGCTATTGACCTAATTTGAAGATGGGGACCCGTAATCTGATACTGTGACTTTCGAGTACAAGAGGACAACATGCATATCTTGTGACCAAGCTAGCTCCTTCCTCTTCCAAAGGAGGCAGCGAAGCATCTCTTGAGTTGTCA
Organism: Tetrastigma voinierianum; assembly: GCA_016808115.1. Lineage (NCBI taxonomy): Eukaryota > Viridiplantae > Streptophyta > Magnoliopsida > Vitales > Vitaceae > Tetrastigma > Tetrastigma voinierianum. Next base: position 333,718 of record JAEQBH010005379.1, read on the forward strand.
TCCTCCCAGAGGGTGTTGGCGACCAAGAAAATAAGGAAAGAGAGAAGAGAGAGAAAAACAAAACTACAACTAAAATACGAGACTTTATTTACAATGAAAACTTAAAAAATTTCTTCTCTCTCCAAATTGTTTCTCCAAAAACTTCTCTCCAAATTACAAAAAGAGAGGGGTTTATATAGACACGCTCGATACATGAAAATACTGAAAAAACTCTGAAATTTGGCTAAGTTAAAGGGCGAAGAAGTAATACACCAAATTTGGAGTCGAGTTCAACATTAAATACAAAAACATGACAGGCGTAAATTTAGCTAGAATTTGAGAAGAATTTAAGCAGGTAGCGAAATCACAAGGCATAAGCGAAAATAAAGCTAAGCTAAAGGCTTGGCAATTTCGCTAGTTAAGCGAAATTTTTCGTGAAAGTAAGCGAAATCATGAAATTTCGCTAGGAGCAGTGCCTAGCGAAAACCCTGGTATCTAGCGAAAATCCACAATTTCATTTGAACTTTATGAAATTTTAAGCTAAACTGCGGTACCGCGAATCTAGCGAAATTTTTCGCGGGCTTAACGAAGTGGCAGTTTCTTGATTTTCAACTGCTTTGCCTCATGTTCACTCTGCATCAATTTTTCTTCACTTTGCCTTCGAGTTTTCATTGATTCTTGGGCTGGTTGATGGCGACACTTGAGTTCAAACTTCTTGATTCGTCATACATCTCGATGTTGAACCACAAGTGTCATAACACAAGCTTGACCAAGCAACCTCTAAGCGGCATAAGTGATACTAAGAAGACTTGAACGCTGGTGGCGTGATATGATTAGTGTAGCACTCCAAGGCCTATCTAATATAGGGTTGGTGTACTTTTGAGGCCTTAATCACGCGTCATGACCTGTCAGGGTTCATTTTTGTCAGAAACAATTTATTTCTTTTAGTTCAATTCATTTTAAATGAACTTAACTCAGTTATTTCACGACTCCAAGAGATTCGTAAAAATCTTGTCCCTTGAGTCATTGGCAACTCACCACTCAGAAACTCGTAAAAAAATTCCGATTGTCTGAATTAATGAAATTTTTCTAGGTCACTGAATTTCGCAAGGCAGATTGCCAGTGTGATCAGTTTCATCATTCGAGATTCTAGAATTTTATAGGATTCCACAGACAAGTATGACAATTTATTATTATTATTACCATTTTTGCCATTTTAAAATTTCTAATTTTCTGGTTTTACATTCTTCCCCATAAAAATTTAGATCACGAAATTAACACACAACCTTTTTCAAACACATGCATATGCAACAGTTATTCCAGTTCTAATATTAGACAGCACCTTCATCCTCAAATAGGAAAGGATAGGTGACCCGCATCGATGTCTTGGCTCCCAGTTGCTTCCTCCACTCCTTGAGTAGCCACCACCAACGTGCTCACTAGCGCCGCGGTCTTGCGTAGCAAAACCTAATCCCACATCTATCCAGGAGAAATCGCGCTGGTCCATCTCGAAGGTCCCATCAATATCAATATTAATCTCTCCCCCGATCTGCCTTAAGTGGATTTGGGTATATTCGAGCATGGAGATGTGGAACACTTCATGGACACTTGATAAGCTCGGTGGTAGTGTCAAACGGTACGCTACAGTGCCCACCCTCTAGAGTATCTCGAAAGGCCCGATGAACCTCAGTGATAACTTCCCTTGCTTGTCGAACCTGACTACTCTTCTCTTAAGCATCACCTTCAAGAAGGCACGTGATCCTTGACCTGGGAACTCTGAAATTAGGCATCGCACATCAACGTAAGCTCTTTTGTCGGTTCTCATTTAGTGAAGGCGTTGATATATCAAACCACCTTCAGTAATAAGATATGAACCAGTGATGGAGCTCTCCCCACCTCTGTCCAGCAAATTGGTGATCGGCATGGCCTCTCGTACAAAGCCTCGTAGGGTGCCATCTGTATACTCACTTGATAACTGTTGTTGTAGGCGAATTCCACTAAGGGTAAATGCTCCTCTCAGCTAACTTTATGATCCAGGACGCATGCTCGCAGCATGTCCTCTAAAATTTGTATGGTCCTCTCCGAGTGACCATCTGTCTGAGGATGGAATGCAGTGCTCATAGTCAGTATGTTCCCACTTGTGGCCCATGCAGGAGCTCTTCCCAAAAAGTGTCTGCGTAAATGCGGGATCTCTATCGAAATGTATGAACCATGACACTCCATATAGGCGACAGTGGCTCGAATATATAACCAGTGAGATTCCTCGATGTGAAGGTCATCATGCGGCTGAAAATGTGCGACTTAGTAAGCCAATCCCATATCACCCACAGCATCGTAGCCGCGATATGCGTGGAAAGTGAGTCATAAAATCCATCGTGATATGCTTCCACTTCCCACTCCGTACCTCAAATCATTTGAGTAGCCTTTGGCCTACGATGCTCACCATGAAATCTATTGACACGTGAGACATCGTCGAACAAAATCCCCAACGTGTCTCTTCATCCCGCTCCAGTAATACTAGAGACAAAGAGCATGATACATCTTCGTGCCACCTAGATGCACCCTGGCGAGAACAATGGAATTCAGAAGGATCTCTCTTAACTTTGCCAGCGGGAACCACAATCAGTCCCTTATACGAAGACTATCATCAGGTAGCCAGAATGGCTTTGACCCTCGTCACCGTACCGGCTGTACTCGGTCCTGATAGACACTATCTCAACGTCCTGCCCTGGGACTCAATCACTCTACTCAGTAGGGAAGGCGTAGCCTTAAACTCCTAAATACCACACAGTGCATTCCCTTTATATTATAAGGCGAGGCGCCTACCGGTCTCGAGCATCAACCGTCAGAAGCCACACTATCCAATATACTCGCATGACCATTGAGTGCGCCGGCCACCACGTTTGCCTTACCGGGATGGTATTTATAAAGTGAAGTCATAATCACTCGAGATATTCCATCATCGCCCAGCGCCTGTGTGAGAGGTCCCAGCTGAGTAAAGATATACTTCATACTTTTGTGGTTGAAAATACGCCAGAATTGCTCATCGTATAAATAGTGTCGCCATATCTTGGCGAAGACTATAGCTACCAACTCTTTTTATCATCGTAGGGTAATTAAACAAGTGGTTCTTATTTGTCGTGAACCGTAAGCTACCAGCTCTCTGGGGCGTACGCATCAGAAACACATCTCGGTCAGATCTTTAGGGCATCACAATGTCTGTACCTTTGTCCTTCAGGGACTGTCGAATAGGAGTTGATGTAATCCTCCTTTAACTCTTGGAATGCCCTCTCGCACAGGTCATTCCGCTCCGCCTGACCTCCTTTCGGGTTAATCGAGTCATAGGGTGCAGTAAACAAGAGTCCTCGATAAGCCTCTGTAATATCCGAGCCGGTCGAAACTATCTAAACCCGACTTGGGTTTCTCCCGGCTCATAAGCTGCCTCGACCTTTTCCGGGTTCATTGAGACACTTTCGAAGGCGATACTCGTGTCACACAAAAATCTCATAGCCATCAAGCCCCGAAATTCACTTCTTTGAATTTGGCTTACAAGCGGTGATATTCTCATAAAGCACGGAGAACAATCCTCAAGTGATCCTCATGCTTCTCCTCAGACTGAGAATAGATCAAGATGTCATCGACAAAGACTAAACAAATTGATCCCAGCAAAATTTAGAACACCATGTCATGAGATCCTGTGAATCTTTGCTAGTGCATTCGTCGGTCGAAGAACATCCTTTATAAACTCGAAATGCACATCTTAGATGTCACGAGTATTTGTCTTAGGGATGTCGGCCTCCTTAACTCTCATGATGATACCGATGCGAGTCTATCTTGGAATAGACTGTGCCTCTCATTTGATCAAACAAATCATCAATCCTCGTGTGGATCTGGAGTTCTTGATCGTAACCACATTCGACTGTCATTAGTCAATGCCGCGGTCGAAGGGTCTTGTCTTTCTTCAACCGCCAAGCGAGCCGAGAACCCAAGGTGAAGTACTCGTCTACAATAGAGCCACGTCGGGATCTGTGGACGCCCGAGTTCTTGACTCAGCCCCGGCGCCATCTGTGTGTAGTCATAGAAATGGGCGGCGTGCGGGGTGTAACTTCAATGTAAAGTCATCCTGTGTGAGAGGTAATCGTGAGATTCGTCAGGAAGAGCATTCGCGCCTCCTGAGCCACCAGTGAGCTAAATCTGTCTACTTGTCGCCCGAGGTAAGGCTTACTAGCGACCACGTGATTGTCAGCTACCACGGAGTAGTATACGGTCACGGGGTAAATATCGTGCTTATCCTTGAAACCTCTTTCCTGATGCAGATCTATCGTGGCGTGCTCTCAAGCGATCATTGTCAGTAGCTGACTCGGTGTCTTGATCAGCCCGATCCATCCGAGATGAAATCAAACTCCGACATGTCCATGACCCTTAAGTCCATAGTGAGTAGAATCTCGAGATCTCTAACTCACAATCTCGACATATCGTCAGCGCTCACCACTTGTTCCTAGAGGAAATTCACATGACATCTTTTCGAGGTTTCAACCTCTCGACCGTCAGGATTTCTCTCATTAATACATTGGCATTTTATGCCAACCACTAATGGACATCATCTGTAGAACTATTAGTTATCATTTTCTAAACTCTTAAGGTTATGTTTTCCACAACACAGTGTTCATCTTTTTCTCTTATATACATTCACGTGTATATAATTCATGTGCAAATTTGTGACACACCGATCAACGATCAATCACATAGCATACAGCATGAAAGTATAAATGCATCACGATGGTCTAAACCTGATGTATCATTTTCTGGTAACTATATACCTCACGTTCGATATACAAGCGCGACACGGAACTCGATAGATCTGTCTTTAAACCCGTTATCCCATCGACCCTCGGTACTGCGATGGCCACTAGACTCTTAATGGTTGCGATGAGCTAGTATCATGAGCCATACTTGTGGATACCCCAGAAATACAGGTAATCATTTACCTAGCTCGATGCAAGGTATAAAACAATCACGGGGTGGTGACCAGCCCGTCGACACGAAGGGTGTGGATGTCGGGTAACTTAGGCTCTCACACCATTGAGTCCTGTTTTCCGGGACCCAAGTTGCGAAAATCGGGCAAAGTTTCCTTTGTCACGGGGCTCTACCGAAAATAAAGCATCATGTTACAGTGCGCAGTGACTGTCGATATTATCTGTGGCGCGCGGGGTCCACATACAGTAAAAATGGCCACATGAATTGTTGCCCCTCTTTCCAAAACATAAGCACATGACTATAAGACCATAGTCCATAGAGTTAATTACCATCTTATCTAAACATACATGAAATTAAGGAATTCTATTACTGTTTTACAAAATATAAATCAAGCCTAATCGAAACTTTCTTCTCATTATCGATTCTAAAGTGAGCATCATCTCTGCATCTCTGTGCACGAAGGGGGTCCCATTTGGGTGAGCAATGCCCGATGGGGTGAAATCTAAAGAAATTTATCTACTCACTTGAGATGCGTGCAATGGTAAGTTGCCATAAAGCACATTCAGTCACGATTAATGTCAAGTCTGAATGGAATCTACATGACATGATTGAGATACTACTCCTCATAATCCATGTACCAAGTCCTCACGACCTCTCGACATGCGATATGTAAATTGTATGAAAACAATCTTGACAAAGATATTTAACATTTACGTGAGCAAACCCTCGGAGTATTGGTGGTGGACAGCCATAAGATAATTTGCTTTGTGAATGACATAGTATAATATAGGACATATAAATAAATTTGTGTGTGAGACCTCAGTCATATAATAGTGGACTCTTAAATGTTATTGTGGCGGAACAGTCTCGATTCTCTGTGGTGGGCATGCTCAGATGAATCGCTATTCAAAAGAGTCATGTTAAGCAGCATAAGATGTTCATCAAACCCAGCACAGGACTTTGTCCCTGGGCAGGAAACCAACATCAACGCCAAACACAATGCTGATTTTCCCATGCACTCACACCCGTTTCATCACGATGTACTTTGGCATAAATGCAATGCAATATGTCATTGCCTATCACGTCTTACATATATGAAATTGCTATATGTACATGCCTCATGCATTTCAACCAATGCATCAATTGGAAAGTTAAATCAAGGAACACATAAAATCCAAGTAGTCACCACGATTCATGCCAACATATCAATACATCCATTGGTATCATAGTCATTTACCACTCGATAGCGACATAATTTAACCTCAGGCTGGTTATGACTATCTCGAGGTCACAAGTAACTTCTGAAGCCATGCAATGACATGATTACTCTCTAAACTCATGCATTTCCCTAAGCCTCATGGATAATTATATCAGCATGCATATAATCACCAAAGCCCGACATACACGATTTGTATTGAATTGCATGCGTCATGCAGACCAAACAATTTGCACACTTGGTGCTCTAGTTAAATTTTAGAAAATATGTGGGCACCGTACGCATTCACGAATATGACCAGATTCTAGACTCAAAGGAGCTTTAAATGGGATCAGACACAAATTGAGTTCGAGGCAGAAAGTTATAGTAGTTAAGTTTGGAGGCTTCATATAGACGATGTCTGTGAGAGAACCCGAGCGAACTACTATTTTCACCATTTTCGGACATAATATGACTTCATTATTAATTATATGGATGGATTCTGGGCCTCAAAGGTTTTTCATGAGTCTAAGAATTTTACAGTCGAGATTTGAGCGAAAGTTATGGCTGTCAAAGTTTGGGCCTCGTATGAAACGATAACCCGAAAAATAGGTTTCTGGTTCTTAACTTGCCTTCAAACAACCCTAAGGCTCAGCAAGACCAAAACAACTCTTAGATGGAAAATAAGCAGTAGGAAAGGTTCCTACCTCTTGAAGTGAGCAGAAACCTCCAAAGGCTGGAAGCTCGAAACCACGGCCTCCGAACTTTCCGCTCCAGTCTTAGCCAGAAAATTCTTTGATTTCGAGTGCCACGCGTTGCCGCGATGAAATCTCTTTGGCTTTAATCTTGCTTGTGATGGAAGCGTCATCCCAATTTTTGAAAAATGATAAAATAGTAATTTCGGTCAAAATCCAGAATTTTTCTAGATCTCGGATGATAAAATGGACTTAGTTAGGTCGTCTTAATCCCCATTCTGCGTTAATTTACGTCAAATTGCAAACGATCTGATTGGCGTTTTGAGCGAAATTAGTGCGGGACACTTGGCACATTGTGAGTAGCTCGAGTTGCGTGTAAGTGTCTTGAAATAAGGTCGAACGTGAGCTGGAATGGGACGCGAGAGACGCTGCGTATCTGATGGTGAAATATCGTAGATGGATAAGAGGATAGAGGTCAAAGTCAACGTGGGAGGATTGTAGAGTGGCGTCAGATGACAAGTTATGTTGGCATGCCCGTGACAGGTTGGGAGGAGGCTGGCCAGAGAAAGGAGGAGAAAGAAGAGTTTTTAGGAGAACATCCTTATCTCCCTGATTTGGCGATCGGACGTGACTTCGGCGAGACAAAAGGCAAAGTTGATCCCGGCAGGACTGTGATGGGTGCCGGTTTCCTGTGAAGGTTTCGACCGACTCAGAAGGTAGGGGTTTCTCTGTAGTTTATTCTTTAAATTAGAGTCGTTTAATGGATAGGATGTCTTGACCAGGATGGGCGGTGTTTTCCGTTCAGACTGGGTGAGTGGAGAATCCTACTTGATTGGTTTCTTTGCTTATCCCAATTCTGACCCAGATGAATTTGAACACGTGTGGCGGCGTGCCGGTGGATATGTGCTTGATTGATAACATGTTGTAATTGCTAATGTGATGCTATAGGTCGAAGGCGGATTGTCGAGTTTTATAGCGTGTGACTGTTTCATATTTATATATGTATGAATGAATAACATGATGATTGTGTATAAATTATGTTATTAGTATATGCATGCTTAATATGTGCATGAATTGTTGTGAAATGACATATTGCATTTCATATGCATAAATAACTTTAAGAATAATAGGTGTGAGTCATGCGTAGAAAAGCATTAGTTTGCTAGATGGATTTCAATGAAGATTTTCGAAAATTGCCTTTGAGAGTTGTCAGCCAGTTCATCTCGGAGGAAGACCCATGGCATTTGATTGAGTTATCGGCGATTCACCTCGAAAAGTTTGTAAATAGATTTTCACGAGAAAATGTTATGTTTTTCAAAAAGAACGAAAATCCTTTTTGTTTTGAAAATAGTGTTTAACCTTACTTGGCGTGTGAGAAGTGACTAGGGACTCAAGAAGTGGGAAAGGGTGAGTCACATTCATCCCATTTCATGTAAACATTGAGTAAAGGAACATATATGTTTTGCTTGAATGTTTGGTTTTATTTGCATGAGAACTTAGGTGGAGGAAATGTAAGGATGATTAAATAGTGGAACTCATCAGCCTTGTCGAGAAAAAATTATTCCGATTCTGAGGGAGTATTCGGGAAGGCGAGCTGCTGAGGCCGCTTTTGAGAAGAAAGCTGACGTGTGGCTTTGATTTTATATTTTTGTAAAACATGTATTATAATGATTAATTTTGATATATGTTTGTATAAAAGTGTAATTAACTTTTAAAACTATGGTAATATAGATTATTATATTTTTGTGGTATGAATGTATGGCACGTGGCCATTTTGCACAAATGTATGAGTCTCATGATATGAAGACCTTGTGCGGGTTCCGCGGAGTTGAAGGTGGTCGGCGGACCCCAGGAGGTTCGGGCGTCCACGAAACGATCATTTGAGCTCCGTAGATCTTAGAGAGAAGGTGGAACTTCTCTCGCGAATGCCCGTCATCTTGCCGTCAGTGGATGAGCTTCGTCTTTGGTTCGTAGTTTCGACCACCCGATCTCCGTAGATCATAGAGAGAAGGAGAAGTTTCTCTCATTTCTCTCTCTAACTCACGCCACTGCCGAAAATGGGAGAAAAAAAAGGTGATTTTTCTTCTCTTTTCCCGCTTTTGGATTTAAGTTAGACGGGGCCATGCGCTCGGCGCATCCGTGACTCGTCAGGGTTAGTTCACGTAAAACAGTTGTTATAACTTTTTCAGTTCAATTCATTTAAATGAACTTAACTCCAGTTATTTTCCCATTTCAGCGATGCAAGTAAAAATCTAGATTCGGCGAGTCATTTAATGACTTCGGCTACTTTCGAAAACTATTAAATTAGATTCTTGCCGTAATTCAGCCAAAAATTTTTAGTCGACATTTAGATTTATGAGACAATTAAGTGCGATCAGTTTAGGTAAGCCCCGAATCTCAGAAATTTTACGAGCACTAGCCAATTGTAATGATTTATTATTATTGTCGTTTTGTCGTTTTTGAAAATTCCTAATTTTAAAGTTTCTGACTTCTTTGGTATGCGATGAAGCCATTGTCCTGAATAATGATTTTCTTATTAATGATAAAGCCGTTGTTGAGGACATCGGATTTTGAATCAAATTTGTTTAAAAGTCGTTAATCAGGACAATGGTCTTTGTTGAGGTGTCACCTACGTGGCTCATACGAAGTGGATTGGACAATAGTTTCAAATGTACATTATTTTTGTATTTAAAAAAAAAAACATTATTTAGATCCAAAACTCTAGTTTACATCTATTTTTGAATTAAAAATAAGATAAGAACATAAAGAAATAAAGGCATAACGAAATAAGATACAGTTGATTTGTGACTACTAGCTTTCCTAACTCTTCGATTGTTGTTGGTAAACAGTACGTAATTCGGATTCATGTTTGAACTTTTTTGAACTACTACTTTTGTTTGATTCCCTTTAAATCATTAGCCCTCACATAAAATTTAACCAGATGGTTAAATCCATATTGATTTTAATAAAAACAAACACTTTATTATATATTCAATGGATGTTGAAAGGAAGACAAAGTCTAATTTTAGAGGAGTAGGAGAGAGAATTTCAGGAAAAGGGACATTGATGCCATCCATATTATGATTTTGTAATTATTTGGAAGTCAAAATAATAATAATGCAGCCCAAAGCTCCATATTTCAATGACAGGTGTTTTTTCATCTCAAGGAACCAATGGATATTCTATTCTTGGCTGCATCACGATTCACTAGTAATATATCAAACAAAAACAGCCGACCAACCACCTCATCCATTGGTCTCCTAAGCTCATTTAATATCTACAGGTTTGGACTAAAATAATGTATATTTGAAATTATTGTTTAATATTTAAGCAAATACCGCTGTCCTCAATAGAAGCATTTTAATTTTTAAAAAATGATAATGCCTTGGTGCCATTATTGGTGACAACGGTATTTACATCATATTATTTTAAATTATAAATATTGATTTGATATCTAAAATCATAACTTTCTCAAATCTATATAGTTTTTAGTTTAAATAATTTATCTAAAAAAATCCACTTTTATGCATTTGTTAAATCAGTAAATCAAATATTAATTATTGCCTATTACCTAAGTAAATGCCACTATCCTCAATAGAAGCATTTTAATTTTTAAATATAATAATGCCTTGGTGCCGCTATTAGTGTGTGGCGTTCTTCTATAAATATTATTTAATTGTAAATATTGATTTGATATAAAATCATAAATTTACAATCTATATAGTTTTTAGTTTAAATAATTTATCTAAAAAAATCACTTTTATGTATTTGTTGAATCAATCAAAAATCAAATATCAAATATCAATTATTAAAATTAATGATATCTCACTTGATGCACCTATTAGTACTATTTACTCACCATTTAAATAACTTGTTTTTGTGTTTGAGAATATTTATTATAATAATAATAATAAAATTAAAGTGACAGTAATTCTTTAAAAAAATATTAATAAGATAAATATGAAAAATAATTTAAAAAGAATAATATAAAATAAAAGGAAAATATAATTTAAAATAATTATATTTTAAATTATTCGTTGAAAAACAATGGATTTTTGTATGAAGCTCGATTATTTTAATATCAAATAAGATAATTTTTAAAAAAAGATTAATAAGATAAATATGAAAAACAATTTAAAAAGAATAATATAAAATAAAATGATAATATAATTTAAAATAAATAATTTTTTAATAATTAATATCAAATAAGAAAAAATTGTGCTCGATTATTTTAATATCAAATAAGATAATTTAAAAAAAAAATTTAATAAGATAAATATGAAAAACAATTTAAAAGTTTATTTAAAATTATTCGTTGAAAAAAAATAGTTTATATTATCTTATTAATTTAAAATGTTGAAAAAATTTAGTTTATCTCGAATTAAAAACAATTTTTGATATTTGATATTAATTATTAAAAAACTATTTATTTAAATTATATTTGTCATTTTATTTTACATTATTATTTTAAATTGTTGTCATATTTATCTTGTATATTTTAAAATATTATCTTATTTGATATTAAATAATCGAATTCTACAAAAATCATTTTTCAATAATTAATTTAAAGTAATTATTTTAAATTATATTTTCCTTTATTTTATATTATTTTCATATTTATCTTACTATTTTTTTTTTTTTTTAGAATCTTGTCATTTAATTTTATTATTAATATTATTGTCTCATCGTATCAATAGGTGAGTAAGTGAGATATCATTAATTTTAATAATTTGTATTTGATTTTTATTGATTCAACAAATACGTAAAAGTGGATTTTAGATAAATTATTTAAACTAAAACCATAAATTTGGAAAAGTTATGATTTTAGATATGGCGTAATCTTTAAAATCCAATATTTACAATTTGAAATAATATATGTTTGATATAGTAAATGCCCGTTGTCTGCGCGACAACATTATCATTTAAAAAAATTATAAAGTTATTTGTCGGGACAACGACATTTCTTATCAAAAAATTATAAAAGTTGTTGTTGAAAACAACAAGCATTTGTAGCCTCGTGGCCCTGGCAGTAGATTGACGTAGTTTCAGAAGTATTTTTGTAATTTAAAAAACATTATTATTTTAATCCACGACTCCCAAGAACTGCATTTTCTATTAGTTTTCTAACGGCCTAAAGGGAGTTTTGGATTTAAATACATATTTTCGAAAAAAAAATTACAAAAATATGTGGTATGAAAGCTATTGTCAATCACAGTTAGTAGCGTAAGCTGCTGAGCAAATGACTGTCATATGCGACTTCATTACTATTTTTTTTTAAAGCAATTTCCGTTGTCCTGAACAACACCTTCATCATTTAAAAAAAATTAAATGTCGTTTGTCACCATAGCGACGTGAAAATCTGCTTGAACCCTTCTTGCTCCCCATTTCTCGATTTCTCTCATGTTTTACTTGCTCCTCTATTGGCAGCCGATTAGGGTTGGAAATCAGAAGTGATTTTTTGCCCTCATATTTTCTCTTCTAATTACTCCCATTCAACTCCACAACATGTAATCCTCCTACATTTGACTGTTTTTTGTTGAAAACTTCTTACATTGTTGCTTTTGTTGGTGTGTTTTGTTGATAATGTGATGATAAATCTTTGGGTTTAGTTCCCATTTTAATCTGTGGTGATACTCTTTTGTTGGAGTGGTGTGTTTTGTTGATAATGTGGTGATTAAATGTGTATTTTATTGAGAAACAAACATATGGAAGCTAAGGCCTTGTTTGGTAGCTGTTTTTTAGAACTATTTGTGAGAACAATTATTTGCAAACACATAGAACATAATTGTGGTATTTTATGAAAAGTGTTATTATTATCTAAATTTAGTGTTTTTTAATATGGTAAATTTAAGAAATAAGAAATGAGAGGGCTATCATAGAGCTCCATAAGCATAGAGGTTCGGCCCCATGCACACCATACCAAAATGCATCTCGATTTGTTTTTGAATTAAGCAGACTCTTCGATCCATAGCGGCCCTCATTCAGCTATTATACACTTTAGATGAGAGCGATTCTGAGGTCACACCCTATTAGGGTTACTTGGAGTTTACGGGAAGGTCACAGTTTGTTATTTTAATTTCTGGGTTGTCCTGTTTGGCAAGTGAAAAAAAGTTGGTCGAATGACCAAGTATTTTGTAGGTATTCAAGTATTTTGGCTTTGATTGATGTAAGAGTTTGATGAGTTTCGCTGAAGAAAATGACCTACAATGGCTTAGATTTCTGATTTAAACTAGGGGGTCAAAGTTCAATGGCACCACCAGTTGATGGGAAAATAAGTTCATCTTTTCAGTATCGGCTTATGGAAAAAAGATAAATAAGATTGATAGAATTTTTGATGCGTTTGAAATGTTGAGAAAGCTTAAGCAAGAATACTTGGTATCGGAATTAAAACAATGGAATTGTAGTAAAGATAAACAAATAAGCAAACATATGAAAATTTAGGCCTCGTTTGGTAATTGTTTTTATAACTGTTGTGAGAGCAATTGTTGCAAACACATAGAACATAATTATGGTGTTTTCTGAAAAGTATTATTATTAACTATTATATTGTAAATTTTAAAAATAATAAAATTCCCTTAAGGCCTAATTTAAATAGTAAAAGATAGATGTAAGAGAAATTTGAGAAATTTGAGTCTTATAAGAAGATAAATATCTAATGATACAATACAAAGTGAATAGATGAAAAAAAATTTAATAAAAAAAGAATGCAAGTTTTATGCATTTACTTTCAAGAAAAGACTTTATATGTATAATTATATGATGGAATAATAACATTAAAATTTAGATTTGTAGTTTAAAATTCAAAAAAATAATTTTGTGTTTTTGAAAACACAAAAAACGTATTTATGTTTTTGAAGCTATTCTTGTCATTTGAATTTAGTGTTTTGTGTTTTTGTCATTTAAAAAAAAAAAGGAATCAAATTAAAGTGTTGTATCACATTTTTTTATTCTCCTTTGTTTTTGATATAAAAATAATTTTCAAAAAATTGCAGCAGACATCTGGAAATATTTGGGTTTCCTTCTCTCATTGTTTTTTGAGAAGCATGTTTAAAAACTAACAAAGAAGGCCTAAGTCTTTCCCATGATTTGATCAACCCTAGATCACAAAATCTATAAGGGTTGACAGGCTTATATCGAATTGCACCAGGTTTAATGTTTTTACCTTTTACCCTGACCCTTTGTGTGATCTCAGTATATAATATTTCAATGGTTTGGCGGACCATTTTACGAGCCTTTCCAGTATTCAATCAATTAGTAATTATTTATTGTATTTGTCTCTCTACTATATGCCCTCTCATATTGACTTTAGAATCCATGAATGTAGTTTAAATGATAAGGATAATGACCACTCATATTATTTAACTTACCGAGACCATTTCGTATAGGTCAATTATTTTTGTTTCCCACTTATTCGTGATATGTTATTCTGATGGAAATATGCGAGAGCGAAACATATGTCGAATAACTTTGTGTCGGGAGCAAAACTTATTGTACCTTTTAAAGATGTCTTGGTTGTTAATTTGAGCATTGGGTGATATGATATCTTAAAGGGCCCATTAATGAGCAAATGTTCAAATTAGACATCAATTGTAAGTATCCCCAAAAAAGTGGAATAGGTTCTAACTTTTCCAATATGGGATGACAGTAGTGTGTACAGATCTTCAAACTTGGTTGCTTCCTGGCCCGTGGAGGAGAATGAATTGTATATTGAGGTCGTTCAAGTTAAGCCACAAGTGAATCAATATGTGGATACCTACACAGATTTATTGGTTCGAAAATGCCGCGTGCAGGAGCTTTGGCACAGGCGAAATGGATCAGGACACGGATCGGATTTACCATATATACATTTTCAAATAATGTAAATAAATACATCGCATAATTATTTTACGAAGTTAAAGAGATTCACCATTTTCAATTGGCCTTTCATTCAATATGACATGTGCCCTTTCAGTATGTTTACAGCATTATCGAGTTCATCTCTACAAATAAATCAAATATATTCTTATAAGGAAAGCTTATACATTTTTGTTTCATTACAAATGATCAAATAATGTCTCATGGGATGAAATGTATATAAGACGAAGCGTTGCCCTTCACTCGCACGATTAAACGGCGACTCTGAACTGCAGCCAGTCTTTGCTCTTGTCCCTAGTCACTCAATACCTGCGCGATGATAAAAACAACGCACTAAGCATTCTCGTAGCAGTGGTTCTGTAATTCTCTCTTCTTTCAGTCAACTGAAATATCACGGCTTTTAAAACAATGTTTGAACGCAATTTCATGTCCATGCTACATATATATATATGTGTGTGTGTGTGTGTGTATTGTGTGTGTGTATGTTTTATTTCACATGCTTTCTGTGTAAATCATTGATCCTTCAAAGTATACAGAATTTCATATGCAATCTTCCATTCAGAAACTCAAATCATGCATTTAATATATTTACTTATAATTTTTTCCTTAAGCAATTTAACCATTTCTTTCGATTGCATAGGATAACGGAATCATGGAAACCTGATCTCTGGCTGAGGCACGCGAGGCTGGTATAAAAAAACATTTTATAACCGATGCGGTCCTAATAGGCCTACTAATGTTGTGATTATTTAAAAATTATTGTGTGTACACTCTGAGTATTGTCAGCTAAGCTACGGATCGAGTGTCTTACTGTTTATTTCATTCATAAATCTTGCCTAGTTTTGCCCCTTATTGGTATGCCAATCTATCATTAATTCAAATGTAATGAGATAACATTCTATTAGGCGTTAAAACTTCGATAATAGTAATTTACAATATTATATATACATTTTATGCCCCGAATAATACATTTAGGTGCTCATACAATTTTTATGGCAATGCGTTTAAATCGATTTTCCCCGAATCGCTTAAGGCGAGTCACATATGCAGTTTCCTTGAAAATCATTTCAACAGCGATCACAAAACTTGAAATAAGAAGGTATGGAAGTGTTAAAAAGTTTGTGATTCTCGATTCCTATCCTCGAAAATCGTTTTCTTAGGTCGAAGCTTCTCGTCGGCAGCCACTGATCCATCCTGATTAGAGAACAATATTAGTTGGCTTATTTGGTTTCTAGTTAGGGTTGTTTTTACCAACTTTGCTTCAAGTCCATTGTTCCTATAATCTATTTTATTCATAAATTTGAATCATCCAATTAGTATTGGAAACACAGATATGTTCAAAACAATCGAGACTATTCTATTTTCAAAACATAAAAAGAATTTGTCCAAAATAGAGTTTATTTTGTGAATTTCTAGGTTGAGATCGAATATGAATACCCTTATTCCAGGGTTTGTTGTTCTCTGAAATTACAGTTTAAAAAAAATTTTATCATTCGATTTGGATGAGTGAAACTGATTTATGGCTAAATCTGGCTTATTCCAAAACACGAGAATTATGGCCCAGACGAATTTGCTTGAAAATAGAGCCTCACTTTGACGAATTTCTGGGTCCAATGGGGTCTAATTTGAATACAATTATTTCAAGGAAATTTGTTCTCCTAGAAGTTTAGTTTATCCAGAAATTTGAATCACTCAATTTGGATGAGTTATGGCCAAAAAACAAACATGGGTTTTGGAAAATTTTGACAGCATCTCCCCTAAAACTCCAACATTTCCTTTATATAAAAAATTCCTGGCCAATCATAACCCAGCACTTTGAAACTTAGCCTAAAACAACCTCAAGCTGATCTCTGACCATTTTAAAACAATTACATTAGGTTGGGGTTTTCATCGAGACCAGACCTGGCATTTGAAATTAAGGTTGCAGTTCTTGCCACAAAATCTCTTGATTTCTTCCCACTAGCTTGACTCTAGCTTCCTTTGCTTGATCAAATGCGATTGTAGCTCCTCTCTAGCGTTCTTTACTTGAATAGTCTTTATTTTACATCAGCAAAACTCTAAGGTTTGAGCTCTTTGCGTAGCAATCATTTATTACAGCCCGACTAGCATATTAAGGACTTAGCATTGCTACTAATCATTTTTGTGGCAAGTATTGTTTATTTTCACAGGTTTGGCAATTTAGGTGCTTCGTAATGAAAATAAAAATTTGAGCAGAGAAGATCATCGGAAGCGAGTCGGAAGTTCTTGACGAGAAACAAAGTGAGTCATTTTTAGCAGTTGCCGAAAGTTGTGACCCCTACGAAAATTCCTTCCATTTTTAAATAAGCGGGAGCTATAAGTTCATGAAATTTTTACTAACATGAAAATTCCCGGCATTGCGAAATTTTTCGCGAGTTCTCAAAATCCTCTCAGTGCAAATTTTTAAGTTTTTGTTGACTTTGTACTTTTGGTTTTCTTCCATTTGCCTCCTTGTTTAATGTCTTTTGAGGTATTTTGGTATTCCTATCCTATTTAGCTCTATATATAAGCTGAACTTGTAAGGCTGGAAACTTGATTTTGGCTTTTGGTGGAAATCTACGAGCACATTGTAAGTTCTCTCGTTTTCTCTTTTTGCCATTTTCTTTGCTTTTCTTGCATTTTCCACACAGTAAACACCTTGAGGATAATGACTCAAGGGATGGTTAACTAAGCCCCTCGGAATCCTTGAAGAGGAGGAGAATTTGCGGGCTAGGGTTATGGGGTAAAATGACGGTTCTCATTTATTTAATGCAAACATTCATGGATATTTATGTCTCTAGTTCTCATGATAGGATTAAATATCTTTGATATGCATGGTTAGCTTGTGTTGGCAAGCTTTTGAGGTTAGTGGATCTTGTGCTGATCATTTAGGTTGATGAGTGTCTTTATTAGTTAATGTAAGGTAGATTTTTAGGAGATAGATTTTCATTGCCCGGGAACATTTATGTCCAATAAATGCTATATTTCAAAAGGAAAATTATTAGGGTTCAGTTTTGATAGCCAAATGAAGATCCGATTCGGGAAATGACTATATGTCATGCTCCCCAGCTATAAGGAAAAAGGCAGGGCCTCTCATTGCATGAACCTCCCGACCCCGTGTGTCTTGAGTTCTTTTTCATAATTTTTTTTTATTTTACTTCAGTTTATTTCCAGTTTTCACCATTAAAACCCCCACTGTTTTTACAAAAACCTTAAAATCCAAATTGAACTCACCAGTTTAGATATCACTTCTTGCCGTTGCATGGAAAACACGTCACAATAGCAGGCGATCAAAGGCTATGCTATAGTAGCTTTGCTACACTAGTAGAAAGATTATTGGTTTATAAATTTGTTGATTTAGAACACCCTGCTGGGGCATGAATCACTTAACCGTGCTTTTCTCTTCTCTTTTTCCCAAATGAGAACTCTCTCATTCTAAGACCAAAATTTTGTCTTAATCCACATCCTTCATAAGGTCATGTTTGGCTCTCACATTTTTGCTCATTTTCCCATTTTGTTACATTTTGGTCATTCTTTTGTCTTTCATTTGCCATTCATCATTTTCATTTTATATACACTTACTCATTTATGACCCTTGGGTTCTCATTTTGACATTTTACCAATTTAACCTTAATTCTTGTATAATTTCCAAGTTTTATCATTTTTTTTTTGTTCTTTTACAACATAAATTCCGGAAAAATACAATTTAACTTATTTTATAATCTAAACATATTACTCATGCTAGGGTGCCTTTTAGGCAGTACAACTCCCCTCTTTAAAATTTCATCCTCGAAATTACCTTCATTGAACGATTGTGAATCTTTGTTGGCGCATGGATTTCTTCGGCTTTCCCACATGGCTTCCTCTGTCTTGTGGTTTCTCCACAATACTTTGACCAATAGGATTCGCTTGTTCTGTAATTTTTTGACTTCTCGAGCCTAGATCTCTACAGGCTCTTCTTCGTATGTTAAGTACGGTATAAATCATTAACTTAGAGAGACCATGTGATGGGTCGACCTGTACCTCATCGCATTCTGATCTTTTCAACATTAGAGGTAAGACCCAGTCTGTGCCACTTGGACCCTTTCACCGGTACTTCTATACATTGATGAACCTAGGGCTCGACTTGTCATTTTCCCGAATCATGACTTTCTTCCAAGGAGAAACTTTTAAGAAAACTTTCTTACCGATCTCATATTGAATATCTTTTCTATTCAAGTCGGCGTAAGACTTTTGTCTTTTCTCTTCAAGTCGGCGTAAGACTTTTGTCTATCCACGGCTACCTTTAATCTTTCTCTGATCATTTTCACCTTTTCTTCCATCTCTTGAATCAAATTGGGGTCGATTACTTTCTTCTCACTTAACTCATCCCGCTCCTGATTGTTACACATTTCCTTAATTGAAGAAGGCCTCGTAAGGTGCCATTCCAATACTTTCATTGAAGCTATTGTTATGCAAAAGTCAACTAAAGGAATATGTCTATCCTAACTACCCTCATGATCGATCACCTGACTTCTTAGCATATCTTATACAAAAACTTGAATCGCTCTGCGATTGTCAAGTCGATCTGCGGTGGAAAGTTGTGCTGAAAGTCAATTGAGTGCCTAAAGACTTGCAATTTTCCCCAAAATTTCGAGATAAACCTCGGATCTCTATTTGAAATGATAGACACTGGAATCCCATGTAACCAAACTATTTCCTTTATGTAAAGCTCTGCCAACTTATCAAGTAAATAGTCAGTTCTTACTGGTAGGAAGTGGTTGGCCGTCGATCGATTACACACCACCTGACCCTGGCTGAATCATGCTTTCTCCTGTCAATGAGTAGCGTAGCCGTCGATTGTGATTGATCCCATTCCCTTTCGGGTATTCCTATTAATTTGCAACAATCAGAAACTTAATGTTCGCTTTGCTACGACCACACCATACATTTTAGTCACAAATTCGAAACATCTCTTCATTTTGGACCACCCGGTATGAAGTCTTCAAATCCTAATACATTTTTGTGCTATCGGGATGCATAGCAAAGGATCCATTATGTGCCTCTTGAATGGATTTCTCGGTTCATCGACATTGGGTACACAAACTACCGGTGCTCTATGTCTACAAAGATCTGCTCCTCGTTCCTTTGAAAATTCGGTTTCTTTGCTCTACATATTCGACTTAGAATAGTATAAATTTTCTCATCATCGCTTTATTGCCTCTGCTTTCGATTCAACAAATCGGTTTCTTTATCGATTACGCTACAATTACGCAGCCGTTTGATAATGACCAATGACATTCAGCGCTCGGCGTTTGTCTTGACTTTTCTGCACCGAGCATGCGCTCTTACATTAGCTAGGGATGGTAATTGATCACGCAATCGCAATCCTTGATCAACTCGTCCATCGTTGTCTCGAGTTAAGCTCGTTATGAGGAAAAACTTAAGACTTTTATGTCGATGTAGATGAAACACTTTTCTCGTAAAGATAGTGTCTCCATCTTTTCAATGCAAAAACAATGGCGGTCGATTCGAATCATCGTGGGTAATTATTTTCATGCGGCTTCAAGCGCCTTGAAGCATAAAACACCACTTTACCCTCTTGCGTAAGGACACATCGAGTCCATTTAATGAAGCATCGTTGAAGATCACATATTCTAGCTAGAAGTGGTGAAATGAATATACGTAGTAACACCTGCCCGACTAGAAACTACGCACTTACATGATATTTCTCGATGGTTTCCATTCAAGAATCACTTCTATCTTCTAGATCCACCATAATTCTTTCTTCGATACAGTAGTATCGAGAAATGACACTTCTTTCAGCAAAATTCACACTTACTCATTTTTGCATACAATTGTTCCTTTCTCAAGGTTTCTAACACTACCTGAAGGTGCGTATCATGATCTTCCCGATCCTTTGAATACACAAGGATGTCATCTATAAACACCATGACAAACCGATCTAAAAACGGTCGGAAAACACGATTCATTAAGTCCATGAAAGCTGCAGGTGCATTTGTCAACCCAAATGGCATTACAAGGAACTCGTAATGTCCATACCGCGTTCTAAACGTTGTCTTATTCACATCCTTTTTGAACCATCGTTCTAGCAGTGGCGGCGAATATCACATTAGAGAGGTGGTTTGGCCTCTCATTGATGAAAGTCACTTCCTCGCCAGTCAATGTCCTTTAGGTCACTCATTTCATTCTACTATCAACTACCGCCAGTGTCGAGACAACGATCATCCACAATATCGTGAATTCTTTACGAATATGCTTTCGATTAAGTCTCCGAAATTCAGCCACTCTAGTATTACGAGTTGAATGATCTGCATGTGGGCTCTATTCACAATGACATTATGCCACGAATTTGTCGCAAGATATCGTCTTTGGTTTCAACTCTTGATGAAACTGCCCGAACTAGGAAATGAAATCTGAAGCGTAAGAATGGGTTGTTCCTAGGTCACATAAGGCATGTACTTGCCCACCATCCACATTGGCGAGTGTTGAAGTGACTCCTCAGTCACCTTCAACCTTATTGGGACTTTGAACTTTCCATGCTTAACCTATTAAGACCGGCAAAGATCCACACATCAAAGTCCGTAATCCCAGCATATGTCTGATGCATGACACACACATAATGCAAAATCAATTCATAGAATCGCTTAAGCGTGGCTCTGATACCACTTACATATGTTGCGCCCCGTGCAGGCCCGGCTGGAGAAATTTGACCGGATCGGGGATGCGAGATCTGGATTACCATATATACATTTTCGAATATTTGCCAGTAATCATCGCATAATCATTTCGGTTAAAGGCCTTGTTTTGTCAATTAACACTTTCATTCAATATGGCATATGCCATTAACGATATCATTTACAAAACATTATTAGAGTTCATCTCCTGGAAATAAATCAAATATATTATTCATGAAAACTTATACATTTGGTTTCATTACAAAAAGGATCAAATAATGTCATGGGATGAAATGTATGCATGAGACAGTTTACTTATACTCTGCACGATTCAACGATGATTCTGAACTCTGTGGTCTTTGCTCTTGTCCCTAGTCACTTGGTACCTGCGCGATGAGAAAAACAACACACTAAGCATTTTTATGCTTAGTGGTTCTATGCAATTCTCTCTTCATTTCAATTAAACACAATATCTGACTTTAAATAATGTTTTAGGCACAATTTCAATAGTCCATCTGATATACATTATATATATATTGCTTATTTTACATACTTTCATTTTTCAAATCATTTGATCACTTCAAAGTATACAATTTCAAATGAAATATTTAATTGAAACTCAAATCATGCATTCACACATTTGCTTATAATTTTGCCCTTAAGCAATTCAACCATTTCTTTCGATTGCATACAGGATAATGGAATCATAGGCTCTAGTCTCATTTGTTATAAGTAGTATAAACTTGACATTTATAACAGTGCGGTCTCATTGGATTGTTATTTGGTTATTTAAAATCATTATGTGTATACGATATCAGCTAGGATATGGATCGAAATATGTCCATATATTTCATTGCGTTCCTGATCTTTGCTAGTTTGACCCTTATTGGTATGTCAATCTATCTTTAATTCGAATATGATAGATAACATTCCTATTAAGGAGCATTAAAACTAGTCATAATGTTTACACAATATTATATACATTTATACCCAAATAATACATTTGATGCTCATACAATTTTTATGGCAATGCATTTGAAATCAATTTCCCGAATCGCTTAAAACAAATGCATATGTAGTTTTCTTGAAAATCATTTCAATAGATCCTGAAACTTGAAATAAGAAGAGATATGGAGAACAAACCCAGAAAGGTTGTCGCTCCTCGATTCCTATCCTCGAAATCCCATTCTTAGGTCAGGCTTCCTCGTCACCAACCCCTAATCCATCCTGATTAAGAAAACGATATTAGTTGGCTTGTTGGGTTTCTAGTTAGGGTTATTTTGACTTCCTTAAGATAAAATTTTATGGGAAAAATTAGCCACATTTGCAAACTTCCTTGGAGTCCATTGTTCCCCTATAAATCTAACATTGAAATTAGGAATCATCAGGTCAGATCTTGGCTTCAAGATATTCAGAAAGCAATGGGCCTCTTTATTTTCAAAACAGAACTAGAATTTTCCCGAAAATAGAGCTTCACTTTGATAATTTCTAGGTCGATGGGGTCCCGAATGTGAATACACTTATTTTAAGGAGATTTGTTCTCCTATAAGTCTAGTTTATTCAAATTTGAATCGCTCAATTTGGATGAAAGCGGCTTCGACTTATGCACTAAATCACGAAAACTATTCCAAACACCAAATATGTACCCAAGCTGAACCCATAATTTGCACGAAAATAAGCCTCACTTTAACGAATTTTTAGGGTCGATGGGGTCCCGAATTAGAATAAACTTATTTCAAGGCGATTTGTTATCTTAGAAGTCTAGTTTACCCAAGAATTTGAATCACTCAATTAGATAGTGAAACTCGACTTATGGCTAAATACCAAAATGTTCCAAAACTTTTAATTGTACCAAGCCCAGACGAGAATTTGCAATAGAGCCTCGCTTGAATTTACGGGTCAATGGAGATCCCAATTTGAATACAATTATCTTAAGGAGATTTGTTCTTCTAAAAGTCTAATTTGTCTTTGAAATTTGAATCGCTCCAGATTTGGATGGTGATGACAGTTGAAACGACTTACAAAATATGGGTTTTGGAAAATTTTGTGACATCTCTCCTAAAACTGACATTTCCTTTATCACAAGAATTCGCAAAGCTAAGCCTCTTGGCTTTGAAACAACCCAAGAAACAATCTCGAAAACTGATCTCTGACCATTTAAAACATACGTGTCGATTTGGGGTTTCATCGAGCCAAACCCTTACAACATTTAGGGAAGTTGGGTTTAGTTCATACCTTAAATCTCTTGATTTCTTCCACTAGCTTGACTCTGCTTCCTTTTGCTTGATGAATGGAACCCGAGATTGAGAGAATCACCGCAACTTGGCTCCATATACGACCGTGCCCTTACTCTTCTCTTTTACCCAAATGAGAACTCATTCTAAGACCAAATTTGGTCTTAATCCACATCTCTTCTGAAGCCATGTTTATTCATTTTACTCATTTCCCATTTTTGCATTTTGGTCATTCTTTTTGTCTTTCATTTACACTTCATTTCTTCAAATTTTCCATTTTGGCATATACACTTACTCATTTATAATATTGAACCTCATTTTGACATTTTACCAATTTAACCTTAATTCTTGTATAATTTCCCGGGTTTTATATTTATTTTTTTATTCTTTCCATGATATAAATTCCAGAAAAATTCAATTTAACTTATTTTATACCCTAAACATGTTATAAAACTACTAGGGTATTTTTAGGGCATTACAAAAAATGTTGTAGAATTTGATTATAGTTGTGGGCCTAGTAGCGGTCCAGCACCGAATACTGACAGATGTGGAGTATATGGAGATGATAAAGACTATGAAGATGATGAATCTAATGAAGGTGTTGATGATAAATCTAATGGAGATTTAGATATTCAAGCTAATGAACATATATCATCCTTCCATGCCTCAGCAAGTTTTGGAGAATAGGCAAGGATATATGTCTCTGCTTGCGTATGGCATCTTGTGATAATATCAAATAACCTAGATGTTGAGGAACTAGATGAGTCATCCTGTTTAATATCACTTACCACCACCAGCTCAATTTGAACATGTTGAAAACTTTAGTAATGTTATTTCAAGTGATTGGACTCCATGGGTGAAGCATACTATCGGATACTCAAGTAAAGAATTTGAAGTCGGCTAAGTTTTAATTCCAAATCTTCTTTGCAAGAGGCTGCAAAGATTTACTCAATTAAAGCACGAGGTTTATAGTTGTTGCATCTCAAAAAAAATTTGATTTTAAGATGTAAGAATCTTAGGAATGTCAATGTCCATGGAAGTTTCGTGTCATGCTTGTGAAAGATACTTGTTTATTTATTATCAACAAGTCTAAAGGGTCGCATACCTGTGTCAATCCTTTCTTGAATGGGATAAATCATCAGATCGAACTTCCAGGCAGTTCTTGCTCATATCGAAATGATTATTAAGACCACCAGTTCATATAGTTGTTATTCAAGCAAGTGTGATGGAGAAATGGGGATATGAAATTTCATACAAAAAGACGTTGGATGGAAAGCATAAAGCACTTAGACACTTATTTTGGTGACTTTTATCTATCATATAGAGAGATGTCATGTTTGTTCTTGGCCTTAGAGCAAGTAAATCATGGATGTGTTGTAATTTGGAAAACATTTTATAGTAATATGCCAAACACTGAGATATTTCAACGCGTGTTCTAGTCATTCAAGCCATCTATTGAAGGGTTCGAACATTGTCGTCCCATACTGAGTATTGATGGTACACATTTGTATGTGAAGTATAAAAGCACATTAATGATTTCTATAGGGTGTGATGGAAATAATCAGTTGTTTCCATTAGCATTTACTATGACAGAAGGTGAGAATGTTGATAGTTAGGGATGGTTCTTGGCATGTATTAGAAGCTGGAAGTAACTCGATGGGACGGGGTATGTTCTCTCAACAGACGTTCGGAGTATTATAGCGTGATGAGTGATCCTCGTCTTGGTTGGGCTACATTATCTGCTTATCCGCAGGATTATCGTCATCTCACTTAAGCAATTTTATGACCTTCAAGGATAAATTCTTGAAGAATTTGGTATGTAGGGTAGTTTTAGCGACTAAACAACGCCAGGTGATAAGCATATGACCTTGATTGGGAGGTAATTCGGAAGCACAACAATAGTTAGAGGCGATCCCTCTTAAGATATGAGCACTTTCACATGATGGAGGTCAAAGATATGAGATAATGACTACCAACATGTCTAAGATATTTAACAGTGTTCTTAAAGGAGTTCGTAGCTTACCAACCACTGCATTAGTTCAGTTGACCTTTTTCCTCCTTAATAGTTACTTTGTTGCAATAAGGGAACAAGGTGCTAACGGATTGGCATCTAATGATCAATACACTCCTTATGTTGATGCTCAGATTAAGGCCCGTGTGATTAAGGCCGGATCAATGGAAATTTTTCTTCTGATCACATGCCGAGATGATTTCATTGAGTCAGGAGTGGTCGAACATAACGCCTCGACTACGTGACCCGAAGTACGCACGTGGTAAGACACTTATTTATGGATTTCCATGTAGCGCCATCATACTTGACATGTCGTATCGATGTGTTGATTTTTCGATTATTTGTTCAAGGCTATTACACTCGCGATCAAATGTATGATACTTAGATAAACATTTCATCCATATTAATGAAAATAGTGGCACTCTTTATGATGAGTCCTCTGATTGTACCTCTGATTGATAAACGCGTAGAGCGGTGGACATCACAAATCAACCAATTGAATAATGAAATGAGGCGTTTAAGAAGTGGAAAACTACCTCACATGGGTTATTGCAAACAATCGGGTCATAATCGGCGCTTTTGTAAGAATAGAAATCAAGTTCAGTGAAAGATGTGAAGTAACTCAATTTTTTTTTTAAGGCAATTTGCATGTCATGTTTGTAGTTTCTTTGTATAAGACTTCTGTACAAATGTTTATTTCTTGGATTATAAAATACTTGTCTACCTTATTTAAGTAAAAGAGACATCATTCTTATACGTGGTTTTTTTTTTCATTGCCTTAGAAATTGGTAATTGCATTCATGACTATGGTACTAGTATCTCAATGTTTTTTGTTAATAATTATATTGTTTTTGTGTTATCTGACTACGGATATGGCGTCGGAAGGCTTCATGATCTGATTCTTCATATCCATCTATCTTGGTATTGCAGGATAGACATAGATTAAGCATAGTAGATGCGAACGGTATGTATTTTATTAAATATCAAGCTCTTGTACATATTGTTGGTGTAATTTATATATAATCAATTACAAAATTGATTTCTTAGTTACTTTAGCCAGTTCGAGAGTACTCATGATCGCAAGCAATGAAAGTGCCGTATTATGTGAGGATGGATCTACATATTCGTCCATACTTGATCTGTGTGGGATTTTATGGTATATACCACATGGGCCACATCATGATCGATTGACCACTCATCACTTGTCTCGTCGAGAGATGGCGGCTTGAGACACACACATTTCATGTACCCGTCGAAGAGACGACGATCACGTTACAGGATGTTGATATCATCCTTGGGCTCCGTATCCACCGGACCGGCGATCAAGGACATGTGTGTTGATGTGGCGGAGTTGTGTGGGGAGGCACTTTCGGTGTCACCACAGTAGGTGATGCTCTCGAGGAGGATGCAACATCTCCATTTGGTGGTTATGTGACCAGTTATCCACCTTAGCACCTGACGTAGATGAGGTCACTTTAGAGCGGAGTGCGTGTGGTTTCATCTTAGCGCTGATGGGATCCTTCTTGTTTGCAAATAAGAAAGGAGTGCATGTCCATCTATGATTTCTCTGGCCTCGATTTGGCGTAAAAGTGCGACATAGTTGGGGTAGTCTTGATCTTAGCATAGTTATATTCGGAGTTTATCAGGCGAGCAGATCGTGAAGCCTTGATATTAGAGGTTGTATTACACGGTTATAGGTATCCATAACTTTTTTTTATTACATAGCACATCATTAGTTTGCTTACTTTTTGTTTATTTTGTATTCAATTATGGTCTTGGGAGAGACTTCGATAGGCGACCGATTTTGGGCGACAATGACACATCCCGACACCTCAGGTCACTCATGCCATACATGATGGCTGATGCGATGTATTTGATGGAGGCGTGGGCGGGGTTGTCCACGATGGATTGGTGAGTGAGGCGTGAGCGAAGCCGTCTCTTCCCATTGGGTGTATGTGGAGAGTACCTTTAACGGTCATAACCCATCGGTGTACTCCTCTATCTGAGGTCGGTTAGATGCAAACTCTTGATCAGGTAATGGTATATATAAAAGTAGATGGTTCTATAGTAATTTCATTTATATTCACATCAACGTTGTTGACATCAAATATAAATATGTAGGTCTTATGGCAACCATACATTGGAGAGTTGGTTGACCAGCTACGAATATCTGCTATCTGTCGGGAGATTTGGAACTGATGTCGTACTTACTATGTTTTAGGGTGTAGGTGGCATCGTCAGCGAGTCTTGCCATTTGGAAGCTACACCCTCCATCTTGCTCTTATGACGACCTTCATCGGGGGAGGGAGGGGGAGGGGAGTGGATGGTTGGGTGACTTCAGAGAGATTAAAGCGAAGTATCATGCTCCGTCGTTGCCTTGTAGATATCTTGTTGGTAGGATCATCATTGCACCTCCCCCATGGTGGGTATAGACAACGGATATATATACGGTGGTATCGATCTTATTACGATGTTTACCATGACACACATGCACTTCCTTTGGGATGATATAAGGTACCATACTACAGCGGTACTACTTAGATTTTTGGTAAGAAGTTAGGAATGTACGATTCTCGTTTTTTTCAAATGCGAGATCAATAGATTATGTATTTATAATTGTTTGGTTTGTTCTTTTAGATCTACACCCAGTGACGCAGCTGGTTGGTCGCGTGGGTCACCACGGGATTGGTGTCTGACTCCCATCCTTATTCTTTATATCGATTATTACACCATATCGGAGAAGAGCATGCATCGAATGCGTCGAGGCGTCTCTTGCGTGGGTAAATCCATTAGACCTCTAGTGTCATCCACTCCAGTTCGTATGCAGCCCATTTGAGGTAGAGGGAGAGGGAGAGTTGATCGGCGTGGTCGTGATCGTAATGGTGGGCGAGGTTATGGTCGAGATGGTGAGGAGGTAGTGATGCGCCCGGTGACATTGCCACCATTATCACTACTCCCGTATTTGCACCACTATGCTTTGATACGCCAGCGTACTTACCCCGTCACAGATGCTTCCATACGCCCTCCATAACACCGTCACTCCGTCACCGATGCTTATGCGCCCTCATGCCCACGTCACTCGTGCTTTGATGCCGCGGAGCTACAATATCCTTTCCTTACCCTCTGAGACTTACCTGTCAGTTGAGACTTAAGCTCATGTCATCTGCCATTATCACCCACATCTCCCCCTTTGCAAACCACATCTTTACCATCTCCCGGTGTCGTTGAGCAAACTTCGGCAGTAGATAATATCACCTTATCATCTCTCAGATTTCATCCCTACATTGCCTCTATCGATGAGACCATAATTGACATGTCGAGTTTGATGCCTTACACTGCTTCGTATCGCATTCCACGTACACGTCGCGTACTTCATCCATCAACTCCATTTGAGATTGCACGGGACCCTATAGATCAACTAGTTGTGTATTTTAGACGCCGTCCTAAAATAAATATAAAGACTCTATCTTGTGAGGCTCATTGATATATGTTGATATTTGTATATATTGATATTTGTATACAATTTTTTATATATTTATATAATTTGGTTTATATATGAAATCAGAATTTCTTGTTTACTAAATTGGTTATAATTTGGATGCATGTGGGTGATGATCTAAATATATTCTTATTCTCAGCACAAACTTGCAGGTCATAATCGAGCTTCATGCAAAAATCCATTAAATATTCCATGATTCTATATTTTAAAATGATAATACACAACTGGATAGAACTTGTAAAATAAAAATGAAAATTATAAATATTTTAAAATAAAACTTGCAATTTTATATGGGATTTGAGGTTATTTTGGATGTGCTTGTTGTGAAAATTTAAAAATATTTACAAATATATTTAGTTAATGAATAACTTGTGCTAATTTGTATTGATAAATAATATTAATTTTAATATCGAATAGAAAATATATATTTTAAATATTAATTTATTGAATCTTTGTTTGAACCATTAGTTTATCAAATCTTATTACTTCATTATTCTCGTTTCAATAATTTTTAAATAAGTTGATGTGAAAAATAATAATAAAATTTTTTAAATAATTTTTATTTTAAAGATTTTAAAGATAATAATAATAATAATAAATTAAAAGTGACCGGTAATTTCATATTTTAAAATAATTCTGTCACTTTAATTTTATTAATGTGTGTGTACAATAAATCTTTCAAAAACATAAATAGTCTCCAATAGTGAGTCAAATGAAGTTATCATTAATTTTAATATTAACATATTTGGATTTTTGATTGATTCAACAAATGTGTAGAAGTGATTTTTAGATTATTTTAAGTAAAAAGATTATTTATATAATCGTATAGATTTGGGAAAGTTATGATTTTAGATATCAAACGTAATCTTTAAATAATGGCCCATAATTTCATATAGATTTGACGTTTAATTTTTTTAAATGATAAAGTCGTTGTCGTAAATGACTTTGATGTTTTAATTTTTAAATGAAATAAAGTCTTATTTAAAGTATTGACATTTAATTTTTAAATAATTTATTCAGGATAATGATATTTTAATTTTTTTTAAATGAAAAAACTGTTGTTTAGGACAGCAACATAATTGTAGTTGTCGCTGTTTAAGCTGGCTTAGCACGTTAGATTTGTAATGGTTTGAATCTGAGAGCTATTTTTATAAAATTTTAAAAGGCTGTTGTTCAGTCAAAACCCCATGAAGGTGCGATTTGGAGAGGAGGAGACTTAAAGCTTTGTTTGTGCGGACTCAATTTAATTATTTTAATTTTAATAAAATTTCTAATTGGATTCTTTTAGGATATTATTTATAATTCTAGGATTTGCTAATTTGTTTCTTTTTATGATTCTACTTCAGTTTGTGGCAGAGATTAGGACCAGAAGATTCTTGCCCTTTCAAATAAAGTTTTATTTTTTTATTTTATTTTGTCCAAATCCCACACCAATTGTACCGTTAGGGAGGTACCGCCTTTTCTCGGTAGGAGACTGAAAACTTCCGCCGCCTCATGTAAAATCGTCTGACCGTTAAACCCCTAAAACCCCAGCTTTTGTCGTTCGAAAATATCCCAGAGTTGCATTTTGAATTGGTTGTCTTTCAAAAACATGGCCGCCTCCTCTAAAAAGCCTAAAAACAATCGACTGAAATTTCGTTTCCAAACTTGAGATTTCCTTTCCTCTTTTGGCACGAAGAAGTAATATGTGTCCGATCATTGCCAGAAAGCATGGGATGACGAGCCTCGAGATGAAGACCAGACGCAGTTGCCAACGACGGATGATCGGAAGGTACAATCGATTCAAATTTTGTGGAAGCCGGCGGTTCAGCGGCGTGAGGCTTCTCATGGGTACACAGTTCAGTACGCAAGCTCGGCAAAGGAGGTTTGCTTCTGTTTACTCTGCAACCTCAAATCAGATGCATCGCTTGTTTTCTTGATGATGATAACGACGCCTGTTCACGTCCTGCCTCTGAATTCGCCGTGAAATCGCGGAAATATCAAATCGTCGCTCCCTCCGCACCGAGTGGGATTTGACCTCATCTGAATTCAGCTCGTGTTGGGTGCGGTGTTTGAAAGGATAAATCGCGTCAGACCGTGGAAAACATGCTACAATATATTGCTGGAGAAGTGTTGCGGTGGTAGTTTGCGTACTCGGATAAGAAATTCCGGTGGGGTCGGATTGCCGGAGAATGAGGTAAGGTGCATTACTCGGGATATAGTGCGAGGGCTCTGTTACATTCATGGCCGTGGTTACGTCCGCTGACAATAAACCCGACAACATCCTACTTGTTCCGACTTGCTGCAACGGTTTCAGAGCAAAGATCGGTGATTTTAGGGTTGGCGAAGGAAGCCTATTTTGACCCTGCAGACGAGGTTGCTGAGGGATGCTGTGGGGTGAGAGGTACCTGGCGGTATATGCCCCCTGAATTTGAGGAATACAAGACCCAGTGTTGGCTTTCAGACATATGGGCACTTGGATGTGTTGTGATAGAAATGATCAGTGGAAAGCTGGTATCGAGTTCTGAACAATCTGAAGGGTTCGACATGAATGATTATTTGAGCCTGGTCGCTAACAGCTCTAAACTCCCAGAATTTCCGAGTAAGATTTCACAGCAAGGGAGGAGTTTCTGCGAGGTGTCTTCATAGGGACATCTGATGAAGTGATTATTACGATGCTCCTGCGCCATCCTTTTCTTTCCCCCATTGGCTTACACAATGAGGAGCAATGCCAGAGTTGATGATTTGAATGATTATGATTAACTGAGGTGAAGCTTCATTATCTGCCAGAACTTTACAGAACT